>OZ030014.1:80829693-81334693 GCA_964023405.1 Apodemus agrarius
GATGGTGAAGACTGGTGCCTAGGATAGACTGACCAGAGCATACAGTGGTATGCCGAAATGGCATTCCATATAAACTGCACCCCTGTAATCTTAATATATAAAAAAGACTATGATGGAACACTTTAGAAACAATGACCCACTTACCAGAGAAAACAAAAAGGAAAAACTTTACAATTTCAGCTCAGTGTAATTATAAAATGTAATCGATGATCTCCAACGTACTGTTAAAGATTTTGCTAAAGAATTTAAGGCCAAAGAGAGTCCCTTTGGGCAGCCAACAATAGACAACCATCTCCTTTCTCCATTCCGATCCTTGTTGCCCTTTCCATATGGAAAGCTGGCTTCTGCATTAAAATGCAATTAGCTTTCCCTTCTAGGAGGGTACTGAGCAACAATTAATTAATTCTAAAAGTTCAGCCTTGTTACTTCCTGGAGGAGCTCCAGACTTTAACAGATGAAGCGTTCAGAAATAGCATAGGCTTGAGAGGCTGCAAGACAACACTATTTTGCATCTATAGATCTTAGTCCCCTCTGTAATAGTTCAGGATGAAAACTCAGCTATGACATTACATACAGGCTCTGTAAAGGTCTGGGGTATGCTTAATACAAAAAGTATATCTCTAGGGTCTAGAGTATTACTGTAAAATTTGAGGAGAGGTTGCTACAATATTTAGTTGCTTTAACTTTTAAGTAAAAAAAAAAAACCCAGATTTTTTTTTATGAATTTATTTTTTTAAAAAAGAATTTGCATCCAAAGTCCATGGACTGGGAGACAACCACAGAATTATTCTCTGTCCGCTTGTCACGTGCAATACTAAGGACAGTAATTTGAAGATCAAGAGCTTCCAGAACAGTCTTGTCTGTAAACTCTTGGCAATCAAAGGAATCTATAACTTTAAAGAAAATCTCCATTTCAAAGACAGATGATGTGTGTACGTGTGGAATTTATTACTTGGTAATAAAGAGAAGACAATTTAGAAAGTATATACTTCAAGCTATGCAAATGGCTTATCTCCCTCATGAATATCACTAGTGCAGTGGTTTTCTAGGCTGTAGATGGGACGAGAGTCATTTTCTTCTTTATAGCTCAGTCTTGTTTACACCTTAGGGCTCCAAGCTTCCAGCTCCCACTCATCCTCTCTTCCATAGATCTTTTAGTCTCTTTTTATTTTGACTATTTTTCTATCCTTTCCAAAATGTCTGTTTTCAAATATCAATATTCCTTTCCAATATCATGACACACATTTCATCCATCCTTCTACTTAACCTCAAAAGCACCACCAACAACAAAACAACAAAACCAACCTTGTTTCTTTGCATATTTCTTGTTTTTTTCTCTATTAAAAGTAAGCTTTGTGCAAATATGGATCTAGACTGTGTGTTTTTCAGCAACTTCCCAGAGTCTAGAAAAGGTCTTGACTTATACAGGTATATTCTAAGTGTTTGCTACATGCATGATGCAACAAAAATAGAACCACCACGGGAAAGACGATTTTCACTCACCTGCACGACACCTGTGCAGGAATCCAAAAAGATGCAGCCTTTGGGCTCTTTGGATATCTTCTCATCTTTGTAAAAGTTCATAATATAGGAGTTATCAGGCAACTGAGTCAGCTGGAAGTAGCGCTTTTTGAACGACTAAGGAAAAGATGGAAGGAGTTTGAATTCCGTTACATTGTTACTCATGGAAATGACAAGGCTTCAAGTCAATTTCATCAGCAGGGCATTACATTTAGAGCAGAGGCTCTGACTTGTGTATAAATAAAATATTAAAGAAAACATAAACTTCATGCAAATGGCGTTTTTCCATGCTGTGCCTCGAGAAAGGATGTGCAGAAAGGTGACAGATCTGGGATTAGGTTTGAGGTGTCCTTACCCGAACAGTGACAGTATTGTTCACAGTGCTGTTAAAATTCCCCTTGTAAAGCCAGCCAGACTTGAACACACCAGTACCTCCAGCTCCCCCACCACCCTTGGATGATGAGTGGGATGTGGTATCCTGAAACAAAAGCCATCATTAGCAAGGCAGCCAAGCCTTGCGGAGCCCAGATCTTAGACACTGCACTTAAAAAAAACGAGACTTCTTTTCCTCCTTGACTCATCTGTAATAGTCATGTTCGGTGTCAAAACAAACATGATTCATTTTGCCTAAAAGCCCCAACACAACGGGCTCCTGCTGCTCACCAGAAAGAGATTGCAAAGAAGCCAGCGCAGGCAGGAACTAATTGCCCTCCTGTTTTAAACCTGTCCCTTGCAACAGTCACTTACTTCATCTTTATCAGCGTCTTCATGGTCAACCTCAAAGGAATGTGACGGAAGCTTCTCTGGCTTGTGTTCTGCTCTGATATTTAAAAAAGAAGAGAAAAAAAAATGCCTAGTTTGTCATTTGATAGCTTGCTTTTGTTTTCTGCTGTTCCCAAGATCACAATGACTCCATTAACATTGTTCAGTTTGTAAAGTAAGCTTTACAACCTTAAAATCATTTTTTTTTAATAAAGCATTCTTTTTTTTAAAGATTTATTTATTTATTATATGTAAGTACACTGTAGCTGCTTTCAGACACCCCAGAAGAGGGCATCAGATCTCATTACGGAGGGTTGTGAGCCACCATGTGGTTGCTGGGATTTGAACTCAGGACCTTTGGAAGAGCAGACAGTGCTCTTAACCGCTGAGCCATCTCTCCAGGCCCCTTAAAATCCTTTTAAGGGCTCCTTTTCTCTGGGCAGTGTTAACTTTCCCTTTAAGACATTGTATCTTATCTCTAAGGGCATATTTTAAGTCGAGGAGTTATAAATTGATGTAGATTTGTACATATCTTTTTGTATTGAATGAGAGCAAAGAGATGGGTGCAAATCCTAGTGTTTTGTCCCCTCTTCTGCACTCTGAAGCAGGATACTAAGCAGTGACACTTTGGTGAGTTTTTCTGGGTCACTTGTATGTGACAGCCAATGCCACCGAATGGTTGCACAAGCAGCCTCAGGCATGAGAGGACTTGATTACCCGGAGGGAGACTATGTGTGGGCTCTCAGGTTGTGTCATGACCCTGTGCTAGCCCCCCAGAAGCCCACTCCAATGGAGTAATGGCGGATGCACTTGCTGTGCGTACCCTTTGGCATCACAGAAATGTCAGATTTGGCTCTGGCATGGCTGGACATCCCAGAGGAGCAAGCAGGCACACCTTTATATGTGCAGAATAAAATAAGTCGGAAGTAAGTTTTTCCTTGGCTCAAGTCTGTCTCATAATGAACGGCTAGAAGAAGCCAGACTCTCCACTCAAGGTTTAAGCTTTCTTTGATTGTCAGCCCTTTGCCACCTATTAAGGCACAAAATCTTTCATGGGAAGGCATCCCACTTAATGTTTAAGATGACATATCATGTAGAATCTGAGTCAGACTCTGGGAAAAGAAGACCAGAGGTGAATTTGTTAATTCCATCACAGATCTCTTCCTGAGCTAAGAGTGTTCTGAAGATAAAGGAAGAGGGCTAAAAGGCTCCTTACATTTAAGTTCCTCCTGTGCATTCTCACAGGATGTTACCTAATGGATGTAAAGTGCTCTTCAATTCTCCCTCTGAAGGACAGCGCAATGCCTACTTCCATGTGCTCCGCTGAAAGTTGTAGCACAGAAGACAACCCCAGTCATTGTTAAGCACTCTCCATGTCTCAAACATGGAGAGTCTCAAAAATGAGAAGACATTTACATCCATCACTATTACCCACCCCACCCCCTCTCCATTTTCATCATCTGGGTTCTGAAAGCCACTGTGATGAACACAGGACCTGAAGCTGAGTGCTACGGACAAAGTGTTCCAGTTTCCTCCTCTACTGTTTTGTCTGTGGTCTTTGTAAAATCTCAAGACCTGCTGATCAGTACTTGCACATGGTAAGAGTTTCTCAACAATAAAACTGGGAAGAAGAGCTATAGTAAGAATTATTTGGAGATTATCCCCTTGGGCTAGGAGATGGTCCAGGGGGAAAGGGCTTGCTGTGTAAGTGTGAGGATCTGAATTCCAACCACCTGCACCCATGTTAAAAGCCAGTTGTGCTTGAGTATGACTGTTTACTCCAGTACTGGTAGGGATGGGTGAGAGAGAGGAAGTTCTTAGGAGCCATTCACTGCCATTCACTTTAGCTAAAGTGTGAGCTTCAGGTTACCTGATCAAGCCTGTATCAGAAAATAGGGCTGAAATGATAAAATAATGCACTTGATGCTGATGTCGTGGAGTCTACATTGTTCATACAGAGGAGAATGCACCTGCTGCTCCTCTGCATGGAGGCTCCCTTTGAAGTCTGGTAGGTATTTGTGATGGTTTGTATATGATTGGCCCAGGAAGTGAACCTATTAGGAGGTGTGGCCTTGTTGGAGTAGGTGTGTCACTGTGGGTGTGGGCTTAAGGCCCTCACCCTGGCTGCCTGGAAGTCAGTCTTCTACTAGCAGCCTTCAGATGAAGAGGTAGAACTCTCAGCTCCTCCTGTACCATGCCTGCCTGGATGCTGCCATGTTTCTGCCTTGATGACAATGGACTGAATCTCTGAGCCTGCAAGCCAGCCCCAATTAATATTGTCTTTTATAAAACTTGCATTGGTCATGGTGTCTGTTCACAGCAGTAAAACCCTAACTAAGACAGAAGTTGGTACCAGGAGTGGGGTATTGCTGTGATAGGCCTGACCATGATTTTGTTTGGAAGAATGTGGATTTTGGGACTTTGGATTTGGAAAGCCATGGAATTCTTTAAGTGGGGCTTAATGGGCCAGACTAGTAGGAATATGGAAGACAGTGGTGCTGAGGGTCATTTGAACTATGTAGGCCTGACAGCCCAAGAGGTTTCAGTGGAGAAGAACTTTAATATATGGCTGAGAAACTGTTTTTGTGATGTTTTGGTGAAGAGCATGGCTGCTTTTTGCCATTGTCTGAAGAGACCACCCAGGACTAAGGTAAAGAGATTTATATTAATTGCATCTGCAAAGGAAGTCTCAAAGAAGCCCAACAAAGACTTTGTTCTCTGGTTAAGTCTGATAAAGAGAATTTTGAACAAACAGCAAGCTGAGAAAGGAAAAGTACAAAATATATAGTTTGAGTATTAAAGGGACTCCAGGAAGTGAAATGGAGCTGAATTCAAGGATATTAAACTGAATTAAAGGAGTGGCGACCTTGGGGACAAGATTCACCCAGTTAACTTTAGGTCCAGACGTGGTAGTACAAGCCTTTAATCCCTGGAGGCAAAGATAAGCAGATCTCTGAGTTCAAGTCCAGTCTAGAACAGAGCAATTCTAGGTGAAGAAAAACTTTAATCCAGGCTTGGTGGACCACACCTTTAATCCCAGTGCTTAGGAGACAGGCATGCAGATCTCTTGAGTTCAAAGTTAGTCTAAGGAGCAAGATTCAGAACAGCCAACTTAGGCAGCGAAGGAGCTGGGAAAAAAGGAAGCTAGTGATAACATAATAAAACTAGGGGGTCAATGTTTCAGCTCCTGCAAACAGCAGAACTCAGGGGCTTCGGCCATGTGTCTCTGGCTTTATATTCCAGAGGATAAGGAGACTACTGGGCAATTGATGCTGGTTAGCTGGAGTTAAGAAATTAGTAGTGACTAAGAAAAGACCAGCATCACTGAGGTGAAATCTGGGAAGTGTTTTCTGAGAGCACAAAAAAGCTGTATTCCAGAAATAGCCAAGTGTTCCTCATGCTGCAGCTGTACTTGGTAATGTGTAAGAATCATCCAGGTGGTACTGGTTATGAAGGCATGAAGGCATCATGAAGAACAGTTGAGGCTTGTTACTGTGAAAGGCCATGGAAGGCCATTGTTGAAAGTGTATTCTCAGTTGTAATTGACAGCCCAGGACTGAAGAGGTCATGCAAAGGAGTTGAGGCTTGGTACAATGAATAGAGCCTATGAGAGGTTTTGGTGAAGCATAGTTACGGTGGAAGGTCCTAGTATATTGGAGATGCCAGTACCATGGGATGACCACCAAAAACAGCAGTGGCAGCGGAGTGGATCAACCTGAACTTAGAGTGCTACAGTGGGCAGAGTTGGAGAAGTGGAGAGCTGACACCAGCTCTTTGGAGATGCACAGACGGTCATGCGTAGATCTCAGACACTGGAACAAGAAGCTGTGAAGCTGAAATTGACTTGGGGACCCCAATGTTAAAGATGCCAGGGCCACAGGATGCCTGCTAAGGAAAGATGCTAACAGGGAGTGGAATAAGCCCAGGAGAAGGAACCTAGTTGCAGTCAACAAGGATGAAAAAGGAGTTGGATATCTGAAGTCTGAAGACTGCTTTGCCATCAAACATGGAGATGCAGAGTTTGGACTTTGCCCAGCTGGTTTCCTGTCTTGCTTGGAGGATTACAGTTAAGTGGTTGAATGAATCTCAGAAGAGACCTTGGACTTTGGACTTTTAACATTGTTGAGAGTGCTATAGACTACAGGGACTTTTGAAGTTGGACTAAATGCATTTTGCATTATGCTATGTTTAAGTATGGCCCCCATAGACTCATGCTTGAACAAGCCTATGGGGGCCAAGGAGTGGAATGTGATGGTTTATATATGATTGGCCCAGGAAGTGAACCTATTAGGAGGTGTGGCCTTGTTGGAGTAGGTGTGTCACTGTGGGTGTGGGCTTAAGGCCCTCACCCTGGCTGCCTGGAAGTCAGTCTTCTACTAGCAACCTTCAGATGAAGAGGTAGAACTCTCAGCTCCTCCTGTACCATGCCTGCCTGGATGCTGCCATGTTTCTGCCTTGATGACAATGGACTGAACCTCTGAGCCTGTAAGCCAGCCCCAATTAATGTTGTCTTTTATAAAACTTGCATTGGTCATGGTGTCTGTTCACAGCAGTAAAACCCTAACTAAGACAGTATTTAAAGCAAATCAGTTAATAGATACATATAACTTATCTAGTTACATACCCAAATTACTTCATATAAAAAACCCCAATAACATGTAATATGACCTTCTCCATCCACAGTTTATTGATGGACAAGTTGGAAGATATTTAAAAACACAGACAGAAGTTTAGCATTTAAACTTAAACACTCTTATTATTGCTCCTTGCCTAACAACAAATGTGAGGGGCTCCAGTCTGGTCTAATCTTGTTATTTTTACAGAGATAAAAATGAAGAGTACAAGGGTCACGTATGTAAAGACACGGAAGAGATGGGATTAGAGAATGGCTCTGTGAAAAGACTTTATCAGGAAAGACGACTTCAACTCATCCCTGAAAACACTAAGAATACTGAATCTTTTTCTTTTTTGTAGAGCCTCAGACATGTTTCAACTCATCTGTGCTAATAGCCACAATGATATTAACTTATTCTGCTCCTTTTTGTCATGGTCACCTTCCTGGGAAGGCATAGTAAGCAGCCTTCCCGGCATTCCCTTCAGACCACTGGGAAGCACTTCCTACCACATTCCATTTTTCTGTAATAGTGTATTATACCCTTGAACAAGGAACTGGTCCGTTCACAGTTTGATTGACAAGATAAAGCCTTTGAATGTAATATTTTCTTCTCTCCCTCCCATGAGAGGTCACATGTCATCTGGGTTTTAGGGACAAGTTCGAATGGCAAGTTGCAGAGCAATTGTTTGAAACATGTGCATTTTGGGATTTTTTTTAACTGATTAGGTATGGCAATAAAGAGAGAGTGGAGGAAACCTCCATGTTAAGTCACCATACATATAGTTTTGCAAACTGGAGAAGGAGTGGGCTTAAGCGCTAACACCACAAAAATGATGATATGAAGTGATTCATTTCCTAGTCAGCTGGACTTGACTATTCCTCAATGCCTCTGTATTTCAGAACATCACCCTAGGCATATGATAGGAACATACCCAGTTTTTCCAGACCAGTCATTACTCTTAAGTCATGGGGTTCTTAGTTGGGCAATATTGATGACCAGTTTTCTTTTCTGGTAGCACACACAGTACTGTCCAGCATTATGAGTGCTAGCCAACAGGGGTGAAGCTTCCATTTCAGGACCGATTTGTTTCTCCATGTTTTATAATTCTTTTTTTTTTTTTTTCAGACAGTGTTTCTCTGTATAGCCCCGGCTGTCCTGGAACTCACTCTGTAGACCAGGCTGGCCTCGAGAACTCAGAAATATGCCTGCCTCTGCCTCCCAAGTGCTGGGATTAAAGGCATGCGCCACTTCCGCCGGGCCATGTTTTATAATTTTAAATGTGGTATCTTCAGCAATAGGACTTTACCATAAAATTCTGAATGGTACCAAGAACAGAGGAAATGGTCTTACAAGACACACCCAACAGTGACATGACTAGTATGGGCATAACCAAATACCTTTTGATTGAATTTAAGACTTGCTTCTAAAGATGAACATATACTGGACACCTTATTCAGGACAATAACTTGTGGCTACATAGATCATTGACCTTAGGTGATAACCTACTACTATTATTGTGCTATAAATTTAATCCAATTCCTAATGATTTATCACTTCACCTATAGATCAGTGTATTTCTCAGTACTCATCAGAGAGCTCCTCCCTGCAATAGATGCCAGTTAACATAGAGACACACAACTGGTCAATATTCAGCAAATTAGAGGCTCTGGAATACTCATTTCTTAAGGAGACATCTACATCATACCCCCTCCTGCCAAGGCTCAGAGATTATTAAAGAAAAGGGGTAAGGAAGGTTTTAAGAGACAGGTGGCAGATGACTAGAGAAGTGGGAAAATAGTGTTTTCCTGACATAACTGAGTGCATATGGACTTGCAGCAGTCATGACAGCATGGACTCGTGCCAAACAAAACAGAGCATGGATCAGGGAGGCAAGCAGAAAGTCTTTTCTTTCTTTCTTTCTTTCTTTCTTTCTTTCTTTTTTTTTTTTTTTTTTTTTGGTTTTTTGAGACAGGGTTTCTCTGTGTAGTTCCAGCTGTCCTGGAACTCACTCTGTAGACGAGGCTGGCTTTGAACTCAGAAATCCGCCTGCCTCTGCCTCCCAAGTGCTGTGATTAAAGGCGTGTGCCACCACACCCGGCTTGAAAGCTTACTCTCTACTGTAGCTACTGAAAATGATGGCTTCTGGTAAAGAGAGACAGGGATTTGTTTATTTATTTATTTATTTATTTATTTATTTGTTTGTTTATTTATTTATTTAGGTGTGACCCTGGTTGGTTGACCATACCCCAGGGGATGGAACCACACCCAATAATATTTAGACAATACAGATTGGACTTAAAAATCAGATTTGAACAACAACAACAACAACAACAACAACAACAAAAGAACAACAAGTTGGGTGGGTAGAGAGATGAGGATGAATTCAGGAGGATTTAGAGGAGGGTCTAAACTTTATCAAAATATTTTACGTGATACTCTCAAACAATTAATACAAATAATTTGGAAAAGAAAACCAACTAGAAAGGAGTGATTCATTAGTTGTGTCAGAAAAAGTGATCAAGGTTGGCCACCTCTGTGATGCGTGGGTTAGGATGACCATGAAGAACAGCACGTCCTGGGAGGAGCCAGGGAAACATCGTGCTGGTAGAGGGAAACATGATTAAGGTCCTGGGGAAAGGGGAGCAAATTTGGAGCACCCAGGAATGAAAGGCTGCTGCAGTAGCAACACAGATAAAGGGAAGTTAGTGGTGCAGAGAAGATTCCGGGTTCAGGAGGCAGGCAGTGTTTAAACCATTTCTGAGACTCCTAGCAACCGAGGACTCTTTCTTCTATTAGTCTCCAGGGCAATACACCTCCTACTCTACCTTAAAAGAGCAACAGCTCGGCCCTGGGGTCCTTTCCTGAAGTGTGCATGGTTATTAAACAATGTTTGTTCTTTAATTTAAAGATAGCATTAAGGTTTTATCTCTGTCTATTGCCTTCAGATTCAACAGGAAGGAGCATTTGTGTCTCTTTAAGCATTCATTAAGAATCTTTGGTGTCTGAAGATAGAAAATGTTATATATCCTACCTGGCATATTCTAACACTGAACAAATATATATTTATCTTTTAAAAGTGTTTTTTTTTCTCTTGTATTTGAGACAGGGTTACAGGCAGCCAAGGCTGGCCTTGAACACACTATGTACATGAAAATGATTTTGAGCTCCTGCTTCCATGTCTTTAGTGTTTGGTATGTACCACCAAGCTTAGCTTCCTGCCTTTAAAATGAATCAATCTTTCCTTCCTTCCTTCCTTCCTTCCTTCCTTCCTTCCTTCCTTCCTTTCCTCCCTCCCTCTCTCTCCCTCTCTCCCTCCCACCCTCCCTTCTTCCCTCCTTCCTTCCTTCCTTCCTTCCTTCCTTCCTTCCTTTCTTTCTTTCTTTCTTTCTTTCTTTCTTTCTTTCTTTCTTTCTTTCCTCTGTTAGTCCAGTTCAACTGGTGATACTTGATTTAATTTTCAGCCGAAAAATATACTGTTGGGAAATATTCTTCTTTCTCAGGTCAAATGCAGTAAAGTTGTTTGTTGTCTTGTTTTTCTAAATTGTTTATCTCTATATTGTACCCACGCACTAATGAAATATGCATCATCATAATTTTTTATGCCCTTTGACTATCCCAGGAGCTCCAAATTTAATGTTGACTGCGTGAAGCCTAACCCTTCATGTTTCAGTGAAAATAATGTATCTCTCTTGCTTGCAGTTTTGAATGCACACTTGAAAAGATGCAGGGTTCTTAAGAGTTAAAATTACCTTAGCATACTTGTAAATTCAACTAGTATGTTTCACCATTTTTTTTGCTTTTCTATAATTTCATCCTTTAAATTTTTATTTTGTAGCTTTAGCAACTTGGAATAAGAAGTTATCAGTTTAAATTGGTGGCAGACATAGGGGAGTTCTAATCCAGGAGGCATGAACGTAATTTACTTCTAACTGCCTCATAAGGCCTAAATAAATTAATCTGGTTCCACTACTGACCTAAATATGGATAGTCTTTAGGGTGCAGATCTAAGCTTTATAAAATCATTATCCTACTATGCAATGTTGAAGTATTCATTATTCTAGTGCATATACTTGAGAATTCTGCTCTTTACGTGATTGAATGTGTATTATGTGTATCTAGAAAAATAAGCTAAAGCTTCTGCCTTTGTGGCAAATTTCCCCCTTTTACTATCTACTTCCACTTCCTTTAGATAATATCAATGAAATTCTCAACAAATATTTTAGTCACTTTCTCTTGCCATGTGGGAGATAGATAAGTCCATGCACGATATGAAAAATTTACTCTGCAATCATGCCCAGAATCTCTCCACAGTAGACATGCTTTATATATCTTTTTAATGGAGGGAGAACTCTGTGATGATGAAATATTACTTGTTTAATGACATCATGACTATAGTAAGTTAGTATTTGGTAGTATAAGTGCCCCATGTTTGTAAGAGAGGAAAGAATTTTACTCAAAAGCGAGGGCCAGAGGAGACATTCACTGGGCAAGGCATTTGCTGCTACAGAAGGACAAGGATTGAGGTTTCAATCCCCAGTGCCCTTTTAGATGTTGACAGGCATGGTAGCCAACCTGCAACTTCAGAGTTAGAGACACGGACAGTGGGTAGCTCCTTAGAGTAAGACGGGAGCAAGCCTAGCCACACTGGCAAGCTCTAGATCAACTGACAGACCTTGCTGCTGTGGGTATAGTAGAGAACAGACAAGGACGACTCCCAATACCAACTTGAGGTCCCCATATGCACTTGAACACACACAAACATTCATGAGCACCACACAGATGTATGCAGAGATAACAGGAGTTGGATGCAGCTGTCTAGGTCCAATCATTTAATCTGAGGTCTTTCAAGCACGGATACCACTTCCAAGTTATGACTGATTCTCAGAAAGAGAGGGCGTGTGGATGTCAGAAAGCCATTTGATTTCCAATCTCATCTAGAGGAAGTGAGTGACAACCACTCAGACATCTTTAATGTAACCATGAGCTGAGACACCCCAGGCTGTGACAGGACTTTCCCAACCAAGTAGTTACAAAAGGTAATCATTAAGGAATCCTGAGTTTTACAAAATGTTTAGAAATCTGTGGGAGTTAAAGGCACAGAGTTGTCTTGGAAAAAAAAAAAAAAGAAAGACAGACTTCCTGTTTCAGCTTGCTCTTCACAGTGAGACAACTTCTGAGAAAAGGCCTCCTCCTCTCCTTTCTCTTCCATGCCACTTCTTGAAATGTAAGCCAAGTGATTTTTGAAAGATGTTACAGCCTGGTGGACATTCCTCAAGACTTCTCTCACAGTGAGAATGAAATCTGAGTCCTCCTCCGGGGTTCCTCAGGTTCATAAGGTCCTTGGATCTTGCTACGCTCCCCTCCAGGCCTCACCCTCCAGCCTCCAGCCCTGTCAGTCAACTCAAGGGATCACACCAACATCTGCCTCAGGACCTGTGGCAAGCCTTTTTCCTGGGATACCAGCATTGGTAGCTACTGACCCTTGAGAATACAGTTCACATGTCACCTTTTGAGAGCCATTCAAAAAAAATCCCCCTTTTCAGAGCATGCCTTCAGGAAGTGAGACAGCACGTGCCACTATCTTAGTTTGGAAAGATTTTTATGGGGAAAGAAAATATAGTGAGGCAGAGCTGAATTTTGTACCATGGACAAAAACCAAACAGACAAACTTGACCCAGTGCACATCACTGGAGGAGAGGAGGAGTAGACACAGAACTTTTGATTATTTCTTTCCTGAAGTGTTTGTATCATGTTTGTTTGATGAACCAACAAGCTGGCAGGCGAAGTAGGTTTGGCCTAATACTGCTTGTGCTATAATGTTAATTTTGTTACCCCAAAGTACTTATTATACAAGTGTCTGCAGTAGTGCTAGTGTCCACTTCCCTGATTGGGTCTGGGATAACAGAGATGAAATATAGATTTTTTTTTTTTTTTTTTTTTTTGGTTTTTCGAGACAGGGTTTTTCTGTGTAGTCCTGGCTGTCCTGGTACTCACTCTGTAGACCAGGCTGGCCTCGAACTCAGAAATCCGCCTGCCTCTGCCTCCCAAGTGCTGGGATTACAGGCATGCGCCACCACGCCCGGCGAAATATAGATTTTAAGGATGTTAACTCTGGAATACTTGGGGGAGTGTTTGCTAGTCTCAGGAAGGATTAGAAGTGCCCAGCCTCTGAGCTAGCCATGGCATATCAAAATTAACTGCTGTGTTTGTGTGTGTGTGTGTGTGTGTGTGTGTGTGTGTGTGTGTATTGTTGTTGTTGAAGTTTCAAGCAACCCTTATTTCCATTTAGGAATGTTGTACACTAAAGTAAATTACTCCGTAGTATTATGTGCTTGAAATTCAGGATTCAGCAGGAAAATTCCCTGCCCTTTGATGGCTTTTATTTTAATAGGAGCAACAGCAAATAGATACTTGCTGGAGCTCAGGTCATCCAGTGGCTCTTGAGAAGAAGAAGAACAAAGTGACCTTCCTAAAGGCTTTATGGCCCCAAGTGTCAGTAGGGATGTTAGGCATTTAGTTTCTGTTTTGTTCTTTTTAGACATATGCCCTTGTGTGGAATTCATTTGCATGCCTTTGACATCCCACAGTGAAAGTACATACAGCGATATGAAGCGGATATAAATATTGAACGGGACTGGTCAGAAATTCTATGAACCATGTTGGCCTTTCCCAGTGCCACGGATGAAAGGACAGCTCATTGATGGACGATGCAACAGTGAGCAAATGCTTAATCTGTAGCGACACATCAAAAATAGAGAAGACCAGGTCTCATTCCAAACTCAGCCTATACAGGCATAGCTCGATGATGTTGATCAAGACGTTCTGCACCTTGAGTTATAGAATTTGAAAAGTGTACCTTGACACAAAATAAACACACGTATTCTTAAACAATACTGGAGGTTGCAAAGAGGTGATTTTTTACATTATGTGTGTAAAAGCACGTGCAGTCTTTATAATAAACAGATGATATATTCTTACCGGGGTAACTGTCGAATGTCTCCAGAATACTGTTCATATTTGTAGTTTACCACGTACCATTGGGAACTGTAGAATTTACAAGCCTGAAATGGACAGAAAAGACAGTTATAAAAATTGCCATTAAAAGTTGGCTGTGCCAGCAAAATGTTCTCCTAATCGCAGGTGGGCATGAAGGCGGCCATATTGGCCACTTCAAGGTAGGCAAGAGTTCTTCGTAATCCTTAGACATCCTCCAGTGTCATGGAATTCTCTGCAGAGTTCTGGAGGAGGAACCGCTCAACTCAGTTATTCTGCCTTCCTCCATTGTCAGGAAAGCCAACACAGTCACCACTGAGTCAGAGCGGATGTGTGGCTTTCGAGGAGAAGCAAGCATAACCTGTCACCTTATCCACCATTGATGGTCCGCAGTCACCAAGGATGTTTTCTTTAGCTTCAGCCTCTTTTTTTCTCACTTTGCTTTTGTCAACTCAACTACTGTTCCTTCTGCTCCTTTAATATTCCCACTGTTGTTGGCCCAGCCTGGAGCTGCTTTTCAGTTCTCTCTCTCAAACCTATGCTTTTTCATTACTCTGAGTTTCACAGAATGTTAATAAAAGACTTAGGATTATGTTGAAAGTGAAGCTGGTGAATTATGTGTATTGTAGGCATATGTGTCCATGTGTGTCCATGTAAGTGGAGGTCAGAGATGGATTTGAGTATGGTTATGGTCAATCTCTGCCTTATCTTTTGAGCTTGGAACTCACAAATTAGGGGAAGTGAAGCAGTGAGCTTCAAGGGTCCTCTGGTTTCTGCCTGCTTGGCACTATCCACAGTTTTAAGATTACAAATGTGTGTCCCCAGGCCTAGAATTATATATGTGTATTTAAGACAGGAAGCTAAGTCCCTTTGCAGCTCTACTGACTGTGTCCTTTCCCTAAGCCTTGATTTCATACTACTAATAGACATAAAATATTTTCCAAATACCTACCTATCATGTAGCTTCTTATAATAACCATGGATTTGTAATTGAGATTTCACTATCTCAAACTAGATTCTAAGACCCTTCCTTTTAATTCTAAATTGAAAAGATTTTGAGAATTAAGCAGCTGTATATTAGGATGACAAGCAGACCGTATCTTTTTGTACTAGTGGAAAAGAAAATTGAGGCACAAAACATTTATTGACCTATCAGGGATAATGGCCTATGAGGGTGTCTTTGTAATGGAGGACAAGACAGAGGAGATTCATAGATGCTACAGGCAGAAGGGTGAGGTCAAGACTTCTGTCCAGTTAGATGGAAATGGGGTGTAGTCCATCGCAAACAGGGGGAGTAAGAAAAGCCACGAGCTAGGTGGAAAAGAACCAGAACCCCAGAAGTTCAGGCTCTTTGACTAGGGTTGTTGTGGTCTTTCTGTTCTTTGTCTGGCTCTCTGACAACCTTGCTTAGCATGAGACCTTTTAGACAAGGACCCCATTTAAGATGTCTGAGGTATAGGACTTCAGCTGTACCGGATAGGTGGGTGAGGGCACCTTATCTGTACTAGATTTCTCTGGCCCTGATTTCTCTCAGCCCCATAGCTGTATTTGTTTAGGGAAGTGCCCACGCATAGACTGGCAACCGAGGACAAAGCAAGTTAGGCTGGGACAAAGGCAGGAGTGGGAGGCTAGCAGGGTGCTCACACCGAGGCAGAGTACAGACTGGGAGGAGAGGAGACACGGCGGTGGGGGTGGGGTGGGTGGGGGATTAGAGGGCTCTAAGTTGTAGTTAGTCACAAGTTAAAACGTTTTACATGCTATGCCATAGTAGAGTGACCATCCATAACTATATGTACTACAATTTCAAAAGGCTAGAAAATGGATTTTTAATGTCACAAAAAGCAGGCAAAGTGTAAGGCAACAGATATTGACTCAGATCTGAAGTGATTCTACATATACATACAACACCATAATATTTCATAAACATGCATGTTTTGTTTTTATATACTAGTTTTTTAATTTTAGGAAAAAAGTCACTTACTGTGTGCGTATGTGTGTGCATGTGTGTGTGTGTGTGTGTGTGTGTGTGTATGTGTGTATGTGTGTGTGTGTGCGCGCCTCTGGGTGTGCCCAGATATGCATGCATACCACAGCACACCTGTGGTGGTTAGAGGATAATTTTTGGGACTTGGTTCTTTCCTTCTACTTTGTAGAGGCGGGATCTCCCTTATTTCTTGGCACACTTCAGACTAACTGGTCTTTGAGCATCTGGCTGGTTCGCCTGTATATCTAAGTATCTCATCTTGCATTAGGCATGTTGGTGTTATGGATGCAAATGGGTACTACTACTGCATTTGACTTTTTCTTTCTTTCTCTTCTTTTCTTTCTCTTCTTTCTCTTCTTTTCTTTCTCTTCTTTTCTTTCCCTTCCTTCCTTCCTTCCTTCCTTCCTTCCTTCCTTCCTTCCTTCCTTTTCATTTCTTTTTCTTCTTTTTAATGTGGCTCTGGAGCTCAGGTTGTGTGGCAAGTGCTTCTATCCACTGGGCCAGTTCTCAAGTTCTCTTTACCAGTTTTTTTAAGTAAACAAATAAATAAAAATGACAACTCTCAGACCTCATCAGAGGAGGTTCTTTGCACATCTTTTGGAATCTTTTGGACAATCATCAACAAAGCAGCACACAGCTGGTGAACCTGCAGACGGTAAGTGTTTTGTGCTCAGACACAAATGGACATCTGTGTCATTACCCTCTCCAGTCAGTCTCAGAGCCCACAGAGGAGAGGCAGGAAGACTGTAAGACCTAGAGGCCAAGGCAGACTGACATAACCAGGGTCTTCTGGGCATGGTAGGATCTCTGTGCTCATGAACGAATCCCAGACACCATGCTTGACTGCACAAGACCAAGCCAGTTGACATTCCAGTATCCAGTTGCATGAGCACCCTCATCTAATTGAGGAGTGCACAGTTAGTAATTCCAGCATGGAGGTGCATGAGCATCTGTATCTAGCTGAAGAGTTGACAGTTAATGATATCTGGGGGAAGGAAAGACGGTTTTTTGTAAGGGTGTGGCCCCTGGTAGGTCCCCTGAGCCTCAGTGGATGGCCTCCCACTCATGAATATATGGGCAGAAAAAGCTCGACTTGGTAGGTCATGACAAAATAGATCAAAGAGGACCCAAAGTGGGGAGCCCATAGCAGGGTGGATCTGGGAGGGGCTAGGGGGATAAGTGGGGAGAGAATATGATAAAAATGAATTGTGCTCATGTAGGAAAAATATATTTAAAAAAGAAAAACAACAGTCTTTTCTCCTTCTGTGAAAGAGGACCCCCAGGCAGACAGGTGAACACAGAGAATAGAGGAATTTAAGGAGGTCTGAAAGACCAGATTGAATGGGTTTGAACAAACAGTATATTTAGCTAACGTTCAGCAGTGACTTGCCAATCCCCGAGTCAGATTTGCAAAGTGCAGACAAAGAGAACTGAGCTTTTAATAGGTTCGTTGGCTAAAACGTCTTTCTTCATCTTAGACAAAAATGCCAAGCATTCAGACAAGGAGCAGAAAGGCCAGGAGCACGCTGAGCCGGGCTGTCTGGACTCCCGGAGAGTGGTCCTTTCTCCTCCTTTACCTTCTCCTTGCTTCCTCGCTTATGGCCATTTTCATGTGGGACAAAACACATTTTGAGATTTTTTTTAATTTTTTATTTTTATTTTATGTGAGTTTTATGAGTGTTTTGCCTGGCTGAATATGTGTACACCATGTATGTCCCTGGTGCCTTTTGAAGCCCAGAGAGAATATCAGATTCCCTGAAACTAGAACGACGGAGGGTTGTGACCCATCATATGTATGCTGGGAGGCAAACTTTGGTCCTCTGTAAGAGCAGTAAGCACTCAATAACGGAGTCATTTCTACCGCCCTGAAAATGTGCTTTAAAATGGAAATTGACACCCACTCCCTGTTCTGATTCCTCTAGAAAATGTTTTATTTTTTTTCTAGTCCAGTTTTTTTCTAGTTTGTTGTTTACTTTTGTATATGGATACTATTTTTTATCCAGTTAATATGTTGCAAGGATTTATTTTGTCTACTTTCTTTTTCTTTCCTTTCTTGTTCATTATTGTTTTAATTTTGGTGGTATGAGATCTTGAACCCAGGGCCTTGAGCATGTTAGGCATGATACCGCACATCTGCATCTGTGGTCCCTATGACAGGGACCCAGACCTCAGTATGTATACCCTGACACTTTATCACAACCGGCTCCATGATGAAAGTGCCATCCAGGATGTAAAACCCAGCACACAGACATCACCGCCTGCCCAACGAAAGCAAAGACCTAATCCATCTAATCCATATTCCTGGGAAAGTCCAAAAAAATGTACTAACTTGCTTTTTAGCTTCTGTAGTTCCCTTCTGGCTAACTGTTCTTGTTAACTTGAGTATGTCAGCTCAGAACATAGTTTTGTGCTTAAAGGCTCACCCTGAGAAAGGTTCAGTGCTACACTCTGTTCCTGAGTACCCAGTATAGTTGCTGGTGGGTTAATAAAGACTCTCTATTGGTTTAAACCCATGTCTGAGCAGTCTTCTTTGGTGGGTATACCCCAACAGTCCCATTTAGATTCGCTTTCTAAATTTTTCTTTTAGGTGGAATGAGATCTCACACTATAATAATTCACTAACCCAAGTCTCCTAAATTTGAAGATTATTCACTCAGTAATTCATTTAATAAACACTCTTAAGCCTTGATATGATCCAGAAGTGGTTCTAGGTTGTAAGAATTTCCCAGTGAACAACAAAGAGAAACCCACCTCTTCTTTATGTCACTGTGAAAGGCTGGTAAGAGAAGTAAAAATTACAGATTGTGTCTTGTATCAGAGAATGGGAATGTCACAAGAAATATCTCAGCAGAGAAAGGGGATAGGAGATGTGATGTAAATAGGGTGGGTCTCACAGAAATGGTGACGTGAATGTGGACTTACAGGAGGGAAGCAAGTAACTTGTTTTCAGGATCACTTCAAATCTGATGCCATTATGGAAAAGATTTACGTCTTCCTGCCTATGTCCCCTCAACCCTCCTCTAAGCAGTACCCGCTTTGGATGCTATTTTTAGGACAGAATTTTCAAAGTAGTTTAAATATTTTCTCATTTTTAAAACATTGGCCAATGATCTCGGTCAAATATTTTTTACTTATTAGGACCTCAGACTCAGCTTCTGAGTGCTCAGAATACTGGGCCGGGTGAGATGCTTCTGCTGTGGAACTTATCTGAAGTGTGCTAGTGGGACACAGATGCACAGATCTAGGGTTCATTGAACTTTTCTTCCTATTGGTAGCTATTTCAACCATGATAAATATGTATACTTATATGCACTACACACACTGTTTGCAATAGGCCGTGCATTTAACTGACCTCAAGATTTGCTTGCTACTCAGGAAATCTACTGACTAAAAGCAGTGAGCTTCCTCCTCCTCCTCCTCCTCCTCCTCCTCCTCCTCCTCCTCCTCCTCCTCATCCTCATCCTCCTGCTCTTCCCCCTCTCTCTGTCTCTCTCTCTGTCTCTCTCTCTGTCTCTCTCTCTCCCTCCCTCCATCTCTCTCTTTCTCCTTTCTCCTTTGTCTCTCTCCCATTGCCAATGTTTGTCAGATATTTTGCTATTAGGCACCATACACACCATCTTACTAAGCAGTCTTTTACTATTCCCACTTACTAGATCAGAGACACAGGAAGAGATCTGTTTCTTTACTTAGGACCCACCTGTGACAGAGAGAAAAACTCAGATGGAATTCGTCTGGCTCCAAAAGTCCATTCAGCAAATGTATGCATTGTCTGATCAATGCCTACTGCTTTCTATAACACATCTAGTCTATCACTGAAAGTTTGATGGTGTTTTTGTGTTTGTGCTAGATTCTGACAGGTCTGCTTTTGAATTCTCTTGTCTCATTCATTATCTGTGGCATCTCAAATGGGTAGCTTAGAAATTCTAACTTCTCTATCCATCTGAATAACACCGATTTTTCAAGGACCAAATACAATAACTCCTATACAACTCTTAGCATAAAAAAGGACTCCACCAATATTTGCTTAAAAAATAATCAATTCTTCCACCAAGTTTGATCCAGTCTGTAACTCACATTCATTTCACTTTGCCAATAACAACGTGTTTTCCTTGCTTGGTGTAAGGAGAGTTTGGGGAGATGCAATAGCAGTGATTTTGAAGAATTATGTTCTCATTGTATTTCTTCTGCAATTACTGGCGGGATTTCATGTTAGGTGGTGGGTTGGTGGAAATCGAGGGCTGGATGGATGGCTCTTGAGACCCACTTCTCAATCTGCAGTTTCTCTGATTCTGTGGAAGCTGGTGCATTTTACAAACACACCACGTTTCTCCTACAGGGCGACGGCACTTCACTTTCAAATGCTATGCATAGAAAATTACTCTCTATTCTTTGTTGCAGCCCACACAGTCACTCTAAAACGATCATTAGAAACAGCGATGGCTGTGGCTGGCTACAGCATCTCTTTGGCCAAAAGCAAAGCTGAAATCAAGAATCCCAGGCTAGTTCTACTTGTTACAACAAGGCAGTGGCTTCCTCTTGCCCTTGGTGCCCTGCCCCGTGTCGAGACATCAACTCCCCACCCCTTTTCATCTGGAGCCTGGCACCGTGTACCTCCAAGTGGAAGACTGAGCAAGAACTAGTGGAACTAGCAATTTTTTCAGAGATATCCAGCTGCACGGTTTTCTTCATTTACCATTTCATTTGATGTGTATCTATTTTTCTATCTCTGCCTATGTGTGTGTTTAGATAGAAAAATCCTAGCTAACCTTGACATGATCACAGGCTATAGAATAATCATGATAGTGCTTTAAAAACCAGGTCCGTGAAATCTTTGAGGTCTCTGAGTTCTACCTGAATGTCACAAAGTCAGAATCTTTGTAGAAGTGTTACATATATATATATATATATATATATATATATATATATATATGAAACACTACAGTTGATTCTACATGATGCAAAGAAAGCCCAAGTGATAATGTGGCCTGGTTCTCATCACTCTGACTTAGGGCATTAGGTCCCATCTTTAAGCCATGGGTTCTAATAACTCATACAAATTATAGACACATTTATTTTAAATTATTTTATTTATTGTATGCTATGTTTATGGACATTTTGCTTGCACCGTATTTGTACCATGTTTGTGTGTAATGCCTATGGAGGCCAGAAGAGGACATTGGATCCCCTGGAACTTAGCTACAGTGACAGGACTAAACTCAGAGCCAGGCTGACTCCATGACAGGCTGGAAAATGACAGTTTGGGAGACTAGGCCTAAGTTTTTGTTTCCCAGAAATGAGAACCCGGATCCAGTAACTGGATCCAGGCAACCACAGCCTTGGGCAGACCATCTAAGGACATGTCACCTGGCCTGAGGTAAGAATAGGTAGATAGAATGAATAAGTGACTTCCCCAGCCCCCAGGATGGTCTCCAGAGCCTAACTAATTATAGAATTAGTCAGAACACTAAAGATAGAACTAGCTAGTCAAGGGTAAAGGGCACAAACATCTCCCTGGAATTTCCCTAACTGACACTAAAAGCTGGGCTTGGGAGCCTACTAGGGGGTCTATATTTATAAATGGGGAGACCCCTACATGCAGGAAATTCAGCTGAATAAATGTTTCTTTGCTTTTTCATACTATTTGAGTTTGGGGTATCATTCTCCGGTGATCTTGGACCCTTTAGAAAAGTGGGGACTTACAAACGACACCACAAAGTGGTATAAAGAAAACATTTCAGTTCCCACTTTCTCCTGCTCTTCAGAGAAGCATTAGGATCAATTCAAATCATGTTACGATTTCCGAACTAGCAATTTCTGTTTGGCCATACAATTTGTCAACCTCTTCAAAGGGCTGATGATTAGATTCTGGCTACAGAGCACTCAAAAGGTAACAAATGGCTTATTAGTCACAAAATTATTTTCCCTTCTGGCTATGGAGGTTTATTTAATCACACAAGTAGTTTCTTGCCAGAAAAATGAATGCAAGCATAAAAGAAACGATTGCGGTTCTCCATCCTCGCTGAGCAATTCTACATTTGTAAAACACAACAATTTTTATACTCGTGCCGTGGCTATTGAATCCGTGTTGAAAATGAAGCATCAGGGAATTAAGTGAATAAAGGCAAATTACACATTGATAGGATGACTGGATAATTTATTGCCTACATGAGACCTTTCAGTGGGAACAGAGGTGCCATTAGCCAGGTCAACAGCACAAGGGACTGTTCCTACAAAGCAGGCCACGTGGTCACCTAACACACGGATGCCATAGAAACAAAAGAAAAGGCACAGGGAGCAATGGCTTCTTCGGTTGGCTCACCCACGCTGCGTGTTCCCTTAATGCACAACAATTAATTTCTGCTTGTCTAAAACCAAGTTGGATAGCTAGAGAGCTTGTCAAATACTCAGCTGGGAAGGAAAAGTGAGATTAGACACCACAAACACTGTGACATACGCACGACCTAGTTTCAGATGGTACGGAACGATCTTATAGACTGAACTTCAATTCTGCTTTTAAAAGTATCTCATGAGGGAAGGGCTGGAGCGATGGGTCAGTGATTAAGAGCACTGGCTGTTCTTCCAGAGGATCTGGGTTCAACTTCCAGCATACACGTGACAGCTCATGCCTGTCTACAGTTCTAGTTCCAGAACTTCTGACATTCTCACACAGACATACTTACAGGCAAAACACCAATGCACATTAAATAAAAATATTTTTTTTAAAAAAAATCACATGGTATTACATAGTGCTATATGTAAGTATGCAGACTCAATATGCTCATTATAATCAGAATGTCTAAGAAGTACTCACTATAAATGAAAGATGTGAATGTCATTCCCAGTTTTTTTTCTCCTGTTATTTTGAAATTGAGAGTAGTTTAAGGGTCTCTGCTGAGTTTAAGTTAACAATGAGACATGAGTTGGCTTATTTTCTTAAAACGTGCTCTATTAAAGCAATCAGCTATATTTGTAATCGCAAATAACGTTTGGGTCCAGCCTGGAAATACATAATGTAATCCCTTGGCAAGATCTTCCTAGTAACTTTTTAGGTTGTGAGTAATGGCTGACACTAAAACCCCTTGGCAATTGTTTTATGATTCAAACATTCTTCTCATGTAAACAGGAGACTTGGGTTATAATTCAGTACGACCAGAAGACTCAGTTTCAACTCAAGATGTGAATTTATAGTGTTACATTCCAAGTTTCCCAACTGGTACACATGGGTTTCTTTCCACTGCTGAACATTTTATGGGAGGGAGGTTATTGTTCTGATAAAGAAGCCAAATTTAAATTGGAATGGCTCTTTGTATTTACCAAGACTATTTTTCTAGAGATTACAGTGAACAAACAATTAGTTTCTTCAGGTTACTAATATGAAAAATGATATTTTTTCCAATATTTTCATCAGGACTTTTCGTGGTATGTTTTATACTGAAATCACTCAATTCTAAATGCATTTAATTTACCTTTCTTATCTTTTGTGTGCTTAGTATTAATAAATGTGGTGTTAACAGTTTGCTTTTGAACATCCTAATTTATGGTCTAGCCATGATAGAAATTGAATGCTCATGCAAATGAGAGCAGACCAAATAGGAAAATTGACTTTTAGTATCTCTATTAAATTTTATATTTAATGTTCTTTAATATCCCCATTAAAATTTCAAGGCTATACAATTAGTCTTAATCCAAAATTATCTTTTAAGAAGTACAAACCAAATAAAGTCTCTCAACTTCCAACAAAACCTTTATCCAGGACACAAGAAGCTCATTCATTAATAAAACTATCAATCGTAAAAGCCAACATACATACACAAATAAAATATTTTTATTAATCCTAATTTTGTTGGGAAAAACATAGGCTTTTTTTTTTAATGATTGGAGTTAAATGTTTTGTGCCTTTCCATGTTCTTGGAGTGTAAATGGATTTTGTAGCCTGAAGTTATAGAACAGAAGTCTATTTTAAAGTAAGAAACACTGGCCTTTAGTCTGAGGGTCCTTCCTTTGCTGTCCAGTGTTTTCAGAACAGGAAACAACATACGTTTAATCCATTTAAGTTATGAGTGCAACCTATTCTCTCAAATAAACTATTGAAAGACTTGCATATTTATTGATCTCATGGTCTTTAGGTATAAAAACATCTGTATTAAGAACACTAAACAAAGGCACTGTGGATGAGGGGATTCATCATAACATGCCTGGCAGTTCAAAATCAGGCATAAAATTCTTCATTTTATCCACAAACAAAAATAAAATCAAGTTTTCTTGAAACAAGGTAAATGTCACCACTGGACGCATCCCTTCCAGCTAGGGAAGGTGAGCAGAGCAGTGTGGCGCTCATTTGACATCTTGGCAAGGTGCTCTCCAACTCTGCCAACTCCCATCCTCATCCCAGGAAGCCATGAGATGTGACTTCTAACTTGGACTTCCGACTCTTCTCCTGAGTTCACTGAATGCCTTCTGACAAAATCTAGGTGGCAACACAGGAAGGAGAGAAAGAGGAAGAAAACTCATTCTCAGCACTTTCCTTAGTATGAATTTCCTTCACCACAGTGCTTTTTATGCTGGGAAATTTAGTCTTTTCCATTAGTGAATGGTAGAAACTTTGGAATGTAACTTCAAGATTAATACATCACTCAGTGAACAACTTTTACCTTCTCTGTGCACAAAGCACTCTGTCTCAGGAGTACAACATCTAATTGAATTTACTCCCAAGGCACTTTAGAGATAACAGTTTGATGGCAATATTTCCCATATCTCCTTGGGCTCTATACTACAACTATAACCAGTCCATACCGCTAATTTCTGAAACTTTCTCTTCAAGATGCTAATGACACCAAATTACCACATTCAGTGAGCTTGGTGTTTTATGCTGTAAATGCACTTTTGCTGTTGATCTTTGAATATCAGTGCTCAGTCTTCCTGTCACCCTTCTTGACTGTCCCCCATCTCTGTAGTTTATGCAAGGTCTTCCTTAAAACACCCTTAGTTGGGGACATAACTAAGAGTCCTGGCCTCTCATTCAAACCTAGAGCATCTGTCCCCAATTTTTTCCTGTTTTCTATATAGTCATCTCTTTCTTGTATGTTCTTTGTCTTTCTGTCTCTGTCTCAGTCTCTATCTCTCCTCCCCTCTCCTCCCTTGACCCTCCCCTCCACCTCCCTCCTCCCTCCCCTCCCCTTCTCTCTACCTCCATACACAGGCTTCTCTTCCATGTTTCAAAGCCTATGCCAGTAATCTTTACTTTATTCTGCATCTCTTACTTAAGTTAATGTCACAGTAGTCCAAACTGTATGTGTCTGTGACCTTTGGCCCATTCCTCTCTATTACTTTCTTTGTTAGTCTCCAAATCCTGCCAAAATCTATCTCCTTTATTAGCTTCTTAGTTTTATCATGAAAACAATGCTTAAACAATTGTTATTATAGACCTGTATAATCACCTTCCCGGGAGATTAATAGCCTCATGTCTGTCCAACTTTTCTTCTGTCTTTGACATTACCCCCAGCAACCAGCCTATCCTTTAGTGGGTTTTGTTTTGTTTTTCTTGCTGTGTGAACCTGGCCTTGCTTCTTTTTCTCAGTAAAACTCAGGGGGTGCTCATCAGATTGAAGTGTAACTCTGATCACAGGTGTGTGACTCTCCCTGGGGCTGCACTCGTCAGGAGCAAGAATGGGAAACATCTACTTAGCAAAGTGGTGCGTGCTAAATAAATAATCCAGTCCACACAGTTAGTGGTTGATGCCTTTCATTACTTCAGCTAGCTTAACTATGCCATGATCCACAGTAACAGTACATCACTGGGAAAGGAACTTTCTATTTAAAGAATGTAACCCTTCAGAAAGTTGCCATAATTAACGTCAATGAACTAAGTTGGGGACAGCAGCAGTAACAGTATGTTTATGCTCCTGGACCCAAATTGACTTTCAGGAAAACAGAAAAAATAGCCTATTAATTTGTCACAGGATTTAGAGGAGGTATTTAATGGCTGAAAACATGTGTTTCTTTGGCTTCTCTGGTCATAATTATTGGCTTTCAACATGAAGTTGGCCCTGTTTATTCTGACAATTTGCTTGACGAGGAAGAGTCCACAGAACAGCTTTCTCAGATGCTTGTCTAGAAATTGTGTCCTAGTAATGAGCCACTCACGGACAGAAGCAGACAGTTTGGTCTTAGCAATAAGAATTAACAGTAGAGATTTGGTGACGAGAAGAAATCACCACTCCCTTGCTCTTGGAGGTTTAGTATTCCTTTGCATCATTAATAGATGCTCCAAGGACAAGCATGTGTGTTGGGTTTACTGGGTAGCTACTTGTATTTTAATTGAAATATATTGGGTTCTTAGTTCAGGGTGATTTCTTTGTATCAGCTTAAGGCCAGCATTTGTCAAAATGTGTTTCTCAAAATAGTAGAAGAAAATGAATTCTTTTATACATGATTAAATAGATCTGTAAAATAATTTATAACATCTTCCAAAGTGGTTTGAATGGATGTCTACTACTTAAAGTTAATCCTCTCTCTCTCTCTCTCTCTCTCTCTCTCTCTCTCTCTCTCTCGTGTGTGTGTGTGTGTGTGTGTGTGTGTGTGTGTGTGTGTAATACTTGCAAATACTTTGGTGAACTGTATTTCTGCAAAACACCCTGCTAGTGTGAAATTGATTGTGCCTTATTTCAAAGCAGGAGGTTTGGAGCTTTTAGTATGAACTTCCCACAGCTGCTTAAAGTTTCCCTCTCCTAAATATAGGATACATATTTTCTCTTCAGTCATAAGTGCTATTTTCCTTCTTTTCCTGGAGAACTCCACTATTTCTAGTTTGGAATCCCTGCATAAAGTTTGAACTTTCCATGGCAACTCTGTACTGTCCACATAAGGACATCATGACTGTGTGCACCTACCTACCAGTCTAGCTAGAGGCGTAAAGGGATTTACTTCTCTATTATGTATTTATTCTGTATTAAGTATTGTTTCCATAACACTCAGTCCCTAAGTATCTTATGCCAGGACTACAGTAAGACCTATACTCTTGACTTTATTATTTTCTTCTCAGTTTATGTTGATTTTGTGCCTATAGAGTAATTGGGTTCTATTAACCAATTGGGCTTTGGTACCAAAGAAACTTGGAAGCTTAGTCCTTGGCCACAGCCTCCCTTATCTGCTCATCTGCCCCCCAGGGACTGTTTTCTTGTGTGCCCTTGTATTTTCCCTTGGCTCTTCATGTTCTTTTGTTAAGCGAGAATAAACCAGCAGCTTAGTTTAAATCCGTGGGCTTGGCTTCATATTGCCCCTTTGTGCATATTTAAACAGAAACTTTACTATAGAAGCTTTGCTCCTGACTTCCATATATAGACTCTTTTATTGCCCTAGTCCCCAGTGGGAGTAGTACCTGCCCCTCCCCCCCCAGTCCCCCAGGAGCATTGATTTTACTTATTTTTAATGGTTCTATAGAGGTATATCAAGTACTCTGGAGGATAAAGGCAATCTTCTCAAGCTATTGTGTTTTTCCATACTTTTGCTAGTTTTATTTTCAGGATCACATCACTAGGTTAATGGCCCTATACAAGATGGAGAAACTGAGGCAGAAAGACTAGTGGCATGCCAAAATAAACGACATGTTTCTTCGTTGCCAATGGAAATGTCAAGTGTAGGGCTTTAAAAAAATTGAGTCCAGAGTCAGAGTGAGCTGAGGTTAGATTGCCCCCTCTGTGCACAGAGGCAAGTTAACCCTGTAAGGCTTGTGGATGAGGCTGTGAAGTGAGTTTCCGTTGCCTGTGTTGCAGGATGCTTAACTGTGGTCCTGAATGTACATTGTTGCCGAACTGTGGCTGGATGTTTTCATAACTGGCAACACTGTAGACATGAAGTGAGCCTGTATTTTTGTGTGGGAAACACTCCTGCTTCCTCTCCTAGACAGGCAGGATAATCACTAAGCAGAAAAGGGAAATATGGTTCGTTTTATTTAATTCCCTTTAAAACTGTGAAGTCATTCGAGACTAAGGGAAAGAATGCCCACTGCCTTTGACAAAGGGCGGTGAACTGTCAGTGTAATGTGAGAGAAAAATTCAAGCTTTTTATTGAGCCAGATGTATTGAAACTAGAGTCTTTCCAATTTGTTGCTTAGCAACCACGACATTTGTCCTTGCCATCACCACATGGAGTCACTGGGCAATTTGATACAGGAAGGAGCAAGAAGGGAGCTAAGTACAGATTCTGCAAAAACCCTGCGAAGAAGGTCTGAGTCCACTATAGTGCGAGCTTTATTTATCTGGTTTCAGAAAGGTTTTCTAACAACGTTCCGACTGTGCAGTCTAATAACTATATGCACCAGGATAGCCTGGGCAGAGGCTGTAGCATGGTCACGAGGGCAGACTCCTTCCAGGGGACACTAGGGTAAAGCTTCACACTGGCAGTTGGCGCTGTCAATCAGAAGTCCAGGGGCTCCAGCTCTGTGGCCTGGGGTTAGCTATTGAACATATCCTTGCTTGTACGGTACTGCCTGTGTAAGTTTCTTAATCTTTCTCTGACACAGTTTCCTCATCTTTAAAAGAGGATGCTTCGTTGTAACATTTGCTCGTAGTGATTATAAGTGAATGGTTTGTATACCTGTCTGGCACAAAGCAAGTAGGCAGTAACGACTGGTTGCTATTAGTATTTGAGGTTAAGACACTTCTTTCAGGGTAATTCTCTGGGTGGTGATGGTGGTGGTGGTGGTGGTGGTGGTGTGTGTGTGTATGTGTGTCCATTTCTCCATCTTAAAGCAGTTCTCTGTAACCCCTTTTCCTTTTTATTTGCCACCTGCAGACCTAGCTATTGCTGGTCCATGGCCACTGGGGGATCCTGTAATAGCATTTTCCCCAGCTTCCCAGACTGTAAAGCACAGGTTCTGCTTCATCTCCATCTTTCAAAACCAAGCACAATCCAAGGCCTTTTGTACTGTTGATGACACAGAAAATTAACAGAAAAATAAGCCAATTTCTTTCCTTCTTTGTTTTCCCTTCTTTGGAGGAATTCTTTTCTTTGAGGAATTCCCAGGAAGCTGGGAGTAGAAGAGAAAGAAGTCTGTGAGGGGTTGAACGGCAATCAAAGTGGAACAAAGGCGAAGGGACAAAGTTTCCCCACAGGAAAAGGAGCAGGTGAGAGGCAAAAGAAAGGTGACATTTAGCGAATCTCAAAAGTGAATGACATTGGAAGCGAAGGACAGCAGCTCTGGAAACACAGAATTTCAGACTTTGAGGATCCCAGTGTCTGGGGGACACTGATCACATGTGGTTTCCAGGTGACAGTGTTATACATGGAGACATGGCTTTGTTTAAGATCGGTGGAGGAGCTTTAGAACTGGTCGTGGGATTTGGGTTAACCGGCCATGCACTTGGGTTCCAATTCCGACAGCATTTAAAAATAAGTTTGAATTAATTACTCAGAAAGTATTTTTAATTGAAAAATTCACTTTTGTTTATCTTTGCCCTACAAGACCTAATATTGCATATTTATGCTCAGACTTAGGAGTTTCATGTCTTTAGAAATTTCATATTTCATAATCCGTGACTAGCTTTTTTTCTCATAACAATGTGTCACAGACATTCAAACAGAGATAGTTAAATATATATGTATCTATATATGTATATAGAAACACACACACACACACACACACACACACACACACACTTGATTTCTGAGACAGGGCTTCTCTGTAACCTTGGCTATCCTGGAAATCCCTTTGTAGACCATACTGGCCTCAAAATCAGAGATCCACCTGCCTCTGCTCCCTGAGTGCTGCCATTAAATACCACCATTCATGGCTTTTAAATATATATATATATATATATGTATATATACATATACAAATGTATATATATATATACTTTTTTATTGGCTGTGTATTATTACAAAACATAGATATGCTAATAAAATGTTTTAAACAGATTCCTATTGATATTTAAAAATTTCCAAATCAGCAGTACACATGCTTGAAATTATATCTGCATATATTTATATTTGTTTGTATATATATACACACATTCATATATACATACATACATACACACACATGTACACACACACACACACACACACACACATGATGCTCTAAGGTGACTTGTGGATCACACTTCAAATGCTATAGAATTATTTTGAACCATGTGGCAAGGGCATTTCCCCTTTACTGTCACCATAATAAAACATTTTCATCTTAATTTTTTTTGTGCTTCAGCTGCCACATGAGAATTTTGCTTCAATCTGTGTTTCTAAGGCCACAAGTACATAGAACACAGACTTGGCTCTTGCCTAACCATATTTACCTACCCACGGCTGTCTTTTGGACATATTTCCTTGGGTTGACTTTTTCATATTAAAATCTGCAGAGTTCTGAATATTGGAGAAATGGCCTAGTGGTTAAGATCTCTAAGTGCCCCTGCAGAGGACCCACATTTAGTTCCTAGCACCCATTACCACCATTTTACAGTGGCATAAAATTCACGTTCCATGGAATCTGTTGTCCTGTTTCCATAGCCACCTACCTGTATGTACATGGAACATATCAGCTCGCACAGGCACACGCACATATAAACTAAAATATCTTTTAAAATATTGAGTGTAAGGAATTTATATGCCTCCTGCATATATTAGAAGATATAAAGAGTTATAGGTGATGGCTTGATTATTATTTTAAGATACTAGTTATCATACCGAAATGTAAACTTTTACAGAGTTAAATTTGTCAATCTTCCTTGCTTCCATTTTAAAATGTTCTCCTACCCTTTTGTAACTTTTGATTCATGTTTTGTAATTTAAATGTTTATTCTTGTGGAATTTCTTACTTAGGTAACGAGAGAAACAGACCTTCCTCGGCACTGGAGGGTGAAGTTTCTGTTAAGCTGTGTGCCCTTCCGTGGGGCCTCTGGGTGCAGTCTCTCTTATTTGTTGGTTATTCACCTGCACCAGACACTATTGTTTTTCCCCTTTATTTATTTTGTGATAGAAAAAGTACAGTTTACCTACTTTTTTGACCTGATATATTTGCCTCTCAGTTTATGAAAACTTACTTAATTCATCGAGGTATCAAATTTCAATTCTGATCACTACCCAAAACCTGAGAAAACAAGTTGACCTGCCCAGCAGTTGGTTTTGGAGTTCATTGGCTCATAGGCAAAGCTCATAGGCTCATAGGCAAAGCTCATTGGCTCATAGGCAAAGCTCATTGGCTCATAGGCAAAGCCCATAGGCTCATAGGCAAAGCTCATAGGCTCATAGGCAAAGCTCATTGGCTCATGGGCAAAGCTCATTGGCTCATGGGCAAAGCTCATAGGCTCATAGGCAAAGCTCATTGGCTCATAGGCAAAGCTCATTGGCTCATAGGCAAAGCTCATTGGCTCATAGGCAAAGCTCATTGGCTCATAGGCAAAGCTCATTGGCTCATAGGCAACAGCTACCCACGGAAACATCGCTAAGTAAACTCCCGGCACTGAAAACAAGGACAGATGATCCTATTTAACACTCCAGGATCTTTGCAGCCACCAGCACTTCAGGCACACTTTCAGTACCAGTGGGAATTTGTCATTCTTGGGAGCTGTTGGCACAGTGAACCTTGCAGGTAAAGTACACACCTCCTTTGCTCACATGTGTGATAAGAACCCTCTAAATCTGACCCCACTGGTTTTATTCTCAGCAATGACTCACTAAATACGGCTTTTACTGTTGCTGTTCGTTGTACAGTGAATCCACATTCTTTGTTGTACAGTGAATTCATGACCGTCCAGGGGTATCAATGGAGTTACCGAAGGTTAATTCTCCTTTCATTGTGTCTTTGTAAAATTATGTGTTTGTTCCCCCAGAAGTTTTAGCAGTGTCTTGTGAATCTCTTAGCCACTATTTTTGTATCCTCTATTGTCGTATCCCAGTTTATTATTTTTAGAGGTAGATTTTTTTTGTAATATCAACAGAGTAAGGTACATTTTGCATCTTATACAGGATACATTTGCATCTATAAACATGAGTAAAATTCATGCAAAATGTACTCATGTCTATAGATGCAAAAGCTCATAATAAAATAGTAATGAATCTAACAGCCTATTAAGGCAATAACACGAGATACATAAGAAATCATATATCAGGAATGCAAATAAACATAAAAAGAATTTATGAACTCTACTGCAGTGCTGAGCTGGATCAGAAAAGCGGTATATCAAGTGATTACATCTTCTGGTGAAAGGAAACCATGCGTAAGCCTGTCAAAGAAATTTCTTTTTTTTTTTTAAGTTTTATTTTCTATATTCTATGTTTACATTCCAAAGGCTTTCCCCTTTCCCAGTTCTCCCCCTCCCTATGTCCCATAATTCCTCTCCCCCCCCAACTATTCCCCAATCATTCCCCCTCCCCCCACGGTTTCTCTACAAAACTGGATCCAATCTTTACAGGCCCAGGGTCCTCTCCTTTCTTCTTGGGAATCATTTGACTTGCTAATTGTGCCTTTAGTATTTAGGGCTTCTGGGCTCATTAATATCCACTTATCAGTGATTGCATTTCATGTGTATTCTTTTGTGACTGGGTTAGCTCACTCAGGATGATATTTTCCAGGTCTAACCATTTACCTACAAATTGCATGAATTCATTATTTTTAATTGCTGAGCTGGCATTTTATAGAATAAAAAAGATTATAATGGTTTCTCCCCTAAAATCAAAATAAATCAGACAATAGCACGTTCAATATTAACATTATTATTCAACATTATTTTGGGGATATCAGATAATATGATAAGACAAAAATTAAGGATGTAATAAGCCTATTTGAAAAGAAGAAAACATCCAATCATTTAAAAATGATGTAATTATGAATCTAAAAATAAAATCATCATGCTGAATTTGATGCATTAGTTATTCGTATTGAAATCAATAGCTTCAAAGATCTTAAATATAATAGCAATTAGCGGTAAGAAAAGGAAACGTCCTTCAAAGATTCTGTCCTTCTTTACAACAAAACAAGAAGGTATCAGGAACTAAATTCAGTACCCAAATTTGGGCTCTTTATAAATGTGCAGTTTATGGTGAACGACATATAAGATGACCTGGCTAAACAGTCTAGCTTGATTAAGTATCATAAAAGTTTCATTAGAATCCTAATCAGAAGACACCACTTTCTCAAACTAAACAGGACATTCAGACCCTTCCTCTGTCAGCTAACCTGTGTTAGTTTGCACTCTAACCCATTACTGTGTGTAAAGGAGGGGCTGGCTTCATCCAGTCAAGTCCTGGTGCTCAGCTGCTGTGTGCAGCCTGGTGTCTGGTTAGATCAAGAAGCTGTTCCACCAACTGAATTCAAGTCAGTCTGTCACGATGGCCAGAGAAATTTATCGTCTCTCCTTTTCATAGCAGTCAAGAGAACTATATTTCTAAAAACATACTCTACAATCCAACATTCTCATGAAGTACACTCTTCTTCGTTTTACACATGCTGTCTGAAGTAGTAAAACAAAATCAAATCTTTCTGTTAACATATTCAAACTCTTCTCGGAGTGGACGTTTAAAGAAAAGAACAAAAGAAACAGAATCCTGAAACAGAGCAGTTACCACATAATCAAAAATGGCTATAGAAAGATGGAGGGCCACCCAGAGGTTTCAAGACATTGCGACTGAGAGAATCTGTAAAATCCCCCTTTGCAGATGAGCACACTGGAGGATAGTAGTGGAGAAGAAAGCTAAAACTGCCTGGCAGGTGGCTGGGGGTTGGAACAAACATTTTAGAGTGCGATGAATGAAAGCACCACATTTACCTCTTTCACCAGCAGACTCTCTGCCCTGTGCTCTGCCTCTTCTGGTACTGTCGAATACAGTGTTCGGATATCCCAAGGAACCGTGGCTGTCTGCGAGGAACAATGAAAAGAAATTAAGCCTTCCATCTTGAAAGCAGAGTGAAGCACTATCCCACAAACACCAGAACAGATTGTCATAGAGCTGGGCAGAGCGGCTTCCCCTGCCCTTACTGCTTTAATCCCTATAACACAAGAGCGAGCCAAACAGCCCTAAAAATGTGGCTACCACCATTCCCCTAGTTACTGCTTCATCTGTGCAACTCCAAAGTTCTAAAATCGCTTTTATTACTGAGAGGAAAAAAAATGTGAACATCTGTGTTTGTGACTTGTTTCTATTGGAATCTTTTGTTACTGTTCCTGCTGTTAAAATAAATTTGAAATGAGTTTTAAAAACTTACAAAAATCCTATTGTAAATAGCAACATGCTAATGTTGCCCCTTTTAGGAAGTGTGTGTGTGTGTGTGTGTGTGTGTGTGTACACGTGTACATATAGGTTAGAATAAATTGAAAGAACTACAATAAATTTGGACTTTGAAACAAATAGGTCATGTTTTAAGTGTTATTTTCTGTTGAAATAATTAAAGGATTTTCAAACAAATAGCTACTTAAACAAATAGCATGCTATTAAATAGGTTCACATAAACTGATGTGTAAAGTCCGTCTTGAAACATTCAGACTGGAATCTCAAATGCTGTTTTCATTTGCTTTGTCTCCAGCTGTTGGCTTGTTCTTTTTCCAGTGACTGTATCACAGTTACAGGCTTGCTTTAGTCGGTATACTCTCATGGTTCTGTGGCAAAGGACTGACAGTCCCACTCATGGCACCAATCACTGAGAGTCTTTCTACCACACACACATTCCCCCTAATATAAATACTTCCTGAGAGTTTCTGAGACATAAATTCCAGTTTATTTAAACTGGTTCTGATGCAAGGCATTCTTCAGGATTAGTGGTTGAAACGGCTAAGACTCTCAAAGCCCATTGTTAGACTAGGAAATATGGGTACACGAGGGATCTTGGAGTGTCATCTTCCCAGCTCATGGGTGCTGCAGTCAGCTCAGCCAGCAATAGTGATGTTGTGTAGATCGTTCCTGATCTCAGACTTGGGATTTTCTTTAAATGTTCCCTTCAGCCCTGATGATAGTCCCATGTGAGAAAATATTTTTTTTTGTCACTGCCAAAACCTTAATATTCAATAAAGCACTTAGCTTGTCATCTGTTGAATTTTTCTGAGTGCATGTATGTAGTTTGTATTTAGTGTAAGGACATGTGAGTGTATATAAGAGCACCAGAGTTTATGTTATGTGTGGGTGTGTCCAGTGGCTCAGTGGGTACATGTGATTAGTGGAATGCATGAGTGTATCTATACAGTAAGTGCAGGCCTGTGGTGTGGTTGTGCATAAGAGTATGCTATTATAGTGTGTATAGATGCCATAAGTTTGCACGCTGTTTATGGGTGTGGTATGTGTGTGTCTGTACTATGTCAATCTATGTCAATCTACATGCACGTATGAATGCATACAATACATGGAAGTGTCTTTGGGAGTATTTACATGCTCATGCATGTGGGAGGAAGCATGGGTTTCAACATGTGAAAGAGGAAGAACGTCATGTGAATCTAAGATCACAGGTTTAAAATAATGGGGGGAAAGTGTTCCAGATACTCCATTCAGTGAAAGTAACGCTCGGCTTGAAATACAGCTGCAGGCAAGCTCACCAAGCTTCCGGATGTCTTGGCACCTATAGGATGCGAGAGCTGCACTGCCAACTATACTAAGCCTAGTACAGACAAAGAGAGCAAGTGTAGATCTTGCAGATGAAGCAGAAGTCTGCGGACAGACCAGGAAGTGTTTGTTTCTGTGTAGAGTGCAATGAAGCCAGGTTAGCAATATCTGGACTTTTCCCATTTCTAATTCCTTATATACTTCCTCCTTCACATTGCTTCTTTGTTGTCAGTCTCTCTGTGAATACTAATTACTCTGTCTAGACTGAGCCTTGAGGATTCTTGTTTAGCTGTCCGTGGCCCAGGCATGGCTTTGGCAAGACAGTTCGCAGATACACAGGGCTATTTGCTTTGTTTTCAGAAAGTATTACAAATTAAGGATACAAGTTTGTTTTATATAACATAAAAAAATACAACATAGTCATATTGTTAAACAAAAAAGGATGTCGATATTTTCTTCTCATTTCCAAAAATGATGACATTAGTTCCTTATTTTTATTTTCATTTATCAAATTACAGCTGTTCTAAAATAGTCCTTAAGGCTGGTGGGAAAGAGAGTAACCTGATTCCACACAAGGCTCAGAGTGACACCACAAGCTTAGGGTCCTCTTAGGATCACTGCTTGGCTGGTGAAAAAGAGTACCCAGCTGGTTTAGTGGGTTAAAAAACAAAACAGCGAGTTTCAAGAGCTGGGTTCAGAATGGAAGGATATGCACTCACATGGCTATGTCGTCAGTGACCTAGCATAATGAAGACAGAAAAATACTTAAGCTAATATTCATGTGGAACCCATGAGGCTAGAACCTGTAGGGTTAGGAAACCCACCGCATAGTCTGTGCAATGCATTGGAGGATTCCTGATGATCTGTAGTCAAGAAATGATGCTGATCGTCTATTAAATGAGACCATCATTGTAGTTGAGTCATGCTCATGAAACCCTGTGATAAATCTAGAACATTATTTTGCAACTTCTGTATATGCCAAATACCTTGTACAACACACACACATGAATAAGAGTGGCAACGTGCTTGTGCGTGTGTGTGCATGCTGTAACATGCTAACTATCTTAGTACAACACTGGAACATTTGTCTCAAGCAACTAAAAGGCCATGAGGTTAAATCTTTCAAAACTCTGGTTCCTTTCCTCTTATTTTATATTTGTTTAGAGTGCTTGCGGTAGAGCACAAGTAACTTGTTCAAAATAGAAGTTTAAAGAGTCCTACTTGCTAAGGGTATTAATACATTTAAAAAGAATTTCCTTTCTGAGAAGTCTGTGCTTTCAGACCACTACAAATTGCCTTGGCCACAACAGACTTCCTGTTCTCTTTAATAAAGCTCTGTTCCACAATTGGTACAGTTCAGTAGCATGGAACAGATCTCAGACAGAGCTGGCACTTGGCCGAGCTCTTCATCTGGTGGCAAGAGTTTTATAAGGGATGTATTGTCAGGCACTTGGAAAAGAAAGCTCTTCTGAACTGATGGCCTCAAGCCTGTGTTTGCAGTTTTAGGCCCACAATATTCAGTATCTTTGACTGCAGCCCTGTTACTTTCTAGTTCCTTCTGTGCTGTACTGAGAAGTCTCTGTGGTTTTGTTGCAGAAGACATTCTGCAGGCTAAACTGACTTTAGATTAGACTTCAGTCTAAGTGCACAGGGGCCATTTCTCAGTTGGCTAAATGCCACTGCTAAAGTCTGGAGTGGATTGCTTTTACTACCCCAGGGCTGAGAAGGCTTCCTCTGTCAGCACCTGTGGTAGGTCCCAGCTGTTAAAGGCAAGGACACAAAAGATGGCTGGTTAAGATGATCCATCAGTCCTAACTTAGATGGGAGCAGTTGCACAGTGAACAAGAAACTCACGCTTAAGATCTGTCCTGGCTTAACTGTGAACCGAAAAGGAAATACCACATAAATTAGGACATTAAGGCACCAAAGTTGAGAGCTCTTGGAGAAGACACATTTACTAGACTTGCTTTATAAATATTTTCAGAAAGTAACACCACCATTATGTTTTTTTCTCTTTATTGCTAACTATGTGAAAATGACTCTTTAATAACTTCACTGTGAAGTTATCTACTGGGAGTCTCTTCTAGTTTTGACAAAATCGTAGAATATAGGCTGCATAAACTGTGAAGAACCATCCATAAGTAGTGTGCAATCATAGTCTAGCAAGGTCCAGCACGACACCTTAGTCATTATACTATCTAATTATGTCAGTAAGGTTCAAGGTCTTTTACCTTCAGATCAGCAAAGCACTTGGAAAGCCCTTTCACCTTTTTCTGTGATTCATCTTCTAGACCAGTGGTTCTCAACCTTTCTAATGCTCCCCCCAACCACCAAGGCCTAAGGGTTTCAAATGTATCTTCAAATGTATACCTGAACTTCCAAATGTGTACCTAAGAAAAAAATTGTTCTCTCAAATGTACTTAACCTTATTCTCTACTTATAATATGTAAGTACTTATGATATATGTATGTATGTATGTATGTATGTATGTGTATATATGTGTGTGTGTGTGTGTGTGTGTGTGTGTGTGTGTGTGTGTTAGCATCTTGTCAAGTCTACGTGTTTACTACACCCAGGACAGCTCCAGAGAAGCAACCCCCAATCTCACAGACACAGATACTTCTACTGGCCCAGTTCCTTCCAATGTATCCACTGATGGTGCTATAGACTCTGGTCAGCAAGGATACAGCCAACTCTCCCAAGACCCGACCAATATCTCCATACTAATTTTCTTAGGTTTCCCAGAGACATGTCATACCAACGTCAGCAGGAAGTAGCTAAAGATCACAATGACAATATTCCTGCTCCACCAACACCTCTTTCTAATTTTTCTTTTTGAATTAAACCAAAATGGGGGAATGTGGCATTTTGTCTAGGCTCTGCTCCAGAGTTATCTGGAAATAGTCAGGTGTGCCTGACTCACTATAAAAGGGGTTGCTTCCACCCCTCCTCTCTCTCTTGCTCGATTGCTCTTCCTGTCCCCTTGCTCCTGGTCCCCTTTCCTCATCCTTGTCCTCGTCCTCCTCCTCGTCCTCGTCCTCGTCCTCGTCCTCGTCCTCGTCCTCCTCCTCCTCCTCCTCCTCCTCCTCCTTCTTCTTCTTTTCTTCTTCTTCTTCTTCTTCTTCTTCTTCTTCTTCTTCTTCTTCTTCTTCTTCTTCTTCTTTTCTTCTTCTTCTTCTTCTTCTTCTTCTTCTTCTTCTTCTCTCTCTCTCTCTCTCTCTCTCTCTCTCTCTCTCTCTCTGCCTCTCTCTCTCTCTACTCCCTCTCTCCTCTCCCCATGCTATAAATAAACTCTATTCTATACTATGCCTTCCTATGGCTGGTCCCTCAGAGGAAAGGAATGCCTCAGCATGGTCCTGCAGAGGCATCCCTTCCCCCACACCTGACTATACATACACCAAACATATTCCTTCTTCTCCTTATATTTTTATAAAACACAACAGTAACCCTTTAATACAGTTCTTCATGTTGTGGTGACCCCCTAGCCCTAAAATTATTTTGTTGTTGCTTCATATCTGCCATTTTGCTACTATTAGTAATCATAATGTAAATATCTGATATGCAGGATATCTGCTATTCAACCTTCAGAGGGTTGTAACCCACCAGCTGAGAGCCACTGCTCTAAACTCAAGGAGCATCTTCTACTCCCTAAGGAAGTAAGGATGAAACATTCTTTTCTTTAACAATGACTGCTCCTTGAGTTATTGCAGATTTAATGGAGTACCTATGGTAATCCGATGTGAGTATAGCATGGTCAGATTTGGGTAGTTGTCATTTCTGTCTTTTTAAGCATTGAATTTTTTTTTGAGACTCAGACAATTGTATATTCTACATAAGGAAAGATGTGATCAGTGTCAGAACTGAGTGCTCCATCAACATACAGGCCTGTGCTCCACTGACATGCCTCCTGATCAGTTAGATCCAGGGCTGCAGACTAAGCCCACCACGGGGGAGGCCAAGGAAGAAACATGTTGGCTGTGATCCCCTCAGAAGAGCACTGTGCTGACACAGAAGCCTGCTCACCCTGGCTAACATTCTGTGCCTTTTCCCACAGTGCAGCCCACACCCCTTCTTCCATAATGATGTGGTGAGTCTTCCATATGGGGGACTCTTTGTATTTGTCTTTCTCCTTTCAAGAAATCCTCAACTTATTCTCTGTAGATCTCAGGTTTTAAATAGATACCAGATCTTAAACACATACACACACACACACACACACACACACACACACACAGGAATAAAACAGAACAAAGCTCATCTCTTTCTTAAACTCTACAAGTTACTATCTGGGTCATACAGAAATTCAAGACATTAGACATTTTAAATCCCAAGACGGTGCAGTTGATTGTTGCATGCAATCATTTTAAGTGAGCATTTTTATTGTGTATAAGGAGGTCTGGGAGTTAATCTGGATTCGTCAACTTCATAGGATTTACAAGTCTCTGTCTGTGAGGGTTTATCTAGATAAGTTGGCCTCTGAGACTCTGACCTGTGAAGGATTATCTCGGTTTGTTTAATTGAGGAAGGAACGCCGCCTTAAATATGGGTGGCACCTTCTGATGGGCTGGGGTTCCTGGAGTGAATAGAAAGGAGAAAGCAAGCTGAGTATTGGCATTCATCTCTCTGTGCTTCCTGACTGTGGATACAGTGCTGGCATCCTGTTGGCCTCAAGCTCATGCTACCAGGACTTCTCCACCATATGGGCTGTACCCTCAAACTGTGAGCCAAAATACACACTTCCTTCCATAAGCAGCTTTGTGGGTATTTCGTTACAGCAATGAGATAAGTGACTAATACAGCAGGTGTCATAAAGTCTGCTTTGGGAATAAATTACAAAAGTAATGCAGTCAGAGCCTGCGGAGATGGCTCAGTGATTAAGAGCACTGGCTGCTCTTTTAGAGGCCTCAGACTTGATTCCAAGCACCTCAATGGCAGCTCACAGTGGTGAACTCCAGTTTTAGGGGATCTGATGCCCTCTTCTGGACACTGCATGTATGTGATGCACAAACACACATGTAGACAAAACACTAATATATACAAAATAAAATTAAACATATGAAATGTGGTGAATTTATTTTATATTCTATATCATTCCTTCTGTACTTTTCCTCTTCAAGCACTTGAACATAAATGTGTTTTAGTGATTCTTTGCTATTCTATGACTGTTTACACTTCTCCTAACCTCATAACTTAGAACAACCTTCCTTAAACAAAAGAGAGCATTCTTGAGATACAATCGATCTACCATAGAACATATCATTTTCAAGGGCAATTTCCTCTGGATTTTGAGCATACTCAGAGTTGTGCAACCATCATCTCTATTTCCATTTAGCATGTCTTTGTCACAACTCAAGGAATCCTACTTCCTAGCAGTTTGAGCAGATTCTCTTTCCCCCAGTATCTGAGAAGTACCAACCGCTAATGTGCTTCCTCTATCCCACGTTCCATTTAAGTGGTATCATGTTTATGTGATTGACATGTTGCCCTGTCTTCTGAGCAAATGAGTATTATAATCACCAGATCAGCTGTGCCTACCTGAATGAGTCACTCGTGACCAGGCCTTCTTTCATATGATGAGGACATACGAAAAGGGTCACTAGACCCTTACCCAAGTGTCCAGTCCATCTCTCCAGTGATCTGTATGTAATTCAGTCTTGATTGCATATGGCCAAAAGGTTTTGGAGACATACTAGAGTATATAGGTGAAGGAAAACAATGAGAGGTGCTCCATCTATGCAGCCATGGAGAAGCCATTATCCATGCTGTGTGGAGACTTTCTAGTTCAGTGGCTTTTGGGTCACCTATGCTCTTACCAAACCTTCTCACTCATGGCCTGTAACTAAGCCCAATAAGCTCATTGGCTCCCAGGGGAAAATTTGGATGGAATAGTACTTTCATTTGTCCATGGGTCTTATGAGGAAGAAGTGGTGCTACTTCATCTTCCCAGGGAAAATAACTTTGTAACAGTAGTCTTTCGTAACTGGCATAGCATGACATATTAAATGTTCATCCAAACTGTAGCAGGTATCCATATGCCATTCCTTATTATTGTTGAATATCTCAAATTATTTTTAGTTATTAGTTGGTCAACATTTGGATTGTTTTCATTTGGGGGCTATGTGTCTGTGATCATTTATGTATACAGCTTCATGTGGTCATGCATTCTGGGTACATGGGAACACAGAGAGGGTCTCTATACATAATCTTTAAAATAAAGAGCTACAATTGCATCACTACCCTAATTTTATTATTTTCATTTGTTATTCTTTTTAATTACTATTTATTAATTATTCAAGGAGGTTTCATTACAACAACTCCATTTATGTATACAATATACTTAGATCATAGTCACCCTCTCTATCTCTGTTTCTTATTTTCCCATCTAAATACCCCCATAGTTCCCTTTTTATTTCACATCTTTTCTGTCTGGATTTAATATGAGAGAAAGCATACAATAGTTGTCATTGTGAGACTTATGACAATGTCCAGTTCCATGCATTTTCCTGGAAACAACACAGTTCCATTGTTTGCTGTTAAACAACACTACATGGACTTTCTGATGGCATCATTCACAGTGAGGTTTGAGGAGTTAATATTTACTCCTGCTTGGAGGCCTCACTTCTTTTGGAAGCATCTAGCACAGAGCATATTGTTTGGAAGGAAACAAAGAGTGAAAGTCAAGGTGCTTATGGATGGATTTTGCCTTCAGTTGCTAACATCACTGGTCAAGGACTTTTCCATTAGGATGAGAGGGATGTAATAACTCAGAAAGAATCTAATTGAATACAGGCTATTACTTAGCTTTTAAATCACAATTGCAATGTCCTTATACAGACATTATGAGCCATTTAAAGTTTGCTTTTCAAATTCAAAAGCCACAGATTAAAAAGACTCATGATTCCTGTAAAATATTGTTTCAGATAAAAAGAAAACTTATGACCTTTCTGCTTTGTAACTTTAACCAAAGCAAGGTCTTTGAACTTCCTCTCCTAGAAGGGCCCATGTGGTAAAGTCTGGAAGTCCCCAAATACCAGTTGTTTTCAATTGCTAAAAATATACTATGAAAAACTGTGAGCCCTTAATACATGGTGCAATCTGCCATTCGGTGTTGGCTGTCACCAGTGACAACTGCGAGATGAACTTGAGTGTCCTAGAACACTAACCTGAACTCTTACTAAGAAGATGGGCTCTGAGGAGATGCTGTAACTTCTTCAACAGGCTACTTGACCCACTGAACGACTACAGAGAACTATGCCTATGAATGTGGCCCTTCTCTTGGTGGAAAGTCCAGCTATTTAAGCACGAGCATTGATTCATGTTCATATTGGCATACTTGCTACATATGCAGAGCTCACGGAAGGTGTTGAACTTCAATAGAGCACTGTCTAAATAGGCAGCACACAGAAAAATTAGACTGTAGTGTTCCTCATTTCTAGACATCTGAATTCCATCGTTCAAATGATTTTATCCCAGGCTGTCTGCACCTTCAGCCCAGCAAGAAAGTCATCTATGGTTCTCTCACCTTCGTTTCTACTGTGAGTCATCAAACATTGTTCATTGTGTCCTTGAAAATCTTCTTCAGTTTCCCCTTCCTCCATTACAGCCCTTAACTACTTTAGTGAGTCACACATTGATGACCTACTCTATTTTTGGTCTACTTCTAGTACTACCAACTTCCAAATGTAAAGACAAAGCTTCAGTGATGAAGCTGTACATGTCTTTGAATACACGAATATTTAATCTATGCATGCACACAGGAGATTTTCATAGTACAAGATTATGGTAGAAGTAATGTAAAAGCTTATGTTGTCTGGACCCACAGAGGCAATGGGTTTGTTAAGTGTGAGAACAGAATGAAAATCTGGTGCTCTGTATGGTGACCCAGTGACACGGTTGGGAGCCAGGAGCTTGGAGAGTATCAGGAGCCAGGAGCAGAGGGAAGAGGGAAGGGTGGGGTTTCATGGGGGAAGGATTTTTGTAGCATTACAAGGCTATATGGTTTGTGACTCCGAAGACTTCCCAGGAGTGCTGAATGTGAACGAGTCAAAGTATGTCTATAAAGAAAGCAAAAAGGCCTGTCAGAAGGCCATTCTGGGGAGCTAGGCAAAAGACGGTGACAGGATCTCATGCCATCAGAGTGAAGCGGCAAAATGTTCATGCTTGCAGTATAAGATCACTGCATGGCCAGACAAATGCTTTCTTTTGGAGGTATCAAATGCCAGACGCAGTTGCTGTTTCTTGGTATTCAACCACAAGCGATATCATCATTGTTATCCATATTAGGGCACGAGTTGGTAAAGCATAAGGCTCCTGCTTCTCCTTTTAGTCTCACGACTCTAGGAAGTATTGTTCTATATTCAGCACCCTATGGGTGCTGGATAAATATTGATTAAACAAAGCAAGTGATGAATCATGTTGGCAGGAAGTTCTGGTGCTTGGAACCATAGAAACAGAAGCGAGCCAGGTCTTCTCATCTGAAGAGCCAGCATCCCGATTACTGATGTTTGGATGGACAGGTGGGAGTTATGAGATCCTTCATAATCCACCCTTTAAGATTAGATTGGTCATTTTATTGCCACTTCTGATTGGAGAGGTGAAAACTGTCCAGACACACTGCAGAGATCCCAAGGTTCCAGCCGAGTCAAGGGAAAGACACTCTTTCCAGGAGCATTGTATGTTGTTTTGGTGTTGAACAACATTCCTATGAGAGAGTCCGTGAATGGGCCAGGCAGATGATATCAGGGAGTTTGGAGATGTATCTATACTCCATATAAAGCATAAAGGAACTGTTCAGAACAAATACAGTTATATTTTATCAGGGCAATTTATGTGTATTTTGTCCTTGTGCATGTGCGCGTGTGGTGGTGGGGGTGCATGCACATGCGCACTGTGTGTGCAGAATAAGAAGATACGACTTTTAGGGCCTGTGATAGTTAGGTATAATTGTCAATGTGACACAACCTAGAATCCTTTGGAAAGATTCTTAATGGGGGATGATCTAGGTCAAGGGGGCCCTTTGGGATGTCTGTGGGGGCCTATCTTGAGTGCAATTAATCAATATATAAAGACTGAGTCCATTGCAGGCAACATCATTTCACGAGCTGGACCCTAAACTGTATAAGAATGAAGTAGCTGAGTGTAAATACCAGCAGCAAGTGAGGACCCAGGCATTTATTCTCAGCTCCCTACCAAAGATGCCATGCTCTAAGTCCCTGCCATGGTAAGGGACAGTGCTGGAATTGTAAGCCGTTTCCTCACTAGGATTTTTGTTTTGGTCAGGATATCTTATGATGGCAACAGAAATTAAACTAGAACGGTGTTGGATGTCAAACTCCTGCAACCGTGTAGAGCCCTGTCTTTGCAGCATAAAAGTACTGGCAATGATCAGATGAATCAGTCCAAATGCTTATGGAAAACTTGGCTCATGGATACCAGGACGTGCATTTCACATTGTTTTCATGTGTTACCAACCAGATTTTCCCCCTTCTACTATTTAAATTGACGATTAGCTCATGGGACATACAAAAATAGGTAGCGGCATAATTCCCATGGGATCTAGACTTCCAAGCCAAAATGCATGAGACAAGAATGAGAACAGATCAAGAAAGAGTAAGAAAAGCTCACCAGACCTCTGCTAAAGTCCCTGAAAATTTTAAGCCAATACGGTCTTTGATACTGCCCACTATCAATTACTTAATACAAATGAAAATTCAGTTTTAGGAAATGTCATTTTCTGATAATAAGATTAGGGGCCATTGTATATCTCCTGAATGTACTAACTAGGTGCTTTTCTCCCAGCTGGCCTGTGGCTTTTTCTAAACCCCATTCCTTTGTTGTCTACAAAGAAGCTACATGTGTTGTTAATAGTAAACCTTGGTCATTTGTTCTAGGGACTGGCCAGCGACTCGATGCTTGCATTTAGAAGATACAAAAGCTGTGTCTCAATCCTGGGCAACTTTGCCTCAGACCATTCTTTATGCAGTCTTACCACCTGATCTGAGAGCTATCTTAACCTCCCCCCTGCTCTTCTAAGAGCATAAAATGGTCCTTCCTTGGCTTTTAGTGTGTCTGGTTCTCCTGGAGCAATCAGAGTTCAGCTCAAATGTCACCAATCAGGGCAGCTGCCGAATTACCTAGTCTAATTCAGTTCTTCCTGGGGCTCAGTTTCCATTACATCACCCTATTTTTAACCTTAAAAAATAATCTTTATTTTCTTAATTGGTTGATCAATATTATCATCTTTTTCTCACATATCAGTAAGATGCCCAGTATCCTTAGAACCAAAACATTTCCTTTCAATCATTTCTTTCTCTTAATTCTTAGAACAAAATATTAGAAGAATATTCAGTATATTATATCTCAAACTTATTGAATACACAAAGAATATAGTTAGGGGTGTGTGATGGAATAGCAGGGTAGGAATAATGCTGGTATTTGACTCTGGTGGCTTGAAAGTGGCTGTGAGGTAGGAGATCAGAAGACTCTGTGTGGGAATGTGTTCTCTCCTTCCACTGTATGTATTCTGGGAATCAAACTAGGGTCCTTAGACTTAGCAGCAAGCCCCTTTCCTCAGTGATCCACCTAGTTGACCCCAGACCATCATTATGAAGGCAATAAGGAGCCACACATGGAGTGTGAACAGGCACATGACAAAATAGTCATGTGGACTGATTGGGGTGGGAATATAGAGCAATAAACTTTTAAAGGCCCAGTGTATACTGCTAAGGATGGCAAAGGTTTAAAAAAAAAGTCTGAAACAATGTTTAACTGAGGGTGAACAGATAACAAGAGTGGAGTTCAAATTTAGAGCAATATGGAGTCCACTTGTGCATCCCCATTCCCTCTCTCTCTGAGCTGGAGGGGCTCTGGAAGTGGTACTTGACATACTTCTGCATAATAGAGCTGGAAGAAAAGATGCTCCAAGGTTCATGAAGTTTGGTGTTATCTGACTAAAAGGCTTTTAAGTTGGCTTATCTCTGGGCTAAAGAATCAAAAATAAGGATGTGGAATTAGAATGATAAGAATAAGAAGAATAAGAAGAGGAGGAGAACGAGGAGGAGGAGGAGGAGGAGGAGGAGGAGGAGGAGGAGGAGGAGGAAGGTAGTTCAACTTTATGTTGCAGTTCAAGTCCCAGTCCAACCACTGAAATGAGATCTACAGAGATAAATCTCTCTTAGGATGTGCCAACAGAAGGCATTTTAAACATTGAAAAACAGATTAAAGATTATTTTTCTCATGCCTGCATCTGCCTCTTTCCTTCCAGTGTTACCCATACTTGGACTAGAAAATTCCTTAATTCTATCTCCTCTATTCCCTTTTGCATTCCATCAGACATAGGCCCTCAAGTATTTCAGGCAAGTCCTCTATCAATTTAGCTATATCTGTAGGCCTATCAAGTTTCTTGGAACTTCTTTTTCCTAAATCCATAATGGACAAAAAACAAATAAACCAAAACCAAACCAAACCAAAACAACAAAAACAAAAGAAATCAAAAATGAAAAACTTTAAAGCCAGAAGCTGGATCTGTCCCCAGAGGTGAGAGAGGATGCTGAATCTGTCTTAGTAAATTGTAGAAATTAGGGCCTCTGCTTTCTGATAGAGAAACCCATGGGCACAGCCTGCTCTGCAGGGTTACCCTTCTCATTTGCAATGCTGAAGTCTGAGACTACCTTTGTCTTAGGACCAAACCAGAAAAGGTTAGCAACTGTCCAGGCAACCTCTGTTTGAAGAATCATGTAGTAACAGTATTCCAATGTTCCAGATGAGTACAAGTAATGGAACTGAGTATTAGTGTTCATCATTCACAACTTTATCATCCTTATCCTCAATATTAATTTCCTTTCCTTCCTTCTAGGTCTATCTCATTGTCCTGAAGCAGGCTGACATGGTTAGGCTGGGCATCCAGCTCCTAGAATCCTCCCATTTCTATCTTCCCAGCTGGGTGTGTGTTATGTAGCAGATGTCTTTGTAGGTTCTGGGAAAATGGATTCAGGCCCTCATGCATGCCAGACAAGCTCTTGACTAAATGGGCTATCTCCCTCCTTTTCATTCATTCATTCTCTCTAGTAACTTCAGGAGTATCTCAAGTGCCTTGTCCTAAAGGGAACATAACTTACATCGTAAATCACTGCACAAAAATGTCATTCTTGCTTTGAGCCCAAGCCTCCTCATCTCCTGAATCTAGATTTATGGCAGTTTTAAATAATCACCTCTTTTATACCAATTCTTTGTATGCTTTCTCCTGGCTGATTTCCGTTGCTTAGAATCTTTTAGTTAGAAATAGTCCCAAGGAAGAAGCACTCTGTAAGTCAAAAGAAGGCCGTGGCAAGAGCCTGGGACATTGACAGAAATCCGAGCAGCAACTGGACTCAGCAGTTCTATGTGTTATTGCTCTGTTCTTTGTGCTCACCACTGAGTCGTTTTCACTCCTTTGGGCTGGGGAAGCCCTTGGGTTATTCTATTACAGGAAACGGCATTCTGCTGCAGTGATGTGAGACGGGGTAGCCATAGGAAGGAGGAAGGACATGAGGGTACTTACTGAGAAGTCATCACTGGGGAAGAACAGAAGATCCTGAAGAGGATCATCCCGATAGGTCTTTTCAAGTTCTTCAATGACAGTTTCATAATCCAAAGGCTCCAAAAGTCTGGGCTTTTCCTGCTGTGGGGAACAAAACAAAACAGAAAAAAAAAAAAAACCAGAGTTAAGCATTATGTGTATCATCTTGCTTCCTCTCTGTGACTGCTTCAGTTTCGGTTTTTAGCTGTAACTGGAGCATTGGTATCACACAATATCACACAGTCCTTCCAATGAGGTCCTATACAGACTCCAGGAATTTGGAATGAAGCCCCAGAATGGACCAGTGATTATTTCCAGATTTGAAATAAAGTGAGGAGACCCTAAAATACCTGACAGCTACAGCTCCCTGAGTTATTCAAGCTACTGATGGAGAGGGAAGAGATGTTCATGTAGACTTGATCTTTTCCACACTAGAAAGGGCTGCATACTCGCTATGTTATGACAATGATCCACACAGCTTGCGCTGAATCTGATACTTTGTGAGTCCTACCTAGGTCAGTTTGCAAACATTGGCAACATGCTAGGAATCAAATTATTGCAGACTGTCTTTGTTGTCAATGAAGCACAGATATTGTGTCAGGATTAAATCCTTGGTTCTGAGCTTCTTTGCCTCTACAGGGAGAAGCCAGGTCAGTCTCTACTAGGATATAACAATTCCACTATGAGAGATACACTATGGTGAAAATGGATGAGCCCGAAGAAAATATGCAGAGAATCAAATGGTATTGAAATCCTGGATCCAGGAGAAGCGGCGCATCTGCCCAGAAGCCCACTCCACTAGTGACAGTGCTAGCGGGAGAAGCAATGTGTCATTACAGAGTTATGTGTTTGCTCCATACCAGACTATATCACAAAGAGAGAAACATGGAGCCTTTTCCCTAAAAAAAGTATTACAAAACAGAAAGCCAAAGACACAATGAAAGGATCCCCTAATCCTTTTGTGAAGCATTTGTGTAAATGAATAAAAAGACTGGTACATATTTAGGGTATTTTTTTTTTTGTGTGTGTGTGGGAGGTTCCTAGAAAGGTGAGGGATCACCATGAAACCTGTATGCTAATGTGATCCTGTAAATAGTAATGGCAGTAGTAACTGTCCTATCAAGCTCCTGGCTTTCCACGAGATGCCCCACCTCCGTAAAGCAGACTCCCCTAAGTTTTCATCCATGTATTAAAAACAGCTAATGGTCTTCTTAAAATGGAAGTCAATTAGTTTTGGATGATTTTCCAAATATTAAAACATCAAAATGTGAGCATCATGGACCAATAACAGAGGTATCCATCCATTTTTCTGGATTAAAAGAAAAACAAACACACACACACCTTATATGCTTAAGGAAACTGATGAGTGTTCTTTCTGGAAGGCCCCATCAAGTGTACTGACTATACTTAGCCAGTAAAAATACAGAGCACTCCATGGGACATTTGAAGGAGTTGAGTTGCCCAACACAGTGTATTTTGTGACAGTGATTTAAGACACTTCACATATTGGGGTAGAATTTATAGAGGCTCTATGGAAGCTTGGAAGCTTTCCCTAGAGCTGTGACATTTTCATATATACATATGTTCATATATACACATGTATTTCATTTACACTTATTTTCAGTTCAAAGTTCAAAAGCTAATTTTCAAGGATCACAAATTGAGAAAGATTGTGTGTCCAGTATGTGCATATATGTGTGTGCACATGAGAAGATAAATACAGCTGTGCACTTGAAGTGGATGCTGGAGGTAGATGTGAGTATCTTCCTACATCACCATCAGCTATAGTTTCTGAGATAGAACTGCTCAGTGAACCTAGAGGTCACCTTTCCTACCTGGGCTGGATGGCCAAAGAGCTCCCAGGACCCTCCTGTCTGTCTCCTCAGTGCTGATGTTAAAATCACACTGTGGGTGTGGGGAATCAACTCAGGTCCTCAGGCTTGAGCTGCAAGGACTTTTCCCACTAAGTATCTCCCAACTGCCCTTTTATATGGACCTTGACTGTGTGTAAGGATTTGTATCCCACTCCAGGGCAGCCCCAGGTCTCAGTTTTTCTGTATTATCTCTGGTCCTGAACTATCTTTTTGGACTTTCAAAGGATAAAACACTTAATCTCCTCTCTCCTCTCTGTCTTTGTTCTCTATCTCTTCCTCTCTTTCCTTCTCTCTATCTGTTCATCTATCTGTCTCTCCATCCATCCATCCATCTGTGTTTCTGTCTGTCTCTCCCTTTGACCTTATATTAATATGTTTGTATAAAACACATAAAAACAAAGAAAAATGTATGCTGAAACTAACCAGAAAATGCTCATCTCTGCCATAGACTGGTGGGTCATTCACATCCCTTTCCTCCACTAGTTTCAACTTCTAAGTATGCAATGCTAGTCCGTATTCATTGCAATGCTCTGTGAAATGGTTGCTAATGCCTTTCTCTTTTTTTCTTCTAAGCACTGTGTGAACAGGAGTGCAGGTGTGTGAGTGCATTGCAACCTAGAGGTGTAAATGGAAACAGTATGTCAGGAGTAACTTTCTACTATCTTGTTCCATTTTTTAAAATGTTATGTCTCATTAGTCCTGAATTTGCACATTAATTCAGAACACAGGGTTAAGGGGTTGGTTTACTAAATAAAGTGCCTGCCTTGCAAAAGTAGGTCCTGAGTTTGACCACTGAAGCTACGTTAAAAGTGCTAGGTATAATATTGATTGCCTACTTGCAATCTCTGCTTGAGGGTGGTAAGGATAGGAGGATCCTTGGCAATTGCTGGTCATGGGCAGTCTAATGGTTGAGCCCAGTAAAACACCTTGTCTCAAAGGAGATGATTGGCATCCCTGAAGATCACATCTGACATTGTCTGTTGCCTTTCACATGCATACATGTTTATATACACCTGTATACACAGCTACACTCCTCACAAGCTTGCATAAAGAAGAAATTGGAGACAAGGGATATTTCAGAGAAGACTTTTCACTGAAATACAAACTCTAGCTAAAGTTAATCTAATTCAAGTTACTACAGTAGGCATATCAGAGTTCCAGAGTCTAAAGTTACTGATACAACAATTTACAAATCAAATGACAAACTATTCTTCACAGACCAGTAAGGTATAGTATAGACTGCAAACATTTGTAAAGACACATTTTTATGTATCTGGCACAGCAGGGAATTCGTGAATGATATCCCTCAGTCCTTTCTTATTGCACTATTATTTTGCATTGAGATTAGATATTGCATTGAGATTATCTTGACATTGGGAATCTCAAATCTAGACTTTGTGCTCAGTAATTCTTGATTGAGGGATAGATTAGTAAACTTTTGTCTTTGCAGGGATTTTCTTAATGTGTATCACTCAAGATGCCCCCACTATTTGTAGTTTCTTAAAATCTGAGTTTAGCAAGTAAACTGCATTAAGATGGCAAGAGATAGAGCTTAGTTGGTGGAATCCTTGCTGACCATGTGTGAGGCCATGCATTGTATCCTTACCACTGCATAGACTGGATATGATGATACAAACCTATAATCCTAGCACTTGGGAGAAAGAACTAGAAGGAACAGGGGTTCAAGGTCATCCCAAGCTAGGTTGGTGAGTTGAAAGCCAGTCTTGGATATAGAAAGGTTACAAGAAAACAACCCAAAACAGCACTAATAGACTATCCAACACTTGGAAGCTGAGATTTGACAAAGCCTGCATGGAGACTTTCTGTGTCTGTTGTGGTGAGAGCCCAAGGGTAGACAGGCAGCAGTTGTCTCTAAAGTAAGGGACCCGTCTGTTCACCATCTTGTTCAAAGAGAAAGACACATTCGGGGATGGTGATACCAGTTCTTTTCTCACTCTTGGCTCTGAGTAGAGACGCAGAGTGGAACTGGGAAGTGAGGAGCACCGATTACAGCTTTAACAAGGATCGAGCTGTCCCTCCTGAATTTAATGGGCCTGTTTCTTTTGGAAATACACCAAGTGGAATAAGGCATTGTGCCAAGATTACCCTGAATTGAATTGGGTTTTTATGGTGCTTTTTACTCTTACTCTTTCTTGCAAATGAGTAATGAGTTTCATTAACCATTCTAAAGTCACTGCTTCTGGGAAAAGCACCCACCACCAGCACCTGCCATTATGCAGCAGGGGCATGTTGCACCATGGTGGTAACAGGCCCTATTCTTCTTATGTACTATTAAGAGATTTGTTTGATCCGGTTCCCCAAATCCACAGCTCCCTTCCAAATCAACTTCACAGCATTAGAATGGGCTCCTGTCACAAAAACACAACTTTTCTTCCTCTGTACTTACCCACAACTTCTAATGGTGTGCTGACACAATGTCTAAGCCCAGAGTCGTGAAGCTAACATAGTAACAGTTCAGTCCATCAAGACTCTTCGGCTGGCCTGAAACAAGTAGACTGGCCATTTCTTAACTCCGGGGGGGGGCTTTAATTTCTAGAGTAAAGGATAGCAGCACAAACATCTGGATTCTTTTCATCGGAGCAATTCAAATCAATTGAGTGAAGAAAAAACACTGAAGAAAATAAGCATTTGAAATGACTAAATTGCCAACCTTTCTCCAGAATAAAAAGTATAATGCAACTAGAAATTTACCTAGCCTATCTAGCCTTGATTTAGCTAAGTTCAAAGTCTATGGGAGGATGTGGTTGCAGGCTTACACAGTGAGAATGCTTGCTTCACCCCCATGAGCTATGAGACTTTGTGCGTGGTGATTATACTCCTCATACTTTAGTTTATATGTTTGTAAAGTGACTCAGTAGAGGCTACCTTAGAGGATGAAATGATGTTGTACTTAGAATAATATTGTGTTCTTAAATATTAAGTAGATAAAGACTAGTTTACTATTTGTTCTTATTTTAGATTGAAAGCACCTATAATGTACTTGTAATGTGTATAGGACACATTTCAATAAACATGTGTTCCACAACTAAGTGTATATCCCTTCTTCCAGATCCAGGGATAACCTAGATTCTATATGAAGGAAATAAACACATATAAAATCCAAAATGTATATAAGGATGTCTTTGCAACATTTTCTTCCTTACAAGATGGAGAAATGTATTCAACTTCATCCAAGGGTGACGAGAAAGATAGGTAAGGTTGGCAGTGGCCATCTTTAGCCAGGGAAGACACTAAAGTATAGCCTTTCAACAGAAGTAATTGTTAAGAATCATGAATCATGGAGAAAGGGATATATCTGTAAGATGCTTTAGAAATGACATTAAGACTAGGAGAGAGTCTGAAATAAACCAGTGGGGAACTGTATACTACATGCCACAGATCTTCTAAATTCTTCAGTGCTTCATGAGAGTTTAAGCTGTCAATATTTTGCATATAATTGGGGTTTTTGTTGTTGAAAACCTAAGAAGGTAAGGCCCATGGTCCAAGTGTTGCTTCAAAAGGAAGGACAGAGGTACTGTCTCAAGGTGAGCAGTTCAAAGTAATCTAGATGATATTTGTAGATCTACACATAAGTTTAGAACTGCAATCTTTACTACTTAGGTTTCTAAGAAGTCAGTAGGCTGCTAGGACATGACCTGATTCTGAAATTATGAGATGAAGCCTATGAAACAATGAGCACTTATTAAAAACTGTTTTATGTATAGTTTCTAATAAAAACAAAAATACTTATCATTCAGTGAAGATGAGAATAAATATTATGTAATAGAATAACTGCACTTACTTTAAAACTATAAAGAAAATTAATTATATAGACTCAAACATCAATAGCTTATTGCATTGGGGTGGTACTGGAATATTTAGGATGTTGTTGTTTTTATGTTTTTAGAAGAACATGTGTTGCTTTCATCATGGTAAAAGGATAAACTTGGTTCTTCAAAAGAATCAAGCCTTCATTAAACACTGGGGAGTTATTTGATTTTAAAATTGTTTACCCTTTGAAAATCCACCAGAGAGGAAGCCCAGAAATATCACAGTGGGGCTTCACATAGAATTTCAACCACTAACAGATTCAAGTAATTACAACAAAAGATACACAAAACACTGGGGGAAAAGAGACCAGAGAAAATAATTACAGATTGGGCATGTGGTTCTAGAAGCTCATGCCAGCAAAACAGAGAGGCACAATTAGTGATTTAATAACTGAACTATTTTTAGCTTTGTAGGGAGCCACAAACATCTGGTGAGTTACTTACATACTGTCCTGAAATGGTGGTTGTAGCAAAGGATTCCAACTGGAATCTCTAGGGGGAAGTTTTAGAATCTCATACCTACCAGCTCTGTGACTTGAGCAAGCCATAGGAATCTTGACTAAAGTTAATCAGGGTGGATCAAAGGGCATGTTGTTGTAAAGATCAAGCACATAAAACGTGCCAACAGAGAAGATGGCCCACTAGATTCTGGCAAAATATAGACTTGTTTTATTTAAAAGGTGTCCTACCCAAAGTCTTATACTTAAATCAAGGCCAACCAACCAGCAATCATACAGAGGACATTGAATTTTTCATTTACCAAGATATGTACTGTATTTTATATTTTTATCTAAATTTCCCTTAAAATTCAATTAAAAGTGAATAATTCTAAACAAAGAAAAAAATTAATAAACTCAAATAAAAAGTGATTTGGGCCTCTCTCTAATGCCCTTTGGGAAAAGGAAGGTGAGTTTCCTAGATATGCCTATTACTAATTCAGCATGACTTTCAGAGTCTGTCTTTTCTCTTCCTGAAAAAAAAATAGCCTGGAAAATATTTTCTTTTGTATTTATACATTCGGATCGCAAGAAAACGATCGGATTCATAATTGGTTCAATATTAAACAAGTTAGCTTTGCAGATACAAATTTCTCGAGAAAAATCAATGTTGTAAAAAAACTGTGCTTCGGATTTCATTCTGTAGCTCTAAGTTACACAAATAGAAATGAGCCTTTCCACTGCAGGGAGCTGAGGATTGGGCAAGGCTGGAAGGATCAGGAAAGGAGAACTGCATCTGCAGTTCGCCCTGGCTACTGGGAGGCCGCACACTCAAACCTGGCTTCGAAATTGCAAGTGTAATCAGGGGAAGTGAGTCTCTGGGACTCCCTACTGGGTCACTGTTGTTCTCTTGTTCTACATTAGCTATTCCTGGTTCTCAGGAAAACCTGGTCTCTTCAAATACATGGTATGAAAAGAGTTCCCTGTCCCCCATGCTTGAGAAGTTTCATGATCTTTCTGTGTCACGCTGTGTATCCTGTGATGCTACTTGGGAATTGCCAGTCTTCTTTGAGTCCCCTCCCAATATGTATATCTAATATATCTCTATCTCTATCTCTATCTATCTATCTATCTATCTATCTATCTATGTGTGTATATACATATATATGAACTTTTACTTTCATATCCTCTCATCTACTGACATAATATAACATCATATATAGATACCTTTTTGAGGGTATATAGGTAACATTGGACTAATATAACTACTAATACAGGAAAACAAGCAAAAAATAAACATTTACTCAAGGACCAGTATAGTAGACTCTATTAGCACTCAGGAGAATTCAGAAAGCAAAGAGCTCTCGGGACCATTCTAAAGGCTATTTAGAAGAATTCTAAAAGAATCATAATCATCATAATCATTCTTATCTTTAGTTCATCATTTTACAAACAATATAGTGGTCAACTAATTTCAGTGTTTGGTTGGAGGGATGGCACAGTGGCTAAGAGCACTGGCTAGTTTTCCAGAGGACCCAAGTTTAATACCCCACATTGTAGTTAACAATGGTCTGTATCTTCAGTCCCAAGGGATCCAATACTCCCTTCTTGCCTCTACATGCACTGCACACTTTGGGTACACAGACATATGTGCAAGCAAAACACAAATACACACAATATAAAAACTGAAATATAAACTAAAATAACAAATGAACTGGGTTATCAAGATAACACGCTAGCAAGGAATAATGGTACACACTTGGGAGGCAGAGGCAGGTGGATTTCAGTAAGTTCAAAGGCAGCATGGTCTACACTCTGAGTATGAAGACCAGTGTTACATGATGAAACCTGAGAGGGCGTGTGTGTGTGTGTGTGTGTGTGTGTGTGTGTGTGTGTGTTAAATTTCTTAGAAGAAATTAAAGGTCCAAATTAACAAGAATTCTTTAGAAACTAAGAGAAACCAGGGTTCTTTGGCTTTAATGGGATCAGAATGGAGCCAACCAACTTCTACATGGTTTGTGTTTAAAACAAATGGGAAGATTGGAGAGAGCCCTTACAGCTGCATCTACGGCTGCAGCTGTCACCCTGTGGTCGTGTGACAGATTTAATTCAGCCTTTCATCAGGAAGAGTTCCACTGGATACCATCTCAGAAGCTCAAGCTTCAGAAAACAAGGGCAGCTTTTCTAACTGGAAAGGAAATGATTAAGTAAGGAATAAGCTATCTTGTGCTGACCCTTTAACCCCCTCTCTGTCTTGAACCACATGCGTTTCATGAGAATGGAAAAACACTAGCTAAAATCAAAGTTAAGAACCATCCAGCTGGGCAGACTCAGCTTAAGCTGAGTTTTGAAATGGTTCCCTTAGCAACCAAGGCAGACAGATCATAGATGAAATCAAGCAGTGGTCACCCTTTGAATATGAGTTCATTTTAGAAATTTGAATGAATACCAACCTGATAAAGTATATAAAGCTTTAGCAACTATGTGAGATTAATATGGTCAGTTTTTCATATTTAGTATAATTTCATTAGAAACCAAAGACAAACCAGTGTTAAAGAATTTATCAAGCAAGATATACTCTCAAATTGAAATTACATCTGCAGTCTTAATTTTACTTTAGAAACTTGGTAAATGATAGGCCCCTCTTGTATGTACTGCTAACCCTGCATATATCTTTAGAACATGTCAAATGCCCAGTTTCAGCACAGCAAATGAAAGTTTAAATCAAGGACAGTAAATGCTTCTCTACACAATGGTGGTACTTATAAAGATATAGAAAATATCCAATAAGACCTAAATCAAATTAAATTACACGTCTCATTTAGTTTTCTAGAAACACTTGAAAGATAATAAATATCATTAAAAATACATCACAAGCCAATTACAAGCCTGCCTGACACCGGGGAAATTAATGTTTCTGCACAAGCTGCAGGGAACTTCAAATTAATTTATAGGAGGTCTGTGATAAAAGCTACTGCCAGCTTACACATCTAACACCATCTTAATACTTTGACAGTGGCACAAACTTTCAACCATATGTCAAGTTGGTATCTGTGTGTATAAGGTGTGCATACATACACATTAGCACAAATTGAATGTGAACAATTCTTCCAATTCAATTTCATATATTCAGCAAACTTCCAAATATGAACCTATTCTTCACAGTCCCTTCTTTAAAGATTAGTCGTGATGGGTTCGACTTCTCTGAGGTCTCTGAGTGTCTGGGTCAATGGGATGGAGCCCAAGGAGAGCCCGTTCAGCCTTGCCCTCTGAAATTCACAATCTTGAGTGAAGGGATGGCAGTGGTGGGAAAAAGGGTAGAAGCTGTACATCAGTGGAGCTGAACTTCACGGAACTATCTATTGCTTGCCCCTGCCTCTGCCTCCAGTGGCTTTGCTCCTTCCTGTTCGTTCTTCATCCTGCTTTCAGTGCCCTTCTGTGGACTGTGTGAGTAGATTTCAAATTCTTGCCATGAAAGAAATCTAATCTGTAATACCAGGAGCAGTACCTGTAACAGAGGCCTATCACTTCCCGAGAGCTTATTTGGATGTGAATGCTCGTATGCAATTCTTGCAGCCGGTGACTTCTGCTTTTGGAATGCAGAAATTCAACAGTTGTGCATTACGGATGCATCCCAATATCATTTCATACTGTGAAAAGTGTACCCTAGGTGTCATGGGTACTATGTATGAGAGGCTTCAGCAACATTTTGGCTTTCCAAGGTCATACATGAAGAGCAGCTCTAATCTCTAATTTTCTACCAGGATAAATTCACCCAACCATCACTTTCCTAAGAGAGATAGCAAAAGGAGTATATGGCCACTTTTGCTTTCAGTGCTGACAGTCACAGGCTATAATTTTGCTCTCCCTAAGAGGTACCTCTTTGTTCTTGGGATGCTGGCAGATCTCTTTGGTTTATAAAAGCATCTGGAAGCTATGCCCAGGCTCAGGTCACTTTGTTTTGTTCTATGATTTTTGCCTCAGGAGACCCATTTGGTGTGACTCTTATATTAAGACTACTTCATACATGTTTGCTTACAGAAAAAAAATCACAGCCACATCAAAATACTTAATAATAGTAACAATAGCCACTGTCATTTTAAAATAAGTTTACCATAAATGATAAATGACATGGGCTATGATACACGTTAATACCCTCTCTCATTGTGAACAGATCTTAATTCTAGAAGAGATCATCACAGTTGAGCATTTTACCATAAACAGATGATCCACAGATTCTGAAAATGTGTACAACCTGACCAGTAAGTTGATGAAATGGTTATTTCAGTCCAGTTCACCTTGAAGATTGTGCTCCACTCTGTCAACAGTTTGGACTTGCAAGGACCAAAATACCAAAATTTATTTTCCTGTCAGAAGATTCTAGAACTATTGCTGCCCACTTAGCGATTTTCTTTTAAACAGTGAGGAGAAGTAGACATCTGAACAACAGCAAGAAATCACTGGGTTCCTCAGGAAAGAGATTGTCAGGAATGGAAGACAAGACATAATTTATAGGAGTGCAAAGCAGAGGAGAAAAGAAAATGAAAAGGTAGACTGAGAATCTATGCAGTGAAGACAGATCATACCATGAGGATCCGCATTAGAAACTGCCACTAAGTGAGGAAATCCTGTGTTTGTATGTATGTATGGAGTATGGACATGCCCGTGCGTGCTCAAGTAAGTGGTAAATGCCAGGTGTCTTCTTCAACTGCTCATTTTGAAAGAGTAACTTTCCCACCAATGTGACCTCAATGAGTTCCAGTCTCTCCTGCCAGCCTAACCTGGGTACCAATGCTTACACAGCAAGCACTTTAGTCGCTGAGGCATATACTCAGCCCTCAAGAGAACCTTAAAAAGAAATTCACGAGAAAAGGTTTAGGATCATGACCTTACTTCCCATGTGCTGTGAACCCTCTCCTCTAACAAATGGCCCACAGCACACTCTGATAGACAGCTCTGTTATGTGACAGGCTCCCCCCCCCACCAGTTTGGAGCCAGCCCTTCTTGCAGCTCCCTGGCACCTACGTTACCTTCCCTGTTTCTGCCATCCACTTAGATCCCTCTGATTTGCCTTTACATACACTCTTAGGCTGCATCAAGTTTCAAAGCACAGTTCTCCTTTGGTGTGTGTGTGTGTGGACTGACTGAGTTCAGAAGTCCTGGTCACTGGTGCTTCTTTGTTTTCTTTCAAAGTATCCTTTTGCGAGTTTCATCCTGGTAATCTAGATTTGTTTTAATCCTTCTCCAGTCTCCTTATTTTTTAATCGCCCAAGCATTACCCTGTCCAGTGGCAGGGTGGCTTGCCTAATATGAGCAAGGCCTTGGGTTGGATCCCCAGGGCCACAAGAAAATGGAAGAGAAACATTAGGACGTCACTCCTGGGATGTCAGTTTGTACTTCCTTGTTGCTAACCAGCTCCTTACACAGCAGCCTAAATAGATCCCTCGCTCTATATGTTCCTATGCAACAAACAGTAACAGAAAAGGAGGGTATGTGACCAGGAAAGAGATGACTCACATTGGCCTGCGAGTTATCCTGGATAAGTACTCTAAAGCCGACCCAAAAGAAAGCACAATAATGCAATGTACTGTGATGAATGTCGGAAATCATTGAAAACCCCTCCAATTAGTGTCTCTGCCTATAGATTTCACTTCCTAAAGTGTTCACAGGCAACATTCTTAAGGAGAGGACAAACTCATGCATACCCAAGCTTTCCCAAACACTTAGACACCCTGCAGACTCATAATCCACAAGCCAGGGGTAACTCTCAAACAGTGAATCACAGTTATTTTTAAAACTTCCGCATTTGTTTCTGACTGTACAGATGATGGACATAATAATTGAAATTAATCATGGATTGGATCTTTCCAAATTAGGCCATGAAACTGACAAAGGAAATGATAGTTTCATCAAGACTTCCTATGCATTCGAGATCATATTAAATAATCTCGACTACAAATGCAGCTCATGGGAAAATTATCAACTGGAGGGCAACACACACACACAGCTCTATGGTTCAGGGATGTAAGTTGGTGGTGATGTCTCAGTAAGTTTCATTTCTCCTGAACGTTTCTCATAGCAGTACTGTCTAACCCGGTGGTTCTCACCCTTCATGTCAGGCCCCTTTAGTATAGTTCCTCAAGTTGTGGTGATTCCCCTAACACCATAAAATTATTTTCATTACTGCATCATAACTACACTTTTGCTACTGTTACGATATACCTAATATGCAGGATATCTGATATGCAACTCCTGTGAAAGGGTCCTTAGCCTCCCCTCCCCCATAAGGGGTCGTGACCCACAGGTACCTTGCCTATGGAAACATGGACCCAAATATATGAAGGTAATTCTTGGACAATGCATCTGAAAGTTTGGTAAATAAGCTAAGCTTCCAAACAATTTCATTTAAAGAAGGTTGTAATGATGGTTTGTTTGTTTGTTATTTGAGGTGCTGAGGGTCTAACGCAGTGTTTTTGCAAATGATAGGCAAACCATATAGCATTCAGCTACACTTGAAGTCCTCAAAATAACTTTAAAGATCCAACAAAGTAAATTACACAACTGCAACTAAACTTTGAAAGACACAGAATGCACAAAACCCATAAGTCTGGGTCAGGAAAGTACGCCACTTGGAAGACACAGAAGTCCTGGTTCTCAATAAGTATTCTCAATTAATATGAAATTGAGCAAACTTTAAACTTGCTTCAGAGCAAAGAGTGAATGTGGTGCCAGCATTCACATGATCATGGCAAAGGAAAAGAAAAGATACAAAGAAACTGTGGCAATTATACCCAATAATCATTATCTTCCTTTTACTGTAATATATAACAATGGTTCTGAAAATTTAAGGGCATCATTTTTATTTTAATTCTCTAGCATGACTTTAAGTCTCCATGAATGATTTGCATCTTCTCTACCACCTCTTCAGGAGGCTCTGATGGCAAACTAGAGGTGTGACTTACTGTTTAGAAGCTGAGATTAAATGTGCAGGGGAAAGTTCCATCTGGGCGGGGCTTCTGCTAATCTGGGTATACACAGAAGAGGAGATGGCACACGCTTTTTGGGGCAGGCCCCATCTCATCCACACAGAGAATTTTGTGACCCTGGAGCATCAGACAGTCAACACAACCCAGATTTATTATTTACTGAGTAACAGTATTACCAAAATTGCTTCTTAGATCATGACAGAATCCCCCGTACTTCTGTGGCTTTAACTGAGAAGAAGCCTGCACTACAGTTGTACCCCCTTTCTCCCTTGCCCTTAGAAAGAAAACTACTTAAAAATAATAATTTTACCTTTCTTTCATCTTTTAAACTATGCTCAGAAGACACATGTGTAATTCTAGCTCATACTCTTCAGACATTAGAGAAACATTTCAGAAGAGGAAACAGAGGTTCAGAGTGATTTAAATAATCTTCATGTGAATGCAGAGAGAGAGAAAGAGTTAGAATGACCCTGAGGTACCCATGGCCCCCTCCCATTACTTGTTTAATTTTCTTGTAGTCTGCTTTCCAAAATGAAAACCGTGTCTTAGGGTAATACTTCAGGATGGATTGAACAATTCTCTCCTCCGGAAGAGAAAGCCGGTGGAAGTAGATATCCCTATCTTAGGCAGACCAAAAACCAGGCAACTGTAGCAGGAAAGTCCCTAGTGCCTTCCACAGAAGAAAGCTAATCACTGTATGAATGATCTTAATTAAATCTGAATGCATTGTTACTGAGTGCTGTGGGGAAACACGGGGTCCTTATTGGCTCCTTCTCCCCTGATACTCAGTAGCAATACGTTCAAATTCAATTAAGATAATTCATAGAGTGATTAGCTTCATTATACTTCGAGACACTGGGGACTGTTCGCTTGCCAATACCGGTATGTGTGGTGGATGTAAGATAGACACATTCTTCTCCTGTGTGTTGTCTCTTTTAGTGGAAACAAAAAGGAAACCCTGTAGTGACTTAACCCAAAGTGCTTCTAAACACGGAAGAGATGTACAAGGGGAATTGTGCTCCCTGGACTGCTCTGAAGGTTGAAACCATTACACATCAAGAGAAGTTTGGAAACAATTATTCTCTTTAGCAGACTAAGAATAAACAGCTGAGGATGCTTTTATGGAGCTGGTCGAGTGGACTCAGATTTCGCGCAAATGGAGAGCAAATTCTGTGGGCAAACCCAGGCCACAGGCCTGAGGAACAATGCCAAGGGACATGATTGTTTGATTTGCCTTACGCAGATATATACTACTGAGATAGATGATGAACATTTGATACAAGGCCATCCCCACAAGCCAGACTGCTAGTAAAAGATGTTTCTTTTAAATGGTCATCAGATTATTTTAGTGTAAAGAAAGTCATGCATATATGTATGGGTGTGTATATATATGTACATGTACATGTATCCAATATGTGTGATTCAAAGTCACATGGTTTTATCAGGTTTTTCATTTTCTATTTTTCATTTTCTTAAACCCCTTGAAAAGAAGTTTTCAATCAGACAATCAGTTTTTCCCACCAAGAACACTTGATGGGAGTTGTCTTCCAGAGCAGCTGCCACCAAGACCTCATAAATAAGAGAGGGGGACACTGCTATATGTCTAACAACATGCAGAAGAACCCACACAATAAGGATTTTCAGATCCCAAATGACCATGATTTTGAGGTTGAGGGCACCTGCTCTGAAGATTTCAAACAGAACCTGGACAGCCCTGTGAAACGATCAACCTTCTAAAAAGGACCTATTCAATAACATTGCTGCAATATATTTTCCATATAAGCTGAACCTTCCCTGTTACAGGAGGTGGCTTGGCAACTGGCTACCATTGAGTTCTACGGAATTCTAGATGTGTATCTGTAAGGACATGTGTCCATCCATATGTTTCCTTTCAGTTTGCAAGAATAAAGAGGAAGAATCATTTTCATGGTACAATAAAATCTGAGCCTTTATACTCTTCCCTGATTATGTTGATAGAATTCTTTACCCTTTCCTTCATGGTTTGAATTCTTCTAAGAATGTTAAAGTAAATTAGTGGTACATGATAAAAGTAGAACACCAATATTTATAAAAAAAATATAGTTGAAAACAAATAAGTCTGTTGGGGTCTGAATTCAGGGAACTGCAGACTATGTTTAGAGAGAGACTGAGCGGAGAGTCTCGGCTCATGTCTGTAACCCTTGTTCAGAAGCTGACGCAGAAGGATCGCTGGGAGCCCAAATCAGACTGGACCCCGTAGTCACTGCCGAGCAGCTAGATAACAGTGTGATCTCAGAACTATAAACCCCAAACTCAGCCCAAAATCTAAATCTAAAAGCAAACAAACAGAACCAAGAGAAACAATTTCAGAAATAATGGTACATAAGTTTTACAATCACCCGAGGTAAGTTCCTATTCCTCTAGTAGCGCTCACATTAAATCCAGTGTCAGGATTTTCCAGTTACATGAAGCTTGGAAGCAAAGAAATAAATATTCTTTGGAAATAAATATTCAAGTTTTAAAAACAGGCTATTTATGAGCCAAACAGAATCTGCTACTGTATAACGCGCTTTGTCCAGGAACCTGCAGAAGCGTGCTCTAAAGCATAGTATTTTTCCGAGAAAGCCTGGGCAAAAAGATGAGCAGTCAGCTCAGATACCTACAGCGCCAACCCTGTGGATTCCTTCTGGGTTCACTCTCTTCACTGTTCGCCTCCTCTTCCAAAATTCCTTTCCTCGGAAGCTCATCATATGCCTTGAAATCGAGTCATAAAATATTGGAAAACTACCGACGTCCTTACACCTTTTCTTCCTGAGCCTCGCCGAGCTGGTTGAACAAATCTCTCCACTCCCCTAAGAAGGGAAGTGCTCATGCTACATCTATGTGCTCAACAGAAAGGAAAGGCAAACCCACAAGTCACCACTTCCTGTGAGCAGCTAACTACCAGCTGTTGGACCGCTGTTCTCATGCAGAAGTTCTCTGTAGCCACCTTCTTCAACACAAGACGGTGAAATAGACCATTGATCATCTGTATGAATGATTCTAAACAGAACTCAGTCTCTATGTAACCTTTGATATCTAGCACACGGGCAGACCCATGCTAGGATGTGTTAGCAGTCTTGCGGACATATCATTTGATTATTTTTCTGGTGTAAGATCTATTTTTATTTTCGTGGCTGGAAAATAATATTTTACAACTTTTTTTTTTTTTTTTTTTTTTTTTTTTTTACTCATAGACCCACTCACTGGAGCAGTCTCAACTCTTCAGAAACTGCCAAGCCTGGCAGGGATCATTAAGTCTAGAAACGCTTTGTGGGTTTTCCTAACTATGGAACTCCAGATTCCTGACTCACAATTTTAGACAAATAGGCAAAGCACCTTATAAGAATCACATAATAATCTCAAGAAACTCTGAAGCAACTTCCTCCCTTTCTAATCTTTGCATATGTCTGACTTCTATTCCTCTTTAGGCACCACAGTTCTGAATCCTGGATTCCCTCCCATGCCTCAGCTTTCGCAATCTAAAACTAGCTCTCCCCCCACTCCCGACCGTAGCTCTGTAGAAGAGCTCATAAATGTATCTGTGAGGCTAGATTTTTAAAATCATCCTGAGGGAAAAATATGACTGTATCATTTCTCTGTCCCTTTGGCTCTTGAACACAGCTTTCCTTAAAAAAAGAGGCATTACCAATATGGATTTGGGGATTTCAGCTGGACGACCTCATGGTGACTGCAAAGGAGGGGAAAACACTAGCACAGTAGACCATGACACATGGGATGGACCACTGAGGAGCTCTAAAATCTACATCACCAGCATCCTGTGGCATCTTGTCACATTCTAAGTCCTTTTTTAGAAATGTGTTGGAAAAGAAAAGTAACAAGGACAGTGAAGAAGAATCATTGATTAAGACCAGCCAGTGGTCCAATTGGAAGAAGTCACTGTCAAGTTCATCAGACAAAAACTACAACCTTGATTCCATTATGTGATAAGAATTGATTAAACACTATTTTTAAGCATTGTTGGACTTTATGACATATCCCCTCATTTTAAGAAGCTGGGTTGGACAGAGGATACCCTTAGAGTTTGCAGAACTTGGGGATGCTGTATAAAGACATTCTTCTTAAGGAAGTTTTGAATAAATAGGTGAGTACCAAGAAGGTGAACACAGGTGAGGACATGAAGAAGCATCAGGGGAGCATGGTCAGTATCATGGAGGCTCATCGTCCTTGGCTGATTGGTCAGCCTTTTTAGGTCCTCCTTTTCCTCATTTGTAAGATAGACATGACATAATCACTACTTTGTAGAAATTATAAGGATAACTGGGTAAATGCTTTAAAAAAGTCAATATATTACCTTGCTTGTTATATCATAAGCACAGTTATTAACTAGTATAGAGGCTAAAGGGTAGAGCTAAACAGACTATTAAGAATATTAGGATAAAAGCCAAGGTTACTGAGAGCCAAGAGTTAAATAGGAGGAGTAGGAAGGATTGAAAATTGAAGCAGAAATGATTCCTTTATGAATGAATGACAACATCATGGAAGTTTCTACTGTGTCTGAAAATGATAGTGACTACTGAGGGATTACAAAATATTAATTAAAAAGATATTTTAGGAGGATTGTCATTTGGCAGCTAGAAACTATCCAGAGACTGCAATCCAAGGATTTGTATCAGTCTATCACATCAACTTTGAGGAGCCTATCAAGAAGGACTTATTGATTAAATAAAAAAATTATGCAAGGAATTAGTTGAGCAAACAGTAGGTGCTGGGTATTGGCCCAAGTGCTTATTTAAACCATGAAGTAAGTTTGTTATTATTGCTCTTTTCACCCTCGTCTTATGTAGGAAGTTAGCTGGGTCCACAGGAACAAGAGTCCCAAAGCTGGTTAACAGCATATCTAGCATTGAAATCTACTTGATTCCCGAGTTTGGCGTATCAGAGAGATGGATCCTATTACAAGGGAATAAGAAGAGAGGGCTTCTTTCTTTACATTGCCTATTCAATGCTGAATGTTGTGTCAAGGAGACAGGAAGGTACATCTCTAAAATGTGGGGAAGAGCCAGGCTGGAGATGGGAAAAGGAAAGTCATGGGTACAGTTCAATTGAGAGGTTACAAAAGTGAGTTGAATTTTGTAGAAACTAATATATAGAATCAAGAACATGATCCTGGAGTTGTTCTGAATAGGGCAGATGGAAAGCAATTCAGAAAATACTGAGATGCCACAGTGACTACCAGCACAGTGCAAAAGCAGACATTCTGATAAAAAGTATATAAAGGTTGTGTGAAATCTGTGTCCAGGATAGATTCAGGGCCTGAAAAGAGATGTAGCATCAGAGGTAGCTAAAATAAAAATGAGGATATTTGGTAGAGCTGCAAACAGTCATTCGGACTGAGATGACCTAAACCTAGAAAGACGAACTTCACCTTGTCTCTTGCTTATGAATGTTAGCCTTGAATCTTCAGAAATATGTGTTTTATTTGGAATACCCATAGAGGTCATGAAATAAGTTAGGTATCAGGGTTCTTTCCTATATATACATTCTTCCTAAAATATGTACACATAAACATATGTGAAAAGGGTTTAAAGGGATTTACCCTATAATGAGGAGAAAATCCCCTTACTAGACTCTAGAAGTTAACAAATAAAAACTCCAGTTCCAGGAATGGAGCTGTTGACTAGTCATAAGACATGGAGAAATAAAGCTGGTGTTCACCTGGAGGCTCCATTCCCCACTAGCTAGCTTTCCCAGGGCTAGGAGGTGCTATGTGGGCTATCTTAGGAGATAAGTAATCATCAATCTCACCCAGCTCTGAGCACTGTAATCACTGTAAGCTACAGAGGAGCCCACTGGTGCAATCTTGGTACACATATCATGGGAGTAGTCAAACGCTACCTGATTAGATTTAAGGCCCGTTTTACAAGATGGAATCTATAACTGACACTGTTACTGGGTACAAGATACTGTGGTAGACAGCTATGTTCTCTAGGGGGAAAACCCATTGTTCTGTTAAATAGACATAATATTAAACCACCTTCTAATGAATCACCATTTTGTATCCCTATAATAGTGCATCTGTCAGCCTTCCTTGGAGAAGCTTGCTTTGCTGTAGGTAACAATTAACATAGAGACCCACAACTGGTCAAGGTACAGAGAATAAGAGACCGAAGAATGCTCAGCCCTAAATGGGATATCTCTAACATAACCCTTGTGCACAATGCTCAGACGTATGGTAGGAGAGGAGGCAGGAAGATTGTAAGAACTCAAGGATGAGGACTACAAGTAAATAGTGTTTCTTGGATTTCAGCAGAGAAGTTGCACCTATGACCTCACAGTGGTTGTGCCACCATGCAGGAGCCAGGCCAGACCAAATCCCAGCATAGAAAGAGGAGTTGGCACTAAGTCCTACCCTTAGCTTGGGAGCTACTAGCAGCTACTGGCTGCTAGAAGAACAACCAGTTTTCTTTAAAGGTATGTATGTCTAATGGTATGTCTACCATGCTTTATTGGAAGGGCACATGTCTGAGAGTAAACGGGACTCCATAGGCTTTTAGAAAAAGGATTTAAAAAAATGAGTGGGTAGGAAAGGTAAGTGGATCTCGGCAGAGTTGTGGGAAGTGTAAAATACATTGTATGAATTTCTCAAAGAATTAGTAAACATAAATAGGGGTAACTCAACAATAGGAAAGTCATGGGGCTATGGGTTCTTGTATATGCATTCAAAGTCATACATGGGTCCAGCCAAAAAACATACATTTGCAATTCTTAATAGTTGTTTGGAAGTTAAAAACAAATGGCCTTAAGCATGTTTTAAAGGAAATAGAAACCTGAATAGAAAGACTTCAGAAATTTGAGGAAATATGTTAGCATTCTGTTTTTATTTTTATTGCTCTTGTAAAAAATTGCCACATACCCAGAGACTGAAATCAAACTCTCCTTATAGTCTCACAGTTTTCGAGAGTGAAAAATCTGAGCACACCTGACCTTACTAATCCTTTCTTAGAGTCCTACAAGTTTAAAATCTAGATGTCCACACTGCTGTAGCCTCTCTCAAAGCTCTGGGAGAGAATCTGTTTCTCGGATCATGGAAGGTTGCTGGCAAATTCATTTCTTGATATTGAAAATTTAAAGTTATGCTCAACTTCAAGAGGCTGTCCATGATCTAGGGCTGATGGTGCCTTCTAAGTCAGAAGCAGTTGAACCCCTCTTATAATGAAAAGTTCACTGGCTCATGATCTGCTTCATGTTTCTAACATATCTTCTTCTCTTGTTGTTCTAAGACAGGAAGATGCTTGGGAGTCTAAGGCCTTGTGAAGGAAATCTTATTCTTTTATGGTAATCCACAAAATTCTTATATTTTTCTGGCTATCTCGTAACCTGTTCTAGTTTCATTTCCGTTGTGCTGAAGTACCCTGACCAAAATCAACACAGGGGAGGAAAGGGTTTGTGTGGCTATGACTGCAGGCTACAGTCCATCAGTGAGAGGAAGTGAAGGCGGAACTCAAAGGTAGTCACATCATATCCCCAGTCAAATGTAGGAAGAAACAAGAGAGGCCAGGCTGCCTGCTTGCTGCTACTGTTGCTGCTGACAGATTTTACTTCTCTCTTACACAGTTCAGGGGCCTGTCATGAAATGGTGTGCCCCAAAATGACTCTTCTTACCTCATTAAACAGTCAAGAAAGATACTCTCCAGACATGCTCACAGGCTAACCTGATCTAGATAAATTTCTCTATTAGGCTCTTTTCTCAGGTTTCCTTTCCTCTTTATTTTTGGCTGTGACAAATTGATGCTTAAAATCAACCATTGTGCAACCTTAACCCATAACTTCTAAAATCTGTCCCAGCAGCACTCAAAGATTAGTATTTGATTTTCCTTGGGGAACATCTTAGGGCTCTCATCCGCCTCATCTAGAGTCTAGCCTTTTGTGTGTTTAGCTTTTCAAAGTATTTTTAAGCTGAAGAATATGGTGAGAAGGAGATGTAGGTGAATAAAACCCCTGAATGTGGTTTCCACTGAGCAGTTAGGTGGGATCTGGGTTTCTGCTGAGCTGAAAAGGAGTGCACAGAAATGGAAGTTGAGTTTGTAGATCGTTTGCTGGGAAAACATCACAATGAAATTAAGGTGAGCTCTGCAGGAGTCATGCGCAAAGAAGGGGAATAGTCAGAAGAGAGGAAGTGAAATAATGAGGACCATCAACTGTACGAGCAGACCACAAAGGCCATCAGCTAGAGGAAGAAGCAAAGAAGACCCTCCTTCACATGTTCAGTGACAAGATATAATTTAAAACGGTCGATTCTAATCGCATCCAGTTAGTCAGGCTATTCAATTTGCTAGTGACATCATCACTGAGCCTAAACTTGGCACAGCAACTTGATAATGTCTCATAGATGTCTGCAAATCCACTTTCTAAAAAGGACTAAAATATTTAGAACAACTGAAACCTCGGAGGCTGAAAGTTATATGTTTCCACATGTGGCCACACAGGTTTGCAAGCCTGAATCTGAACATGGGTTACCAGCACTTTCACCTGTGGTACACACCCCTTCTTTATTTGCATCCAATCTGTAGTATCCTTGTTTGAGCTTTGCAGAACCTACTGATTACTTCCTTAGTGTTGAAGATTGCCTAAGGAGCTCATCTTGCATGTGTATTTTCTTCTGTTTCCAAATGATCTTCCTTTTACCTGCTGGGAGCTCACGGCATTGTTAGTTGTTGTTGGTAGTGGGTTTTGTTTTGTTTTGTTTTGTTTTGTTTTGTTTTGTTTTGTTTTGTTTTGTTTTTGTAGCTCAGAGAAAGTCGTCTGGTCCTTGGAGCACCTGCAAGCTCTGCTTGCCATCAAGTAGCACAGTAAGAGGAAACCAAGCAACAAGGCGATACTTCCTCATCCTCTGTGGTCTCACTGGAGCCCCGGCCCAGACAGAAGTTCTATTCATGTTACTAACACTCAAGCCTATTCTTGTGTGAAAGTTCAACTTAGCTTCACAGTTCTGAGTTACTAATGATAGCATGAATTTCTTAATCAAACCTCCCACAAAAGACAATGCTTTTAGTGGGCAATGTTGGTAGGATATAATGCTGGTAGAATACAGGCTTTTTCATTTAGTGTAACTCTCCTTCAAATAATATGCTTTTAGGATAAAGGTTTTTGTGCCTTTGTGGAAAATAAAGAGCTCCATGCAGGATGAATCACAAGATAAGAATAGGAGCATATGGTGTGTACATGTTGTGTGTCTGTGAGTAGTGTGTTGGCTTAGTGTGCAGACAGATCATTTGTGATGATTTTTGTAATGTGTTCATTGCATTAAAATAGTTTATAGTAACCCATTCAGTTACATTCAGACATTTATTTCATTATAAGGATATTTATTCAGAATATGATTTGGATAGAATTCAGCAGGTGAAAATTGAGTCAGGATACATGGGATAGGGTATAAGGAAGGTAAAGAATTTGTTCCTTATCCTGTCTTAGAATCTAGCAGCAAGGGATTACATATCTATATTCATGGACTTTCTCACTGATCATACATTTCCAGTCATAGGAAAAACATTGTAGTTTTATACATTTTACCATAAGGCTCATATTGCTAAAAATGATCATTTTAGAGTTTATTTATAATTAATCTTATACTGTTTTGATGCTTTAATATAAAGAATAGAGGCTGTTAGCCATCTTCTCTCCAGCAACTGAGCAGGCAGGTACAGCCAGGAGAGCAGAGAACACAGGAATGGCAGAGCAGCTGGGACAGTGTCCATCCAAGCTCCATCTGCACCCAGGAACTGAGCAACTCCACAGGAATCTGCCAGGGGAGAGTTGGTCACCCAGGGGTGCTGAGAAAGACTTGCAGGCCCACAGAAGGGAAAAGCTCCAGCCAGAGATAGCAGGACCAACTAACACCAGAGATAACCAGATGACAAAAGACAAACTTAGGAACATTATCAACAGAAATCAAGGCAACATGGCACCATCTGAAACCAATTCTCCCACAACAGCAAGTCCTGGATACCCCAACACACTGGAAAAGCAAGATTTGGATTTAAAATCACGGCTCATGATGCTGATAGAGGGCTTCAAGAAGGACATAAATAACTACCTTAAAGAAATACAGGAGAATACAGGTAAACTGGTAGAAGCCCTTAAAGAATTACAGAAAAGCACAACAAAACAAGTGAAGGAACAGAACAAAACCATCCAGGATCTAAAAAATGGAGGTAGAAACAATAAAGAAATCACACAGTGAGACATCTCTGGGGATAGAAAACCTTGGAAAGAATTTAGGAGTCATAGATGCAAGCACCAACAACAGAATACAAGAGGTAGAAGAAAAAAATCTCATATGCCGAAGATTCCATAGAAAACACTGACTCAACAGTCAAAGAAAATGCAAAATGCAAAAAGCTTGTAACCTAAAACATCCAGGAAATTCAGGACACAATGAGAAGATCAAACCTAAGGATTATAGGTATAGAACAAAGCAAGGATTTACAACTTAAAGGACCAGTAAATATCTTCAACAAAATTATTGAAGAAAACTTCCCTGACATAAAGAAAGAGATGCCTATGAATATACAAGAAGCCTACAGAACTCCAAACAGACTGGACCAGAACAGAAATTCCTCCCATCACATAATAATCAAAACACCAAATGCACTAAACAAAGAAAGAATATTAAAAGCAGTAAGGGAAAAAGGTCAAGTAACATACAGAAGCAGACCTATCAGAATTACACCAGACATCTCACCAGAAACTATGAAAGCTAGAAGATCCTGGGCAGATGTCAAACAGACCCTAAGAGAACATAAATGTCAGCCCAGATTACTATACCCAGCAAAACTCTCAATTATCATAGATGGAGAAAACAAGACATTCCATGACAAAACCAAAGATATTACACAATATCTTTCTACAAATCTAGCTCTACAAAGGATAATGAGTGGAAATTACCAACACAAGGTAGGAAACCACACCCTAGAAAAAGCAAAAGTAATCTTTCAAAAACCCAAAAGAAGATAGCCACACAAACAGAATTCCACCTTTAACAATGAAAATAACAGTAAGAAACAACCACTTTTCCTTAATATCTCTTAACATCAATGGTCTCAATTCCCCCAATTAAAAGATAGACTAACAGACTGGATACATAAACATGACCCAACATTTTGCTGCATACAAGAAACCCACCTCAGTGACAAAGACAGTCACTACTTCAGAGTCAAAGGTTAGAAAATAATTTCCCAAGAAAATGGTCCCAAGAAACAAGCTGGAGTGGCCATCCTTATATTGGATAAAATTGACTTTAAGCAAAAGCTGTCAAAAAATATAAGGAGGGACACTTCATACTGGTCAAAGGAAAAGTCTACAAAGATGAACTCTCAATTCTGAACATCTATGTTCCAAATGCAAGGGCACCCACATTCATAAAGGAAACTTTACTAAAGCTCAAAGCACACATTGTATCCCACACAATAATAGTGGGAGACTTCAACAACCCACTCTCATCAATGGACAGATCATGGAAACAGAAACTAAACAGAGACATATTGAAACTAACTGAAGTTATGGACCAAATGGATATAACAGATATTTATAGAACATTCTATCCTAAAGCAAAAGAATATACCTTCTTCTCAGCACCTGATGGTACCTTCTCCAAAACTGACCATATAATTGGTCACAAAACAGGCCTCAACAGATACAGAAATGTTAAAATCATTCCACGCACCTTATCAGAACACCATGGCCTAAGGTAAGTCTTAAGTTCAAACAAAAACAATGGAAAACACACACTTGGACATTGAACTATACTCTTCTCAATGATAGCTTGGTCAAGGAAGAAATAAAGAAATAAATTAATGACTTTTTAGAATTTAATGAACATGAAGACGCATCATGCCAAAACTTATGGGACAAAATGAAAGCAGTGCTAAGAGGAAAACTGATAGTTCTAAGGGCCTCCAAAAAGAAAATGGAGAGAGTTTACACTAGAAGCTTGACAGTGCACCTGAAAGTTCTAGAATAAAAAGAAACAAATATACCCAAGAGGAGTAGATGCCAGGAAATAATCAAACTCAGGGCTGAAATCAACCAAATAGAAACAAAAAGAACTATATCAAGAATGAACAAAACCAGGAGCTGGTTCTTTGAGAAAATCAACAAGATAGATAAACCCTTTGCCAGACTAACCAGAGGGCAAAAAGGCACTACCCAAATTAATAAAATCAGAAATGAAAAGGGAGACATAACAACAGAAACTGTGGAAATTCAAAAAAATCATCAGATCTTACTATAAGAGCTTATATTCAACAAAATTCAAAATCTGGATGAAATGGACAATTTTCTAGATACATACCAGGTGCCAACATTAAAACAGGATCAGATAAACCATCTAAATAGTCCCATAAATCCTGAGGAAATAGAAGCAAGTGTTAATAGTCTCCCATTAAAAATAAAGTCCAGGACCAGATGGGTTTAGTGGGGAATTCTACAAGATCTTCAAAGAAGATCTAATACCAATACTCTTCAAACTATTCCAGGAAATAGAAACTCAAGGAACATTATCCCAACTCATTCTATGAAGCCGCAATAATGCCTATACCTATCAAGGAAAGAGAACTTCAGACCAATCTCCCTTATGAACACTGATGCAAAAATACTCAACAAAATTCTGGCCAACCAAATCCAAGAATGCATGAAAATGATAATTCACCACAATCAAGTAAGCTTCATGCCAGGATTCAATATACTCAAATCCATTGATGTAATCCACTACATAAAGAAATTCAAAGAAAAAAAACACATGGCCATTTCATTAGATGCTGAAAAGGCTTTTGACAAAATTCAGCATCCCTTCATGATAAAAGTCTTGGAGGGATCGGAAATTCAAGGCCCATACTTAAACATAGTGAGAGCAATATACTGCAAACTGGTAGCCAATATCAAACTAAATGGAGAGAAACTTGAAAAAACCCCACTAAAATCAGGGACCAGACAAGGCTGTCCACTCTCCCTATCTATTCAATATAATACTTGAAGTATTAGCTAGAGCAATCAGACAACAAAGGGTCAAAGGTATACAAATTGGAAAGGAAGAAGTGAAAATATCACTATTTGCAGATGATATAATATACTTAAATGACCCCAAAATTTCCACTAGGGAACTCCTAAAGTTGATAAACAATTTCAGCAAAGTGGCTGGATATAAAATTAACTCAAACAAATCAGTAGCCTTCCTATACTCAAAGGATAAACAAACTGAGAAAGAAATTAGGGAAATGATACCCTTCACAATAGTCACAAATAATATTACATACCTTGATGTGACTCTAACCAAGCAAGTGAAAGATCTGTATGACAAGAACTTCAAGCATCCCTTTCTTTTTGAAGAAAGAAATCAAAGAAGACCTCAGAAGATGGAAAGATCTCCCATGCTCACAGATTAGCAGGGTTAATATAATAAAAATAGTATCTTGCCTAAAGCGATCTACAGATTCAATGAAATCCCCATCAAAATTCCAACTCAGTTCTTCATAGAGTTAGAAAGAACAATTTCCAAATTTATCTGGAATATCAAAAGACCCAGGATAGTGAAAACTATTCTCAACAATAAATAACTTCTGGTGGAGTCACCATCCCTGACCTCAAGCTATACTACCAAGCAATAGTGATAAAAACTGCATGGTATTGGTATAATGACAGGCAGGTAGATCAATGGAATAAAGACCCAGAAATGAACCCTCACACCTACAGTCACTTTATTTTTGACAAAGGAGCTAAAACCATCTAGTGGAAAAATGTCAGCATTTTCACCAAATGGTGCTGGGTCAACTGGCAGTCAAGATGGAGAAGGATGCAAATTGATCCATTTTTATCTCCCTGTACAAAGCTCAAGACCAAGTGGATCAAGGACCTCCACAAAAAAGCAGATACACTGAATCTAATAGAAGAGAAAGTGGGGAAGAACCTAGAGCACATGGGCACAGGAGAAAATTTCCTGAATAGAACATCATTAGCTTATGCTCTAAGACCAAGAATTGACAAATAGGACCTCATAAAATTGCAAAACTTCTGTAACTCAAAGGACACTGTCAATAGAACAAAACAGCAATCAACAGATTGGGAAAATATCTTTACCAATCCTACATCCGATAGAGGACTAATATCCAATATATACAAAAAACTCAAGATGTTAGACTTCAGAGAACCAAATAACCGTATTGAAAAATGGGGTATAGAGCTAAATAATGAATTCTCAACTGAGGAATACTGGATGGCTGAGAAAGACCTAAAGAAATGTTCAGTATCCTTAATCATCAAATAAATGCAAATCAAACAACCCTGAGATTCCACCCCACACCAGTCAGAATGGCCAAGATCAAAAACTAAAGGGACAGCAAATGCTGGAGAGGATGTGGAGAAAGAGGAACACTCCTCCATTGCTGGTGAGATGGCTAGCAGGTACAACCACTCTGGAAATCAGTTTGGTGGTTCCTCGGAAAATTGGACATAGCACTACCTGAAGACCCAGCTATACCATTCCTGGGCATATACCCAGAAGATGTTCCAATATGTAATAAGGACACACGTTCCACTATGTTCACAGCAGCCTTATTTATTTGGAAAGAACCCAAATGTCCCTCAACAGAGGAATGGATAAAAAAAAATGTAGTTCATTTACACAATGGAGTACTACTCAGCGATTAAAATTCTTGGGCAAATGGATGGAACTAGAAAATATCATCCTGAGAGTGGTAGCCCAATCACAAAAGAACACCCATGGTATACACTCACTGATAAGTGGATATTGGCCCAAAAGCTCAGAATACCCAAGATATAACTCACGGACCACATGAAGCTCAAGAAGGAAGACCAAAGTGTGGATACTTCAATCCTTATTGGAAAGTGGATCAAAATACCCATGGCTCACAGCCAACCAATTGAATGAACATAGGGTCCCCAGTGGAGCAGCTAGAGAAAGGACCCAAGGAGCTGAAGAGGTTACAGCCCTGCAGGAGGAATAATAATATGTACCCCCAGAGCTCCCAGGGACAAAACTACCAACCAAAGAGTACACATGGAGGGACCCATGCCTCCAGTTACATATGTTGCAGAAGATGATAATTTCAGACATCAATGAGAGGAGAGGTCATTGGTTCTGTGAAGGCTTGATTCCCCATAATAGGGGAATGCAAGTCAGGAAATTGGGGGAAGGGATGAGCAGGGGGAGGGATCATGGGATAGGGGTGTTCCGAGGGGTAACACAGAAAGAGGATACCATTTGAAATGTAAATAAAGCAAATCAATAATAATAATAATAATAATAATAATAATAATAATAATAATAATAAATAGGGGCTGTCATTCTATGGATAACAACTGTCTTTAAGGAGACATAAGTATTTAAATGTGTCCAGTATCAGGCTTGTCTTTTACTGAAAACAGGTGCATTCTAGGGTCTAACCATTTATTATTATGGAAATCAGAACCTAACTCACACCCATGTGCTTCCATCCTTAGACACCAGGGGATAGCAAAAATTAAATGACAATAACCTCAAAAATACCATGATGTGGGATTTATACACCTCTGGCTCATATTAATGCAGATAGTTGGCTTGCTATGGTTATCCTCAAAGAACTGGGCTGCTAACTCTTTGCTTAGCTTCTTCTTCTATTATATTTTATTCCGAAGACAATACACTTCTTTTTCTTCTACAGCCTATAATTTTTTTTTTTAAAAAAATACTGCTTTGCTAAAAACATGTATCCTGTATATTTATCAACTTCTCCTTTCTTCATCACTTCCTCCTTTTTTCCTTCCTCCCCCTCCCCTTTTCATCTTGGAAAAGAACCTGAAACTTCTTCCAAGTTACATGCTTTTTAAGAATTTTTTATATTCTTGGAGAATTCCATACAATATAATTTAGCCATTTTTACTCACCTCCCCCAACTACTTCCAGATCCCCCCCTCACATTCCTATTTTCCTAATTTCATATTCATTCTGTCCCCATCCCTATCTCTGTCTGTCTCTCCCTCTCTATTAAAAGTCTGTCTAATACAGTTTGTGTTGGCTGACTACTTCTGGGCGTGTGGCCTGCTGTGGAGCATCATTGAGATATCAGGTATCACTCCACAAAAGAACACTGACCCCCCCTCTCTCTCATAGCAGCAATCCAATGCTAGGAGCTCTTCAGCTTGGAGTGGAACTTCATGCTCAGTTGCCCTCCTCTGTGTTGGGATTTTGTCTGCGTTGAGCTTGTATAGGTCTTGGGTACACTGTCATGGACTCTATAAGTCTGTATTTACACCTGCCCTGTTGTATCCTGAAGAACCAAAATTTTCATTGATAATTTGGTATTATACTGTATAATGCGATTTCCAGAGTCATTATTAAAGAGTGGGTGACATTCTTCACTGGCTACCAGTTCAGCTGAATCAGTGAGTTCCAGATTCAATGAGAGGTTCTGTCTCAACATGTAAGTTGGAAAGCTTTTGAAGAAGTCACCCAGAAATGACCTCTGTGCTCCATAACTGTGTGTGTGTGTGTGCGCGCGCGCGCGCGCGCGCGCGCGCACACACACACACACACACACACACACACACACACACGTACGTGTATGGACATCACATGTGCATGTGCACATCCATACACCCAAACACTCTCACGCACAAAGACAAGAAAGAGGAGCTGTTTGGTTTTGCACCCAGGGACAAGAATCTGAGGTACACATATTTTAGATATCAAACCAGACCTGGCTTCAGGTTCTCCCAGCATCCCTCAGTACCCACCTGGCATACCCTGCCCCCAACCCTGAGCTTTCCAGGCTTCTCGCACAGGCTCTTCCCTATATAATCCAGATATTTTGCTTTATCTTTCTCCTCTCTCTGCAGTGTGTCCTTTCTCTCTTTCTTCCTCCCTCCACCCCCTTCTTTTTTCCCCATGGTGACTTTTCCTGGTCTCAGTCCTTGGGGTGCAGCTTTCTAATAAACCTGCATCTAATATAATCTAATCTGGATTGAATTGGTTCATTTCATGGCGGAGAAATAATCTATCAAGAGCCAATAACACATTCTTATCCATCCAGTTGGCTTACCTATACAATTCTTTACGGGGAAACAAATTCCAAACAAGTGCAAAACAGTGGCTTTAAAGTCACCATTGTCATGAGAGCCAAAGAAAATTCCCCAGTATATGTACAAATGGAAAGATGTTAAAGCAGTGGATTCCTACTTCAGGCCTCAGGAGGGGAACCAGTCACCTGTTATACTGAGAATCTTGCTAATGTTCATTACAGATTCTGCATAGACCACATCTTGAGAAACAGTGACCAGGAAATGAGTTCACCCAACAGTGTTCTAGGCAACACCCTTCCAGCAGTGCTCCTGTGGAGACCACCTCCCGATACAAATTATTTATTTATGCCAAACTAAAGACTCACTATATAACCAAGTGTTCCCTTTCTCTAATGGACTCTCAGTCAGGAAAATGAACAGACCAATTGTATTGTGCTGTATACTGGGTGAGTGAGGAAAAACCCCTTGAGTAAAGTCAGCCATAAGAAATCTGTGCCTCAGATCTCCCTAACTTCCCCTTTATCTGCCACACCCTCCTCTGATTTCATGTCATCTCCTTTTCATGGACCATTCCTCTGCATGTAACTTAATAAAGGTAGCTCTGCTTGCCATGTCTAAGTTATTATCTAAATCACATTTTCTAAAACTTAATTTGGACGTTTTGGACCAGTTCATTCTTAAGGGAATCCTGTCTACTGTGGGATATTTAAGGATGCATCTTTCTGGATTCTGCCCAGGAGACGCCTTTTGCATCCTCCTCCTCCTGCCAGCCACACAGTTCTGTTCCACTGTGACAGTCAACCAACTCCAGACACAACAAATTTTCCCTAGGAACAGAGGCGGCCTATGTGTGCCGCATGCTGGGATACAGACCGTGTTTCTCTGATAACAGCATTCAGGTTGTCCATCTGGGTGACAGTGGGTACATCTCCTTAGATCAAACTTAGTTAGCACCTCTTAAATGCTGAACTGACACACTTGAAAGAATCTCTGGCCTACAGGTCACAATACCTCAAACTACCACTCCCTGAATCTCTGAATTCATGTTTCTGTTTGGGGGGAGGGGTATGTATGCTTCTGGTCTTACTGGGAAAAGAGTGGAAGCCATTTTAACTTTCTCTATGAGATGAGATCTTATGAGACACAAGCTAGACATCTAGGTAAGTTGGATGAAGGATGGAGATTCAGGATAAAGATGGGAGCGTGGTGTTTGCTACTGTGAGATTACAGTGATTATAAATCAGCCAGCTTATGTTGGATGCCCTTTCTCACCTGGTGATTCTGGATAACTCACCCTCTAACATGAAGAGAGTCATGATATCTACGTCACTGGATGTTGTGAGCCTTGATAGGTTGAGTATGTGTAGAACACTTCGTACAGTGCCTGGGATTTAAGAAACGCTCAATGAGTATCAGCTGCAAGTGTGGCTATGAGAAAATCCTTTTGAGGGGGTGGTTTTAATCTGGGTGCCTATGGAATGTGTTTAGAAAGGGGTATAGGAAGGTCCTAGACATCTGTGATCTGACCATTAGAATGAAGGGGAGAGGTAGGGACACCAGAAGGAGAGCAAGTGCTTTGCCTGTGGCAGTGACAGCAACAGAAGTGGAAACAGAGGTACCTGGAATAGACACAATAATGACCTGACGTGACCGTGAATGGGTTACCCCTGCACAGTCACTCACTCCAGCTGACTTCTCTGTCTTCCTTGCCTTTAGCCAACACTGTTATTTCATTTTAAAACCCCCATGATGCACAACTACAAAAGGTTCCAGTTATCCCCCTTCTGCCATCTCCCTTCATCACACAGAAAAGGCTCAAATGCCAAGGAAGAAAGCCACCCTTTAACCAATATCATATGCTGTTTTATCTTTTCATGGCTATTTTCCTATCTAACCAAGGTCTGGGAATGTCCAGACCAATAAACAGTATGGTCTTTATGTCTCAACTCTGCTGGGCTGTCTACTGGAATATAGCAAAGGGCAACATTGTAATTACCAATTTGATGTTGTAAACAGGACAAAGGGAGCATGGCATCTTCTTTTCTGTCTACCCCTAAGCTCTTTCCATGGCTTTCCAAGGACATGGACAGGTATTAAAACACACTGACAAAGGGACATTTAATCTGCTCACTCAGATGCAAGGATGCAATAGATTAGAAAGGAGATCGGGTACCTAGATTACATCCAAAGCTCAATGGCATGATTTAAAGGTGGTGTCCCTCTTACTTTAATTCCCATTTAGGTATGTCTATTCAGAAACCAGCTTTCAGTTGTGTTTACTTATGTGTTTCAGGAGCCATAGCTACAGAGCAGAGACTGCCTTTGTTAAGACACTTCTTTTTAATTCTTCCAGACAGAGTCTACCAGTGAGTTATACTGGATGTTAGGCATAGGTACAGTTCATTCACTTCCGTGCTGAGTGACCTTGGGTAAAACAGTTGTCTCCCTGGATGTGTTTGTCCTAAAGCTCTTTTCATGCTTGATAGTCTATACTTTTGTGTTTTTAAGTAACACTAACGGTGTCATCTACTTTCAACTAAACAGATGCCTAGAAAAAGAAAAGCCTTTGTTTTTTTTTCTTGTTTTTTAGTTTCAGTTGATAGTTGGAAAAGAAAGACAATTTCCAATTAGAAGCCTTCACTGAACATACCCAGTCCCTATGCTATGTCCTCAAAGATGTTACAGCTCATTCAGATGTCAGCAGGTGTGCCTTCTGACATGACACAGATTTTGATAAGGTTTGTAAATGCAACATTGAAAAGAATATTATCCTTATTTTCATATTCAAATTTCTTATTTTATCTTGATGAAATCTGAACATAGAGGTTTCTTAAAACAACCCACACAGACATACATGTAGGCACACACACACACATTATATTCTTACGTTCAACTTGAATGCAGCTGAAGAACAGAAGTCAGCATTGGGACACTGGTTCTTTTGGAAGATAATTACTGTTCAGCGCTACCTGCCTCTTCCCTTTGGACTTACTTGTGCCCAATCACTACTTAAGCTAACTGCAGACTGAGGAATCCCGAGTCTCCAGGCTTCAGAACAGGAAGGAGTTAAGGCGGATGGGAGACTCACTCTCTTTCCCAATTATGGTCACTAGGCATTGATGTCTCCCATAAGTTAACACCTCAGACCTTTTACCTCCCAGAGTGTCTCAGACAAGGTGTCCTTACCCTCCTGGACTGTCACCTCTATACGTTTATGCTCTGAAAGAAATGACATAAAATCAAAAGCACAGAGAGTTTGTATCAAAACAGCGTTCTCAGTTCTGCACACTTGTTCATTACTGTCTCTGGCTCTATTCCTCTGTCAGCTTCCCAGGGCCTGTCCCTGAACTTTAGCTGCAATCTGAAGGCCAGCATGCACTTCCTGGTTCATTATTAATCTTGACGTAGCTAAGGCCTGGGTTTTGTTTTTGTTTTTTGTTTTTGTTTTTGTTTGTTTGTTTGTTTTTTTGCAAATGCTATTAACTTTCTGCAACTGCTTGTCTACTCCATGAATGAGCTCTGATACTCTAGTAAATATTTAGAATAGTCAGAAAGATAAAGTTCTTCACCCTCACAGAGCCTAAAGGAGATAGCCTAAAGGAGGTGCTATGATAGGAAATTTGCATTACAAAACACTAAAAATTAACCACAGAAAGATGCCTTCCATTTTCTTTCAAATGTTCATAGTATTATCATTCAGACCCTCTTCCATGTAGATTTATCATGTACAGGACATTATCTCCACCTAGACTATACACTTGGGAACCTGATACTCACTTTCACTTCTTCCCTCATTTGCATAACCCTCATGTAATTTAAATGTTGGAATAATTTTGTTTTAGCGGTCCCTTCTAATTGTAGCAGTCGTAGAAAGTTGGGTTTAAGTGCGCCATTCCCAATTCAGAAGCTGCAAGCAGCGTCCCTCTTCTCAGGATCTTTGTGTTCTCCTGGTGTATCTAGAGTTCCCTAATGTTACAAGAGTCAGGAGATTCACAAAGTCAACTACACTTGGAAACATGAGCCTGACTGAGCACAACCAAACAGAGCTCCTTGGTGCAAAGCTTGCCATGCAGACAAAATTCCTGGGAGTATGTGGTATGCAATGTTTCCCACGCTTATTTTTACACAAATGCTTTGCCTTTAGACTATTCTAGCTCTAATCCCTGTGTTTCCCAGGCTGGCCACAGACTCACAATAATCTTCTTGCCTCAACTTTCTGTGGGCTACTGTTAAAGGCACCAATATGCCCAGATTGAGAACACTCATTCTGTATCCTATGGTTTAGAAAACAGGGTTTGCAACAGATACATGTAGCAAATGACTCACTGAGATGATTTTAAAATATCTTTGTGAATCAAGGGGACAGCAACATCTTCTTGATTGCAGGAGTTTAGCCAGGACACAGGATAGATGTCAGGTTATAAGTACACTAAAGCACAGGATCTCTTGTTATTAACATAGTGGCTAGGAGATAGCCTTCAGGACAAGATGTCTGCACCTTGGTAGAATTGGCTTATTTTTTTCTAAAAACTAGCCAAATCACCCATCTCTCCCAGAGTCACTTTCCATGGTAATATGACCAAGTTACTTGTGTACATCAACTAGGGAAAAATACATCTTTAAATAAATACTTAGGGAAGTTGTTTTGTGAACTAGGCCAAAACACATTATCTGTTTAGATAAGTGGGTTTGGGTTTGTTGGGACTCTGTGAAATCTCAGCTTAGGATGAAACACAGGCAGATTTTTATGGCTGTCCAGCAAGTGCTGACTAAGCACTGCAGTCAGCAAGGAAAATAATTAACGACTCAGTTTAGTTGCAAACACTAGTCATCGGGCTTATTCTCGATACCGGGCTCTGCAGCAGCAGCTGAGGTTTCCTCTGGTTTTTAAAACAGATCTCTGAGACTGTTTGCTGCTTTTGGTGCTTCATTATCCAGTCCTCTTTGGCCTTTTGCTGATACTACATATGGCCGCATTCCCCTGTGATTTGTTTAACAATCAGGACAGGCTGGTCTGAATAGTTATTTTCGCACTCACACCCGTAGGCATCCTTCTGAATTAGATGCTATAACACATGGCTTGGGAAATTAAAATATAATCCTTAGCCTCATATTTACATACCATCAAAATAATTTTCCACAGACATCAGCCAAAGGAATTGCAGTGTCTTTCAGGAGGTTAACATTTCCTTGACCTCAGATCACTCAATTACAGTGAAACTCTAATATGACTGTATGTGAGAATGACAAGCAGGTGGCCTGGGACTCACCTTTGTCCCAGACTTGTATTTTCCCCACATTTGGAGATGTGTGTGTCTGTCAATGGCATTTAGACATTAAGAGACCGTTTTAAATCACAGTCTCGCTGGCTACTACGTTCTCTTGCATTCACTATTTAACCACACTGATTTCAATCCTGTGACAGGAAAGGCGGGCTGAAGCTGTGTAGTGGACAGGGACCCCGTTTGATTTGCACTTCTGGGATGATGTAAAACTTTGCAATTGATTGGTGAGAAAGCTCACAAAGATCACATGTGAACTGTAAGTTATGACTTGTGAGCATTGACTCAAATGTTAATATTACCTGTGTATTCTAGCCTAAAACACTATGCCAGAAGGGTTATTTTAGCATTCTTAAAAAAGAAACTTGGCAGGGTGGGGAATAAAACATGGTGTGTATAAAAATAATTGATAAAAAATTAAAATAAAGAAACTCGAATTGCACCAATTTTATGTAGAAAAAGTCAGAAATATTACCATAATTATGTATTTTTCTCATAAAGGTCACTTATGAGAACATGAACTCTACTTCAATGGTGAGTTTTGTAAATTTAAAAAAAAAGAACAGAAACCATCTTTTTTTTTTTTTACAAAGAGAAATGTTACTTTTAGAACTATACGATGCATTATTAATAGACCTCTGTGGCTTCCAGTGAATGCAATTACTTACTATCTATGGCAAAATTGAGCTAATTGATTAACGCTACTCCATCACAATGCTGCAGGGACAACAGACTCTCTGACGCCTTAGATATTTGACCGATATTTCCAAGTGCTTAGTCTGTGTATCTTCCGCTGTCTGTGTGCTTCTTCCCTCCAAATTGTTGTCAAAGCTATTTCTGAAGACCTTATATTTCTCTGATGAATATGAAAGCAATTTAAAAAATACATATGGATGGTATGTCTTAGGAATCATGACCTGCTTAGTATTTTAATTGTTAAAAGATGTAATCTTACTTGATAACACACTATTCCAAATATATTAAATAAATTCAACCATTTTCCTTATGAACTATTAATTCATATGAGACTAAATATTTAGTTTAATGGAACTATAAATTCTTGAGTATAATTCTTAAGGGAAAAAAACAGGAAGAAATGACAGGGAAGCTACACCCATGATATCATAATAATATGGCTAGATAAACAAGACCTGAACCTATCCCTAGATAAACTATCCCTAGATAAAGGACTATAAGCAACTAATGATTGCTAAAAGAGGGAGAATTAATTTTCCTTAGGGATAGACCTTTAACATGTTACCCAATACAAAATGGCTAGTTATGAAATCCTATACATACGAGTAACACTAAATAGATTCACAAGGCTGTCTTTATATTTTTATGCATATGTATATACATCACAGCAAAAAATTGTGGAAAAGAATGCATGGATTTGAGAGGGACTGAGGGAGTTGAAAGGAGGGAAGGTCAGGGGGAAATGAGGTAATCATATTTTAATAAAACATAAATAAGCTGGGTGATGGTGGTGCACTCCTTTACTCTTAGTGCTAGGGAGGCAGAGGTAGGAAGATATCTATGAGTTTGATGCCAGCCAGATCTAGAAGTGTGTTTCAGGACAGCCAGGGCTACCCAGAGAAAGCCTGTCTTGAAAAACAAACAAACAAACAAACAAACAAACGTTAAAAATGAAAGCAATGTGTGAGATTTGCTTACGCTTCATTTTTATTTTCTAGAAATCATCTTTTTTCATTTTTCCCCTTCTAATGAAAATAGATTCTTTGCTCACATAATATACCCTGATTGTGATTTCCCTTCCCTCTACATTTCCCGGTCCCTCCCCTCTGGATCCACTCCTCAGAAAATGTTTATAATTCCACTTTCAATCAACTTAGGAATACTTTTGTGCCTACCATTTTTATATCTAATATAAAATTCTCCATGATAATCTTCATTTTTAACATGTTTTTCTACATTTTTCTACAATTTTATCAGAAATATTTTCCACGTAAATCTTCAATTTTATCATAAAATGTTTCTATTCCATTTTTCAATGAATTTAGCAATGTTTTTTTAAATTTTCTATATTCTTTGTTTACATTCCGAAGGCTTTCCCCTTTCCCAGTTCCCTCCTCACCATATGTCCCATATGTCTTCTTCTCACCCCCCCTCCCCGCCTATTCTCCAATCACCACCTCACCATTTCTCTGTTCTGTTCTGGTACTCTCCTACAAAATTGGATCTAGTCCTTTCAGGACCAGGGTTCTCTCCTTCCTTCTTCTTGGGAATCTTTTGACTTGCTAATTGTGCCTTGACTATTCAGAGCTTCTGGGCTCATTAATATCCACTTATCAGTGATTGCATTTCATGTGTATTCTTTTGTGATTGGGTTAACTCACTTAGGATGATATTTTCCAGATCCAACCATTTGCCTACAAATTGCATGAATTCATTATTTTTAATTGCTTAGTAGTATTCCATTATACAAATATACCACATTTTCTGTATCCATTCTTCCTTTGAGGGACATCTGGGCTCATTCCAACTTCTGGCTATTATAAATAAGGCTGCTATGAACATAGTGGAGCATGTGTCTTTATTGTATGCAGGGGAATCCTCTGGAATATGCCCAGGAGTGGTATGACAGGGTCCTCTGGAAGTGTCATGCCCAATTTTCTGAGGAACCGCCAGACTGATTTCCAGAGCGGTCGTACCGTCTTGCAGTCCCACCAACAGTGTAGGAGTGTTCCTCTTTCTCCACATCCTCGCCAGCACCTGTTGTCTCTTGAGTTTTTAATCTTAGCCATTGCAATATGTCTCCCACTTTACTCTTTAATTTTTCATGAAAATTGTCAATTTTAACATGTTTTTCTATATATCTCTTCCATTTTATCAGAAATATTTTCCACGTAAATCTTTAATTTATCATAAAATGTTTTTACTTCCTTTTTCAATAAGAGAACATGCTTTTCAAAACAAGAAAATAGGCTTCTAAGAACTTAATGAAACATGAAAAAATTAAATTTAATACAAAGAAGCAAAATCTATTGTATCGAAGCTGTACATGGCAACCTGACTGAAGGAAGAGTCCCAAGAGCAGACTCAAGAGTAGGTTGGAGCCCCATCATTTCTCTGTTTCTTCCTTCTAAAAGTCAGTAAGACTGCTACTACCTCTGATTCGTGGGCTTAAAACAACAACAACAACAACAACAACAACAACAACAACAACAAACCAATGCTCTATACCTCAGAGGAAAATAATTTTAAGGATGGTGAAAATGCTAAATGTGAAAAAGGTATAGTGGGAGATATAACTATTTCTTTCAGCCTATACCATGGTTATTGCTGGCTTTATGGCCAGTTATGTTTGAGAGAGGCTATGAATTAATAAGGATAAATCTACCATTGCCAATTAGCTCAGGGTTATAAAGTTAAGTAGCTCATTTTGAGACCATATATTCTGAATAAAACAGAAAAAGAGCAATGTTCCATCCAAACTTATTCTTGATGGAAGAAACAGACATTACACACACCTTTGGAAAAACTTTATGCCTAAAATATCACTACTAATAGCTAAGATCTTGCAAAGAGACTGCTCATTGGACAGAAAATACGAGGTGCTAACAGGCAAAGCCCAATCTTTCCACTAGTTTTGCCAGGGGTTAAGACATACATTTTTTTGAACCTCTCCATAATCTCCATAAGAACTAAACATTTAAGGTTTTACACCCCATAGCAAGACATTAGATACAACATATTTCAAATTTTGCTTTATAACGAAGCATCTGAAATCGCCATTGTTCATGCTAATGATAACACAATGCACACCAGTGGTTATAACAGAACTTCTGGCCAAGTTAGGACAGGCAATTAAGCTTAGACGCAGCTGCATCCAAATTTACCACATCACAATCACTTTAATTTTATAAATATAAATGTATTCCCTTAGTATCATTTCATAAGTTTATTTTATAAAATGGAAACCAGAGATTAGAGAGATGGCTTGTGCTTAACAGTGCATCTGCACACAGTGCTACACACTCATTCAGACACACATTTACATACCCCAAAAGAGAATACAGTATAAAGCACCGATATAGAGAATATAGTGGAAAGCACCAATAATGGCTATTCTAGGGAATCTGAAGGAAGAGGTGGAGCGAGCTGCCTCAAAGGTATATTTTATGTTTTATTATAAAATTAACATTTTAAAACAGTAATTCTTCTTTCAAAGCTTGTAAAAGTTGTCTCTCTTTTCTATTTTATTTACTTACTTTATATATAAAAATAATTTGCTGCATATCTACTGTATTTGCCTGGCCAGAAGAAGATGTCTGATTCCCTGGAACTGGAGGTAAGGATGGGTATGAACCATCACATTGGTGCTAGGAAGCCAGGTCCTCTGGAAGACAAGCCAATCCTGAGCCATCTCTCCATTCCCTGCTCTTATATTTTAATAAGGAATAAAAAGAGGAAAACATGAGGCTTTATGCATTCTGATTTTTCCTATGCTGTTGCAACCTCTGCTTTCGGACACTGAATTTTATGGACACAGCTCAGTAAAAGCACAGCTGAATTCTGCATGGGAATCTAAGCTTTGATGTGGGGGAGGGCCACCAAACCACTGACAAAATAAAACAATATAAATCGGGACCATGACTTTGATTTTGTGTGCACAAGGCAGCCTTTTCTCAGAAACCAAGTAGGTGAAAAAATATCATTAAGGAGAAGGCAACTAAGAACAATTCAGTTAGTATCATTTCTAACCAAAATAAGCCACATGCAGTATTTTACAATCTGTAGGAAATATAGGTAGTTGAACCTTTGGAATCATAACAACACACACAAAAATATTAATCTCAGCACAGACAAATGAAGGCAGGGAAGGGGGTGGGGCTAGCTAACGAAGGGAGCAGATGGCTTTTCCTGTGTGCATATGACGTCACTTGAAAATATCATCACCAGGAAATGTATGAAACATGGCAGTGGAATCCACATGCAGCCACAGGGCACACATGTGAGACTATTAAGGCCATGTATTTGGATACAAATTAGGCTGAAAGATTCCAAGTGTACATATGAGAATATTATGGCCATGCATTTGGGTATAAATTAGGCCAAGAGATTCAAAGGAATGAACAAGGCAGGAATGTTTGACTGCAAAACAGCTGCAGTTATACTTGTGAATAAATGTCACACTTAAAGCAGATGCAGAAGGGTAAAGTCAAGGGAACTTTCCTGACTACAGTGAAGGGCTGTGGAGAAGCAGGCATCTTCTCTGAACTGAAGGCAATGCTCACTGCTAGCTCTGTATTTCTCCCTCTTCTCAAGTTGAAATTGGGCTCTTTGTTCTTGTCCAGAGAGATTTAGAAATGTTAGTTGTATAGAGGACCTGGCAACCTCTGGAAGGTGGTAACAGATTTTTTTTTTAAATACTTCTGGGTTTGCTCAGTGATAATCATTCTATGAACCTGATTCTTCTGCCCATCTTCACCATTAAGGCAGTCATGTAATGTCTTGATGATGACTATTAATTTTAATCAGAACTGTATCAAACAGCTCTTTCCCTAAGAACGTCTGTAGGCATCTGATGGTGAATGTTGAGGGGCGGGGGTGGTGGTGGAGGGTTCTAGACATTCTTGTTTTGAACCCATGCATATCTTGTAATTCTTTTATGGTGCAAAATGCTACATTTGATGATAATGTTTTATTTCTCATTTTCCCCCCAAAATCAATACTCCAAGATATCTATTGATTCATATGCTCACAGTTCAAAACAATCATCTCCAGTTCCTGTAACAACAGTACTGCTGCTATTTACAGATCTGACATCTTTCACTTAACTTTCTGAACCAAATGAAAGAAAGGGATTGATACAAGCTCGGCTCAAAACTTAAGAGTCCTTAAAGTCATGAGCGACATTTTAACAAAAAGATGGCAGTCACCGTGAAAATGCTGTTAGGTTAAAGAATTGAAAAGAAAGAGTGGGAGAACAATATGGATGGAAATGTCATATTGTCTTGGAGTGCTTAGGGCACATTTTGTTTAAAGCGAGTCTTATGACAGAATACTTTAATAACTGTAGGCCCTGTGGTATTACACCTTAGTGTGCCTCCTCCCTGCTCAGCAGGTCCCTTCGTGATCTACATACCTCCTTGTTCCGGAGCTCTGCCTTTGCCTGATTTCTTAAATTTGATTCCAGTAGGAGACCATAATTTGGTTTACTGGTGTGCTGGTTGGTTTTAAGTCAACTTGACACACAAACTAGTTATCTTCAAGGAGGGAACCTCAATTGAGAAAATGCCTTCATAAGATCCAGCAGCAAGGCATTTTCCTAGTTAGAGATTGATGTGGGAGTTCTCTTTAGATAACTCATTTACTTATTCAGATTCTAACTTAGCATTATAGTTTTTTTTTTTTTAAATCGTGGGAAATGGCATGCTACAATGTCTTCTGAGAACTATCCCCAAATAACATCCAGCCCATAATGGGTGGTGCCATCCCTGGGCTTGTGGTCATGGCTTCTTTAAGAAAGCAGGCTGAGCAAGCCACGAGGAGCATGCCAGTAAGCAGCACCCCTCCATGGGCTCTGCTTCAGCTCCTGCTTCTAGGCTCCTGCCCCATTTGAGTTCCTGTCCTGACTTCTTTGATGATGAACAGAGATATGGAAGTTTAAGCCCAACAAACCCTTTCCTTCCCCACTTGCCTTTTTGTCATAGTGTTTTCTAACAGCAATAGAAACCCTAACTAAGACAGCTGCCATTTTCACCAAGTGAGTTCTTTTTTTTTTTTTTTTGACAACTTGTTTACTTATTAGGTTTCTAACTTAACACCCTAATTTCTTAAACAGTGGGCTGTGGCATGCTAACATGTCTCCTGGGAACTATCTCAAAATAATATCCAGATCATGCTTCAACCTAGAGAGGTCATTATGTTAATTTCTACAGTGCTGGGCACAGTGCATATCCACATTTTTTGAGCATAACCAAGGGCAGTGCTAGGCAATCTAGACAGTGTACTGGGAGTATTTTCACCCTGGACATCTTAATTAACAGCAGCACTATCAGGAGTCATTTTTGTGTCTCAATTTAAGACGCAGGTTCAGAGAACTCAGGAAGTGAGCTTAGAGTCCCATATTTTCTAAACAGCAAGCAAGATGGCCATGTTATTAGACCATCTAGTTCTTGTCCCAGAACTTTGAGGTTCCATGTTCCATAAGGTCACAAAGCTACAAGTCTGTTCCCCCAAACAGACACCTGTAGGTAGTGACAAAGGAGTAATTTCCCTTCTAAGTCCTTCATCATGTCTGTCATGGGCCCCATGGATCCTGAGTGTTGTCTGTTGGAACTAGTCATTGTTTACAGCTGTCATTGGTATTTAACTCCACTGATTAACTTCAATGCCTTTTATTTAGTCCTTGAGGAAAAGTCAAGAGACTAACTTGGAGAAGGAATATTTTGTGTACAGAAAGGCAGAATTGTCTTTCATCCCCTCAAATGGATCTATTCCTCAGATAATAAGAAACTGGCTAGTATTTGCTGCTCCTGAAATTATTATTACTGTGTTACTCTGTAGCTAGTATTTATGTTGTTCAAGTTGAAATTATGCGGGAACTCTGGAACTGGAGCCCACCATCTCTGAGCTGAAGGGTGAGGACTAGCATGTATTTAAAAACATAGTGAGTCTATTGTTTTTCAGAACTGATCATACATCCTAATTCTGGCACCAAATGTTACAAAACCACCAACATATCAATTTAGCTCCTTGATCATGAACTTTCTTTTCTAGCAAGGTGACTGGAATCTCTAATCTCAAATTCTTAACATTTTGCTATGCTATACAATCTTCATTGGAAATTTTTGTGAATTAAAAGAAAAGCCTCAGGCATCGTGCAGTCCTGGGCTGCATGTTAAAGAAAGGCGTATCCCTCTGCTCCTCTGGAAGCCAGGCCTGGCTTACACTGGGCTCTGCAGGGTTGTCAGCATGGCTGCCGGCACTGTGCTGGGTTCCAAAGCAATTGAAATCCTCCCAAGAGGCATGGCTTTGTAGAAGTTTACTACCGGAAGCACCTACACGGTCTGATACGGCCTGTGACGTTAGAGGTAGGCAATTGCAAGACAAGACAATGAACAGATCCAGACTGAAAATGACAAAGGAGATAGAAAAGTTAAATGAGTGGGTGTGGCCAGGCTGGAGGGGAGTGGTGGGTGTGATTACATCCTAGCTGGAAAGAAGGTGCAGGGCTGCCCAGGCTGCTAGAAACAAGGAAAGCAGCCGGTACATGCTAGCCAGTGGCTACACAGGATGCTTCAGCCTCTACTACTAGCCTGGGCATCATTTCATTTCTATCTATTTTGATATAGACCATTTGCCAACCTGCTGCTGCTGCTGCTGCCAATTATCCACTTTAGGAGAATATTCTAGGCATAAGAGAAGAATGATACATTTTTAATTCACCGTAAACCCTCAGACTAGCAGTTGACCCATGCCTTCTTTATGTCCTTTCTACATAATTTAAAGATACGGAATGGCCGATTTTTGTTGTTGTTGTTGTTGTGGTTGCGTCTAGTTTTTGCTTTAGCCAAAGAAATGAACACTCACAAGGAGACGAGAGGTCAGCCAGGCTTAGCTGTAGATCATACACAGGGCTTGGTAGTGCAGCGGGGTGTTTACAAGCACTGCCCTGAGAGCAAAAGTAGCTCAACAAAATGCTTCTGAGGTATCTGGCTTTGGACAAGTTCACTGTCTGCTGGGCCTGCACTGTCTAACGCAGCAGCAAAAGATCTCTGTGGCGAAAGTGCACTTTGGTTAATTGGATATGTGAACTTGTTTTAATTTTGCTTCATTTTAGGCAACTTAACATTAACAGTTGAAAATCGGTTTAATTATTGGAAAATGTTTAATATTCAAAAATAATGTGTGGGGAACTACTCTTTTACTTGTAAATTTTAAGAACTCTAAATATCAAGCAAAGGTTTGTGATAATAACTTAGAATTCACATAGAAATGTGCGAAAGGTATAAATGTACCCGGGATGCTTGTGTGTGTTTGTGTGTTGGTGTGTGTGTGCACACATGTGTCCATGTACACACCCCTCAAGGGTGTGGTGTGCTGGCCAGTGTGTGCGCACGTGTGTGTGTGTGTGTGTGTGTGTGTGTGTGTGTGTGTGTCAAATAGAGGCTGGCACTGGGACTGTTCCTTTCTCACTCTCCACTTTATCTTTAGAAAGAGAATGTCTTGCTGAAATCAGAGCTCACTGTTGTGACTAGGATGCTTAGCCAGCAAGCCCCTCAGATCTCAGATGTACCAGCATTGGGATTGTACATGCGTGCCGCCAGGCCCAGCCTTTTATAAGGATTCTGGGGTCCACACTCAGCTCACCATGCTTGTGCCAGGGACGCTTTTCCCATTGTTCCACCCCTCATCTCCCAGTTTTTAACATTTCTTACAATTGCATCTTTGGTCCTTATTATTTCTAAATTTTGTATAATTTGAAAACTGAAAAAAAAAACCTATTCCTTCCATAACTTCCATAAGTGATTTAAAAGCACACACAGAAATAGTTAAATTAAAAAAAAAAGCACATGGTAGATAACATATAAGTGAACCTCAAACAACCTTGTATGTTCTCTAAACAGTCTACTCATGTAAATATTCTATTAAATAAATATTAAAGTGCTATGATAAAAAATTGAAGCTTGCCTTTCCATCTTTTCATATTCCATGAAACACAAATTAAGTTTCTTTTTAACAATCCAATTTTGCACTAAAATAACCTAAAGTAAATGGAATTTGTAAATGTGTTTTATCAAGACACTAAAAGACATCAAAATAACTAAAATTTACCAGGCTTTTCCTCATCACCAGGATTTATTATAGACATGCTGCTTGTGTTTACCCATTGCGTCTTTGTAATAACCTCCTGAGATAGTATGGCAGACAGAATTATAGTTCATTTAAGCATGTGTACATTCAAATCTCAGGAAGTTAGCAATATATCTCTTACAAGACAGGAAAGAATTAAGACTGTAGTGGTAGATATGGTTACTGATCTATAGATGAAGAAAGCCTTGATTACTGAGATAATTACAGAGTCCCCAGGGAAGCAGGGGGGTCAGAGGCAGAGCCATATAACGATGCTTTCCTACTGGCCTGGAAAGCTGAGAGCTTACAAGTTGAGAAAACAACTACAACACACACACCATAACACACACACACACACACACACACACACACACAGAGGTGGCGCTAAGTGGTAATGGTGTGGGTATTTGGAATCTCAAGGCCCACTCCAATGATACACCTCCTCCAACAAAGCCAGACCTCCTAATCCTTCAATCCTAGTCCCACCAACTAGGGACCAAGTATTCATTCAATTATAAGTCTCATATGGAAGCCATTCTCATTCAAACTACCACACAACCCAATGAATGTGGAAGGCTTCTTGAAACTGGAAAAGACTAGAAATCAGTTCTTTCCTGGAACCTTCAGGATGAAGGGAAGCCCTGACAATTTCCACTAAGTGAGATCTGTATCTGGTTTCTGCTTCAGGGACATGAGATAATAAATGTGTTGTTTCAACTGTAAGACAATACATGCACTGCTTAAAACTATATTGTGGGTCCTGAGTTCAATTCCCAGCAACAACATGGTGGCTCACAACCATCTGTAATGGGATCTGATGTCCTCTTCTGGTGTGTCTGGAGAGAGAGCAACGGTGTACTTACTTACTACATTGTGGCATTTGATAGCAGTATCGATAGGAAACAGATACAGATGGGTATTTACATTAGTCCCATTTTACAGATGAGGAACTACAGCAGAAATCATTAAAATAATTGACCCAGGGCTTATACAATCAGCAAGTGGTTTGGTAAGAGAATCAGAGCATTCTGACTCTTAACTCAGGAAGCTCTGTGAGAATTGGGAACGGCACATGGCAGTTCCTCAGGCCCTGTCATAGCTGAGAGTGTTTTCTGTCTTAGTAGCATCTTTTCACTCTCTGGGTCTCTGGACTATAGCTACTTCACTGGATGTGGCTGGAGCACTAAGGTAAAACCACAGCTCTCACGGAAGTAGCAATCGGGATTATGATCTTACATCCATTTGTGCTTTCTCGGACTCCTAACTGTGTACTGTTAGGAGCTGGTGCAGCCAGACCACCATTACCTGTGCCCAAAGAAGGCTGTGATGTTCCCTCTCAGTGTTCTGCTCTGTCTAGTTCTGTATTAGACACCTGACCGCTAAACAACCAGTGACACATTTACCACATCCACAGTGAACGCAACTTTTAAAATGAAATAAAAAATAGGTATTTCAAAATGAAGTGGATCAGTCAGCTTTCCATTGCTATGACAAAATAACCTGTGATAATCAGCTTAGGAGGAAAGGCTCATTTTGGTTCAGTTCTTGACACTTCAGCTTGTGGTTCATTCATTCATTCATTCATTCATTCATTCATAGCATTTGAACCTGTAACAGCAGGGTACACAGCCTGGGGCAGTACATTCTAAAGGAGGCTGCTTGCCTTCTGCCACTCAGGAGGCAAAACAAAGCAACAGAAGGGGCTGGACTCCCTACAGTGCACCTAAGGATGAATCTTACTGACTTTACCTCCTTCCACTGGGCGTCAATTCTTTAAAGCCCACGACCTCTAGATAGTACCGTAAACTCAGGGCCAATTTGCAACACTCAGGTAATTTGGGAAAAATTCCAGATCCCAACTATATCAAGAATTTCAACAATCCTAAAATGTAGTCCTTTAACTAAGCAAATCAGCTCCAAACCTGAGAGAATGATTTTTTTTTAGGAAAACATCATTGAAGAAACAAGGCAAATGGCTACATTCATATTTGAATTGCAGAAGACACATTGGACTTTTCAATTGTATCACTACTTTTTTTTTCAATTTCTCAGTTATATCACTACTATTTCATAAGATCAGTGTTTAGGATTAGGGTCATATTGAATCCTAGAGTTGAAGAATGGGCTAAATAAACTCTTCCACACAGCAAAGAAATACCGAAAACAAACATGTCACACTTAAAAATTATACTTAATTACATTTCAAAATTTAAAGGCTTTGTTTTAATTATCAACAATTTGAATTCATCCTCTTTCTAGACATATAACAAAATATTTTTCCCGGGTAATATAATCTTTACAATGTTTACACAATGGCTTCTCCCAAAGCATTGTATCACTAAGTTAGAATAGTTTACACAGTCCCCCCACACTTATTTACATGTTCCTACATCTATCTATGTAGTTGAATCTATGCATTAGTTTTGATTTATGTGACTGGTTACCACATCTCGCATCACATCCATAACTTTCTGCTTTTATTTATCCTCTTATGAGTTTTAATTTTAATATTTTTTGTTTCTTATCATTTTCAAAATTGGTACAACTTAGAAAACTATAATGATGCCCTGTCAATTGGACAAGTAGATACCATATGTTATTTGAATTCTGTAAGCCTTTTCCTAAAAGTTTTTTGTGTTGTTAATTACTAAGCTCCAAGCATATTCAACTAATTCTTCTCCCCACAGAAGACACTCAAAACATTTGTCTCTTTTCTGTGGCTTCACGATTCAGTTGAAAATGAGTTTACAGGCAAAGATTACTGCCAAAGATTCTCTGGGCTTTAAGGCTTTGTGTTATACTATCATTGGCACACCATTTAAACTCGGTTTCCATTATTTGCATGGGATTCCCTTCCTGAGGGACTCTATTTTATTTTATTTTATTTTATTTTATTTTATTTTATTTTATTTTATTTTATTTTATTTTATTTTATTTTATTTTATTTACAGTACACTGTAGCTGTCTTCCTACACTCCAGAAGAGGGCATCAGATCTCGTTATGGATGGTTGTGAGCCACCATGTGGTTGTGGGATTTGAACTCAGGACCTTTGGAGGAACAGTCGGTGCTCTTAACCACTGAGCCATCTCTCCAGCCCCCTGAGGGACTCTTAAGTAGGTGTATTCAAATCCATTCTCACTAATGTGGTGGCAGAACATTAATCTGGGATTTAGAGACCTGAAAAGCTTCAGCCCCACAGTACCATTCAACAAATACGCAACTAGACAAAGAATGTGAAGAATCCCTCAGTAAACGTAGACTATTTAGTGGAGAGATATAAAGAGATTATTTTTTGTCCCTGTGAAGTAGTGCCCATATCAGACTCCTTTTTGGTTCTTAGTTTGTTCACTAAGCATATATGTAAACAAACGAGTTAGGAACGTGCAATATTATTTTTATAAATAATTCTTTCCTTCCTTCATCTTGCGTCTCAGGCTGATGTTGTAAGGACCTGAGCAAGAAGCAAGGATTCTTGTGCTTACACGTTGAAAAGAGGTACAAATGCAGAGGGAAGAGCGAGCCAAGCAGAGCTAGCACAGTCCTTGCCCTCTGGTTTGGGGACACACTCTCCGTAGCATCCTCTGAGTGTGGATACGGGAGAAACACCTTAACTCCTAATGCAAATGGCCTCCTTGATTTGCTGCATGTGATACCCAGTGGGTAGCAGATTATAGAGGATTTCTCATAGGCTAAGGGAGCCTGCACGCTTGCAATTTTCCACCACTGTATAACACTGTGGCACTTTACTCTGAAATGTCTCCCACAAGCTCAACACTTTGCACTTTGGTTCCCCAGCCTATGGTGCTATCTTAAAGTCTAAGGAGTACCTACGATGTGGTACTTTGTTGGAGGAAGTGGGTAAGGAGGGACAGACCTTTGAAGGTGATAGCCCCACCCTAGTTCCACTCTTGCTCACTCCACTTCTAGATCCTTCTTTGCAGTGTGAAAAGTCTCTGCCATATGTTTATATCATCATGAACACTTCTATAATTTCTCTGCTCTGATGGATTGATGTCTCCTAGAACTATATGCTAAAAAAAAAAATCCCTTCTCACTTAAATTGCTTTTGTATGTATTTTGTCACTGTGCTAAGAAAAGCAACCAACCTAAGTACTAATTGCTGTACGGTGCGATTCTATAAGGCAAATATTTTGGTGTTCCAAAGGGCAAGACAAACAACTTCCTCGATGTCAAACATAGAAATGATCTAGAATGTCCAGGTCATTTGGGTTTTCATTAAACCAGATCTTTGTTCTTTTGACTCCAAATCTAGAAGTCACTTCTCAATCATATTAGCTCTTAGACACTCAGGTAAATAGGCATCCAGAAGAAAATTCAAGTTTCTCTGGATCAATTGGATAATAGAATATACTACAGAAATCAATTTAAGGACAAAAGAAGATTCCCTAATGATTGAAGCCTTGTCATTTACCAGACAAGGGTCATCAAACTTTTCTGTCACTACAGTATTGAAAGATTGTATAGTGTTTAGGATTCGGTACGCCATCCATCTTCTCTGTATCCCTCCAGCCTTTTCTCGTTCCTCATTCCTCATCCTATGTTTGGTTTCATCCTCCATTTTATGCCATCCTGTTTATGCATTCCTGTTTCATGGACTGTGAGCTAAAGATAGAATTTGACATGAGCACTCTATAATTCACAAAGACATTGGGTGGAGAAAACTCTCCAGTATCGGAGGATAGTTTGTGATGCATGTCTTGGGGGTGGCAATTGTAACTAAGAGACCCCCAAGATGATAACTTAATCCTGTAAGTGCACATCATTGACTGTCAATGATTTCACTGGCCAGAGTTGCCACACATTTAGACTATTGTCATATCTCTTGATCTTTGAGCAGAAGTAAAATTAAAGCCATATTTGACTTTATGCATACACTATATCTTGGTCATGCCTAAACTTAAATTTTATGTCTTCTATTGTTTCAGAATCATCTCAAAATGTTAGTGGATTTTTAAAATGTTTCACTTTCAGGTTGAGACTTGTGAATCTTTTATGTGAGGATTCACTATACAGACAGCCACAGAAAGAAGGCTGCCTAACCCTTGCTTCCCAAGTCTCCTCTTGTGTCAATGGATAATCATACTTTATTTGAAAGGAAGGAAAAAGGATTTAAAAATGAAGAAAACCTATAGAGTTAGCAGTGACTATATGGCATAAGAAATTACAGGAATTAACCAGAAAATAGATTTATATACACTAAATTTGGTATCTGTAAGCTTTATCAATATTGGCTATAAGCAGAAAAAGAAAATATAATTCATAAATATTTTGTGTGATGGAGGAAATAGTTTAGTTGGTAAAATGCTTCTTGCACTGCATGAAGACCTGAGTTCAGGCTCTGGACTCCACATAAAAGACCAGGCTATGGTGATACACACCTGAAACCCTAGTACGGAATAGGGAGAGAAAGGCAGATGACTGAGGTTTGCTAGCCCAGAAGCCTATTTAAGTTTTGGGAAGTTGAGAAAGACTGTCTCAAAAAAAGGAAGAACGAAAGAAAGAAAAGAAAAGAAGAGAAGAGAAGAGAAGAGAAGAGAAGAGAAGAGAAGAGAAGAGAAGAGAAAAAATAGAAAATGTCTTAAAGAATGAAACCCAAGCTTGAATTCTGACTCCATACCATATTTCAACCAACATACATATTTCTGTAATTTCTCCCATCAGAAACATTTCTGCATAGTGAGAAATTTAAAATTTTGAAGGAAGGATTGTCTTCATTTATTTTTTGCCAGTTCATTGTCACTGAATTTTAATAGTCTCAGCTGTTTGGACTTATGTGCCCCTGATAAATGCCAAAAGGACTAAATAGTTCACGTTCATGGTAAGTAAGGCTCTTTTGGACTGCACATTCAAGCACAATCACGGAAGTTCTAAGCTAATTTCTGCACAAGGCTAGAACAACAAAAATCAACTTCTTTCGTATATAAATCTGTATTCAAGTCTTGAGTGGCAATACCATACTTGCAAGATACCAACAGATAGTCTTTGAGTTTATCTCCTATCTTAATTTACTCCTGTACAATTTCATTAATGAATAAAAGTTCACTAAGCTTTTCATCTTGGTGTTTATTGCTCAAAGATGTCAACCCACAGAGCCTTACTCAATTCTTGTCTATAAAAGGCATAGTTCTATGTACCACTGAAGCAAATAAAAAAAGAGTTAATTCCTGCCTATCTCCTATATACCACATATCAATATGTGTGTGTGTGTGTGTGTGTGTGTGTGTGTGTGTGCTTATATATATATCAATTATAAGTTTGGCCTGAGACAGGTTAGAAGATAATGTGTGCTTAGTTGTGAAATAGACTTACACATTATAAATAATACAGGATATTATTAAACCATTTGCCCACTCATCAATCATTCATTGGTATTTACATTGGGCCACATTTTACTCCTCCTCTTGAATTTCCTTAAAACTCCAGAGTCATATATCTAGCTTCCTACTTGACTTTGCCAGCATAGATCTATAGGGCACTGAGAACTCAGCACCTCTATAATGGACTTAGAATATTGCTCCTGAACTCCTATTCTCAAACACTTTTCTACTGAAGGATACCTTGGTTGTGAAGGTACACGTTAAAACTTAACAGCAGAGGCCAGAGAGATCTCTCAGCACTTAAGAGCACTTTCAGCTCTTGCAGAGGACTTGGGATCAGTTTCCAAGAGCTACAATTAGTGGCTCACAACCCCCAGTCATCCAGTCCCATGAGATTGCATGCCTTCTCTGGGCACCAAGCATGAACATGGTAGAGATACATGTAGGCAAATTATTCATAAAAATAAACCCTTTAAAGAGATGTGCACAGTAAACCCAGATTGCTCTTTTCCACCATGTTTGGTAAATAACTCATAGCAAACTCAGCTTGTTCTGCTATTGAAATGTGTCTAAGAATCCAAACACTTCTCACAAACCTGTGAGAAAATCATCCTGGATTTTATGTGGAGTGCTGCAGTAGCTTTCTGTCTACCAATGTTCTCACTGTTCCTAGTTTTGCTTTACTGTCATCCTAGAGTCTTCTAGAGACTCTCAAATTCATGAGCTGACATTCAGATCCACCATGTTGCAGGGGATCTTGGTGGAGAGGTTAGATTCTCATCTTTCAAACTCACGCCATGCCCTTCATAGTGGTACCCCAGGTTGTCTCTTTATTGGAACAAACCAGAATTGCTTGCTGAAACCACAGAGTCCCCCTCCAGCTCTTCTCATAGAAAATTACTAGAGGCCACAGGGGAAGGATCTACATACATAGTATCTTCCACATGGAATAGAAGCAAGCAAATATTGCCCAAGTACTATCTTAGAAGGTGGGCTATGTTCTCATTAACCCATTTGTTCATTAAATAACCTAGTGCAACACATCCAGAAGGAAAAGGCCCCCAAGGTGCACCATCGTCCTTACCCTTGGGAGCTAGGGCAGAGACTTCTGATGTCTTTCTTCACTGTGCTACGCATGTGAATTCTGAAGTCACCTTGGAGGACACAAGAGGCGCAATGATTTTGCACGCGCATAGGATGCTCTTCTTGGTCCAGGAGTTTATTTTCATTAAGACAAAGAAGGCAGAAAGTAGAGTGGCTTTTGGAATCAGTGGGCCTTGTGGCCTGTAGTGCTGACACTTGGCACTTCCAGGATGTAGACAGGACATCCAGTCATCCGAGCAGCCGATTTACCTTGTTAAACTTTCCAATTGACACATTATTGCATGCATGTATGGGGTGCCATATAATATTTTAATCTATGTATTCATTACATCATGTTCAGGTCAGGGCAAATGTATTTAGTTCCTCACACGTCTGCCACTTTTTTGTGGTGAAAAACTGCAAAATTCTTTCTTTTAGATTTTCAAATATAATATATGTTATCATGACATGTCAATTTTTTTTTTTTTTTTTTTTTGCTTTCAGAGTTTAGGACTTTTAATTTGTCCTAAAGTCACTGAAGTAAAAACCATGACAAATTATTCATTTACAGCCCCAAACACACACACACACACACACACACACACACACACACACACACACAGAGAGAGAGAGAGAGAGAGAGAGAGATCAAAAAGCTGTTTTTAGGAAAAAGTGTAAAATGATATAAATTCAAAATGTAAAGGTTATCTCAGTCCATGACATTCTATTTAATGTTGATAAAAGAACTATATATATCAAAGGAAACCTGGAAAATAGTTAATTACTATTTAATAATTTAAATACCTTATTTATTTTGGAAAAATTATAATCTAAGATAACTATTGGCTTGCAAAAGATACACAAATACATGTACATAATCTTTGAATGTTATACTCTTGATAACAATTAGAAAACAGGAAATTTTTTACCTTTCATCGATCTCAAGTCCTTTTTTAGTTTTATAGAGCTAATAAGTGTGATTTTTTCATGCTATCCTGCAGAGATCATCACAACCCTAAATTCAAGAGCAATATTGCTTTGTAAAAACTCAAACTTTGACTTGTCAAGGTGTTGGGGTACAATGTTACCCTGTGGTCACCTGTCACTCAGAGGCAGATCCAAGGCCAAATGAATTTCAATAAAGAACTGTTAGTGCAACAGGTATTTTTTTCCCATTCATTATTTACTATATCCTTGAACACTGAAATCTAAGAGAGAAAAGAAAAGTCGATTTGCTGAAAGTACCCTGACTTCAACACATCTCCAGTTTTGAAAGTTCAGGACACAATCTATAGCCTGATGAGGGATTTCAATGACTGAGGAGATCTCTTCCCTGAATCTTAAAGTCAGGAGAGACTCCGTACTTAATCCTTGCTACTCAAACACAGGCACAGAGGAGTAACACTAGCTAAGATAAAAGCACAAATATAAAAAGATTATATAATTTGACAGTTGGCAGGAAAAACTCTCTAATAAAAAACACCATGCATTCCACAAAACTCCCAATACATGAGTCTGATTCTGTGCCAAAGTTAACTAAGCAGTTTGGAAAAGCATTTCCTTTTCAGAGTCAGAAAAAGGACAGAAAAACAACCCCAGATAGCTTGAAGTTAGAGATCTAACTCCTGTGATTGTTTATATAGGTGATATATAAAGAGACTCACATTCTGGGTTCCGCCTCCAAGCTAGGACTTACACAGCAGAATTCAGTGAAATAAAATGTCAATTTTTTCTGTTCTATTTTTCCCCCATGCTGCAGAATTAACAACACACAAATGCTAGGAAGCAGAGACTTTCTCTGATGCACACCACATATTTACATGATAGATCTAAGAAAAAGAAAATCAGCTCTCTGGATGTTAGCAATGCTTCTGAGACATTTTTGTCCACCCAGACAGCCACAACAAGGTAGAAAACTTGAGGCCACACATATCTTGATCCAAAGCCAAACACCCAAACCTCCCCAAATGTAGCATCTATCTCTGTAATAACAGTTCAATGAAGAGAGGCTGTTCGCTAATAATACAGTACCATGATGAGGGTTCTGGGTCTGCTCATCATTTCGTCGTCACTTTCGAGAGGCACGATTTCATGGGACGGTTCCTCCTGGCGTCTTCTGCAAATGTGTGGACAGCTCCTCTGGACCACAGAGCGGAAAGCTTGGAGCAGAACAATACTGGGAGTGCAGCCCATCGCTGCATCCTGGAGCCCACAGAATAACTTCTATGTTGATGTGATGTTTGTAAAACAGTGGCTCCTTGTCCCCGAGAACGAGCCCACACGGCAGCTGCAGCCAGCTCACCCTCCAATCACTTCCTCGAGCTCTGATCATCTGATCACGGCCAAATAGCTTGGATGCAGAGATGGGAAAGATTTGATCCACGGAAACCGAACGCACTCAACAACATCAGAGAGCTTAACCCAGCGACGGCTTCTCAGTGCAGTTTGAAAGTGTGGTTTCTGTTTATGGCAGTGACTGTCTTGGATTCCGAGCTTTGGGGTAAATAAGCCTTTCCTACTCATATGCATTCATGTGCACGCACAAGCGCGTGCACGCGCAAACACACACACACACACACACACACACACACCATAAATCATTCTTCAAATTAAACAACCGGAAATCGGACTTCATGCTGAAGGGATTTTTTTCTCCCAAGGCAAATGTGCAGTATATTGACTGTCAGTAGTCTTACAACATGTAAACACTGTCTGAAGATAGTTTTTCTGGTTACCTCATTAAACTGTTGCTGTTTTACTTTGTATAAATTCCAGAAGAGTGAGCAGCATCAGAAATGTAGAGTACCCCGAATCAAGACGACTTATCAAAAAGTATGCATGTGATAACAGTCCATGTGAGAGTTGCCAGTGTTCTCCGTGATTTCTTCTCAATGGTGTAGTTGTTCTGTTCCCACACACAGAGTTCTGCAGCCTAATACATTTTTATATTTACATAGGCGGTTTACAGGGCTGAAAAATCTCTCTCTATCCGAGGTCACTCGGTGCACCCTGCCAGGCTGACCTCTTAGAAACAGCTGGAAAACATTTTAACATCCTATCAATAAGAACTGAAGCTTTGCAGAAACACACTTGAGATCTTTGGTAGCTAAGTATCTAGTATTCCCTGACTTCTGGAAGACTAGTCACTTAAGAGGCAACCAAAGAGGGCTACTTAGAAATCACGTGACCCATCTGGAATGGCCTCAAGATCTAATGGTATACTGAAAGAGAATAGGGCAGCAGGGGACACATGAGCTAAAAATATCTCATGGAAAATGGATTTTGCTTACAAACGAGGAAAGCATGAAATCCCGGGAGGATTTTCAATGTTAGGATCTTCCTGACAAGCTAATTCTTTCAGTCCAGCTCTCAGAGACTTAAATAAAAAAAATCTTCTATTTAGTTTTGGGGCTCCTCGTGTACAGTGCACTGCTGTACGCAGTTTAGGCAAGGTACTCTTCTGTAAGGTGTGGCTGGCCCAGCAACAGTCACGTCCCTATCACAGAAGCATATAGCAAAAATGCTCAATTAGGCATTAATTACTCAGTAATCTGTCAAAACACAGGACTGGTTTAATCAGTGTGTCTGTCAAAGAAATGAAATATGTTTCTTTCCCCACTCCTCTTTTAAGAAGTTCTGCCTGCCAATAGTTTTCATCTCATTCTGTTTTGAGAAAACATATTTTAGTGCTGCCAGAGAAAGAAGAAAAGAAAAAAGAAAAAAAAAAAACCAAGATGCTAACAGTGCTGGCAAGACCTTAACTTCCTCTGCACCTCTGTGAGCCATGACTGTGCTCTAATCAAAACCATTTCACTCCAGAGGACTGGGGCATTTACTGACAAGAGCACACAGCTTAGCTCGTCTGGCACAAGTCTATTGGACAGACAAGTGCCAAGTGTGAGTCGGTGTTTGCGCATGTGCCCTTTGAAATATGGACGTGCCTTCCGGGCTCTGGATGGATGGATGAGGGTGACCACCAGCCACCTGTTCCCAATCTTATAGCAGAACTCTCTCCAGTCCTTTACCTGGGTTATAATCACCTGCTCATGAGCACATGGCTAATCAGACACACCTCCAGACCTCCAGCTCTAGCAAGAAGATAGAGAAGGAAAGACTCCTAGCTCAGTCTCTGTCTCTCTCTGTCTCTCTCTCTCTGTGTGTGTGTCTCTCTCTCTGTCTCTCTCCTCTCTCTCTCTCTCTCTCTCTCTCTCACACACACACACACACACACACACACACACACACACACGCCAGGGGCTCAAAGACACACTTTGGCTTCTGAACTTCCTTCTGGTCACGTTTCTTTAAGTCAAATACTCTGGGGTAGCTTTGGAGTCTGATGTTTTGGCAGATGGCACAGTCTTTAGGGAAATACACGGGATGCTTTCTAGCTATTAGGAGCCTGTTTGCATCGATCCTCTCTCTGGCTCTAAGGAATCTGCCCCTAGTAATTGATGGACTGCTAGGGAGGGGCTCCTGCTCCCCTACCACCCTTCTTCCTCTCTCCTTCCCTCATTCTTTCTTACTCTAAATCTCTATTGAAAGAGAATGCCCAAGGATGACTTCCTTTCAAATCCAGAGTATAAAACAGTTTATGCAATGGATAAAGACCAAAATGGGAGGTGAGGGTCAGATATGTTCAACAGCAAAGTGGTAAGAAACGGACTAGGCTGTGAGAGCAAAGGCTTATATGGCTGCAAGGGGTGGGTCTGATTGGGGAAGAAGATAGAAATCTGTTCAAAAAAGCAGTCCCTCATATCAGCATGGCACGGACATGGGCAGAAAGGAACTATTTTAAAATGGGCTGTCCACCCTCCATCCGGAGTCTGCTTGCTTTTCATGTAAATCATTAATTTGGCTTCAAAGATGACCCAACCAGTAAATAACTTATGGAGATGTCCCTTCACTTTCATCTACAGCCTTCTCCCAAGGGGACATAATTTCACGATTTCATTAGACACTGACTAAATGTAAACTCAATAGGCGATACTTTTAACTTTATTTTCTAATATGAAGGGATATTGCCACTAACAATGTGCATTACTAAACCTTCCAAAGTGTTGGAAACAAGACTGTGAGTTGTTAAATACATACTGTGTATCAATCTGTCCAGTATTTACAAAATCTCAAGCCAATGCATAGTGGAAAAAAATAAGCTTGAGAAAATCATGCAAAATGGATTTGAATTAGCCTACCTTTTCAAGAGAAACAAAAGGAAGACAGAAGATGTACTTGGTAGGGTTCTGTATACTAGGCAGAAAGGCGCTGTAAGAAGTAAAATGAGGGTGGGCAAAACTGAAGGAGGAGAAGAAGGAAGTAGAGGAGGAGGAAAAGGAGAAGGAAGAAGAGGGGGATTAAGGAACAGGGATAAGAAATCCCTTCCCACAGTCTGTTACACCACAGGGTGCCTGCTCTTGACTCAGAAGACTGTCCATTGGCTGGAAACTGCTCATCTTGCTAAGTGAAGGGAGTTTTTAGAGTAACTGTCTAAGATTTTTTGGCTTAAAAGTTCCTTAAGTGTAGGAGCAGCTATTTCTACCACTAGGGTAGTATAGCCAAAGGTCTTGTTTTCTTTAATGGGAAAGGAAACACATTTAATTTAAATAAATAATGTCAACTGAAAGTATTCTAGCTTTCCAGCTTTGTTAAATTATGTAAGAGTTGTATGTTTAAATCTATATAGCTCATCTGTCTTGCCACGTACCTAAATAAATCCTGGACTGGATGGTAGTTGGACAGGATGAGGGTGAAGCTTGGGCTCTTTGCCTCCTCAAGCATTTGGTGCTTCTGTCTCCTGAGAGAGAATATTGACCTATGGCTGGGGTCTGGGAGGTCTTCTGCCATCTCTGTAGGATGTAAATATATTATAAAGCCAGGACTGATCACTGAGCGTTTTGTGATAGGAACAGAGATAAGCTTTCGTGTTTTCTAGACATCCTAGTGACATGCCCCTGTGTTGCATTCCTCAATGTTAGTTTGAGGTCACCATTTTAGTACTGTAATAACTTCTGAGTAGAACTTTCTCATAAATAATAAATACATGGGAAAGTCCAGATTTCTGTTGTTGGACTGAACTGTAGTAGCAGCAAATTCCCATGATGCCATTGGATTTCCCACCTCATGGCCACATTTAGAGAGAGAGAGAGTATTTAACATTTACAGAGGGGGTTAAAGGTTAAGTGAGATCATAATAGAGAGGCCCTAATCCTTTAAGACAGATGTCCCGACAATAGGAGGAGACACTGAGGTTTCTGTTTCTGTCTTTATGTACACAAAGTAAAGGGTCCACAGAAGACACAGAAGAAAGGCAGCTATACAGATGAGAAGGCAATTTGAGTTTCCAGTCTCTAGAGCCACAACAGTATTTTTGTTGTGTGTATGTGTGTGTGTTTGTGTATATGTGTGTATGTGTGTATGTTTGTGTGTGTGTGCTTGTGTTTGTGTGTGTTTGTGTGTATGTGCATATGTGTGTTTGTATGTATGTGTGTATGTGTGCGTGTTTATGTGTGTTTGTGTGTGTATGTGTTTGTGTGCTTATGTGTATGTGTGTTTGTATGTATGTGTGCATGTTTGTATGTTTGTGTGTGTGTATGTGATATGTCCTTGGGCCAGCAGAGCTCAGCTTCCATGTAAGTGAAGTGCGCAGGCCCAGATCTCTGACAGAAGAAGAGAAAGCACATTTATCACCTTCCTCCTTCCCCACCCCAGCTGAAGCTGTCATGGTGTAGTGGAGAAAGGACTTGCAAGAAGGGGAAGTTGGGCTCCTTCAGCAGAGAAGAATCCATGCACCACTGGAAGATGGAAAGGGAATGTGATCAGACTAACAGTAAGTAAAAGTGAGAGATTGGGGAGTCGCAGAGTCTCACGGGTTTAGCAGGAGGGTATGACACTTGGGGTCCCAGAATGGCTCCCAGCTGGAGGAAGTAGGCAAAAGAACAAGAGAAATCAAGTAGAGGACCGCCCCTTGCATTCAATGCCCAGCCCACCGGGAGCCCCTGACAATATTTTCAGAAGGAGGAAACTTCTTCCACAACACCTGGCATCCATGTGTTGGTGCCTCGCAGAAACCCTCGTGTTTGGGATGTGGCAGGAGAAGTAGATTCCCTGCCTGCAAGTCTGTTTCCCGTGTCTTTAAATCAAGTCTGCATCTGATAGGCTGGCTACTCTAAGAGCTCAGGTTTGTCAATATGACCAAATAAAGAGGGAATCTTCCATGTCCATCTTTCCACATAGCCATGTACCCCAACTTTGGAGATCTTGCCATAGAAAAATGGATGATACATAGACTCAGTGTGTCTAAGCAGCATGGCTTCATTGTAAAAGCTTCTTGTCTTGATGAAAAGCACAGGGGACAAGAACACAAGGGGGTCTCAGCCTCAGAATCTAGCTGAATTAAAGGCTTCATGGGCCTTGGGAAGTGTATCATCAAGGAACTTGACTAACTCCTCTGAATCTCAGTGTAGCCAGTATAAAATGTGCATACATCCTTTACAGTTGACTATATTAGTGTAACTACGGCAACTAATTTAACTGATGTAACTGAAACAGAGTCTGGCACACAGCAGTTGTGGACAGATCAAAGTGATGATGTTCTCTCATGCTTGAGCACCTCCTTCCTTAGCTTCTGAGTTCAGCATGGAGATGATACTGCCTCTCAGAAGCCCTCCTGGATAGACCTTGCCTAACAGCCTTAAGTGTCAACCCATACAACTGTACTGTATTGTCTGGTTTCAACACACAAGCTGTAAATTTCTGGTTTGACTTAAGATCAAACTATGTTTCTGTAAAAGCTAAGACTGGGCTTACACGGCTGGCTATATACCCTGTGCTCATCTTGGAGTGGTTCCTCTGTGTATGATAACGTGGTAGGTGCACCAAGAAAGAACAGCTACACAAAGCACTACTGTGTGCTCGGCACAACTCTGATTTTATATGCACTGGTTTATTTATGTCCCCCACCTACATGAGAGTGCAATGATCCTCCCCTTTTTTGCAACTGAGGAAATTAAGGCACAGAGAAGCTACATGGCTCATATATGTACAGTCATAGTGAGTGGCAGACTCCAATTTTAATTTCGCTACTTGGCTTCCGAATATCATCTAATGAGCAATTCTGAATGTTAAACATCACAACTCTAACTTTTGTCTTCCAAGGACAGGTTTTATACTAGATTATCCTTGGGAGTGAGGCACAGTATCAGGGAAGTAACCCTGGAAAATACCCCCTTTTCAGGCTCATCTCTACCGCATAGAAGACTATGAAATTTCTTGTGTCGCCAGTGCAGAGAAAAGTTACCAGTCTTAGAAAATGGTTAAGGTAACGGTTGGTTTAAGTTACATTTTATGGGGATTTTAGTAACTTTAAATGCAACAAATTTGATAAGAGAAATGTGTTTTTCAGGAGAGACTTTCTCTGGCAGGCATAATTTCAGTCATCCATCCAACATGGATACCAATGTATATATTTGGGAAGTGAAAAATTGGCTGGAATGCTATGCAATCCTTTGCCCTCCTAATGAACTGAGAAGATGGAAAACACCAAACTATCCCCAGAATGGAAATACTGGGGGACTCTGCTAACAGGTTGTTTATACCACGACTACATAGGGCATCAGTTACTTATCTTCAGAGACAAGGACAATTGCTATGTTATGTGACATATATGATGACATACGTCGTGGATTGAAGATGCTTGGCCCAGGGAGTGGCACTATTAGGAGGTGTGCCCTTGTTGGAGTAAGTGTGGCTTGGCTGGAAGAAGTGTATCACTGTTCGGGTGGGCAATGAGACCCTCGACCTAACCACATGGGAGTCAGTCTTCTCCTAAGAGCCTTCAGATGAAGATGTAGAACTCTCAGATCCTCCTGCACTATGCTTGCCTGGGTGCTGCCATGCTCCCACCTTGATAATGGACTGAACCTCTGAACCTGTAAGCCAGCCCCAATTAGATGCTGTCCTTGTAAGAGTTGCCTTGGTTATGGTATCTCTTCACAGCAATGGAAACCCTAAGACAACATATATGTTAACTGAGCACAATTCTCTCCCAGACTTTGTGTCCCTGTCCTTCTACCCCTATGTGGTATTCTCTGTTGATTTTGGGATGGGAAAAAATGGGGAAGACCTAGAGACCAATGCAGAGAGCCAGAAAACTCATCTGCTTATTTAAGCTATAGCAGATATTTAACAGGGGATCAAAATCAAGTTTTATTTGACGTAGACATCAATCAGTAGAAACATAAAGATAACATTATCACCAGTACCACTGTCTCCACCACCATCATCAGTCTCTTGACTGTACTGAGCTTCTTGTTAGAGTTCTCAAAGGCTCAGCTCTTCCCAAGCAAAATTGACCCAAAGGAGGAATGTACTCGAAGGATAAAAGAAAATAAATTTTAGTTCTAAGTCAAGTAAAACCCAATTCACAGGATTTGGCTGTTTTCCAGGGTGGGGATTATGAAGGACTGTCATCCATATCTATCTCCATGGGGTAAGCCCTTCCACACAGAATCTGAATTGAAAGTCTAGGAAGGCACAGGGACCTTTTTAGCTGAAAGGTGGAAACAATGAGCGCCAATGTGATTCTCCCTAAGGCATCAACTTGCTTCTCCTATGCGTACTTCATCTCAAGGACTTCAGTAGTAACCTAGGAGCTGTTTTCTTTCCATATTTTTGCTTGAAGAGTTCTTCCCTTTCCTTTTTCCTTTCTTCTTTCCCCCTTAATTATAGTGGCCTCCTTCTTACAGGCGACTTTCCTGGACGCTGACTGAGTTGTACAATGAACCACATTGGGAGCAAGCACGTGCTTCTATTGTTTTAAGAACACAGGTGCAGTTGCCAAGCCCTACTTTATCCTCATTTTCTTCCCCTCGGCACTGGCATGGAACAAAAGCCAATTACTCTTGTGTTGGTACATTTAGATGCATCAAGGAATAACCCTTCAGACTCTCTAAGTGAGCTTCTTGCTGAGCGCATGGGTAATTGAAATGTTCCATTAATATCATGTATTACATTGCTCATGTTGCATTGGACACAGTAAATCTTTTTTCTTCTTAATGGTGTAGCAGTTAGGCAAAAAAAAAAAAAAAAAAAAATCAGGAAGTTGACTGCCCAAATTTACATTCCTATTGAGTCATTTACTGCCTTTCTAAGTCTAAGCAAAGATTTAAAGCTTGCTTCCTTGTCTATTAAAACATGAATACTCACGAGGACCCAACACACGTGTCAAGGGCTCATCCCAGTATCAGATGCAGAGTATTTATTCTGTTTATCTATCTCATCATCATTGAAAAAAATGAAGACATAGATTTCCTGCTATTGCCTGTTTTCTCTACACCTCCTCCACAAATGTCCCCCCCCCCCGCCTTTTCTTGACTACGGACACATAGTGTTCCCTGGGTGATGGGGAAAGGAGGATTTTAGATATGCCTCCCCTGTGTTTTGAAGCTAGTTGCCATGGTAATGGGTCACAAGTTACAGAACCATATGTAGTCATTTCCTACAAGTAAACAAATTTGAAGTATTATAACAATGCTTGGATAGCTTGAGGTTTCTCATTTTGCAACTTCAACTATTCTAATTACAGCCAAGCCCCAAGAAGACACAGACACAACTCCTGTAGCTCTGGAAAGAGATGGTACATACTTAATTTTATGAAGTGTATGGGAGCAGTTTAGGGAGGTGGTTCTCATACTGTCATTTACTGCATTACATGGGACTCTGCAGAAGTCTGCTGAACTGAACTGGCAGTAGCTTTTGGTTAGAAATTCCAACCAGGGTCCTGGTCAAATATGAATATGGAACAGTCAGTTAGAAATGGAAGTGTGTTCCTGTAGAGGACAAGCATACACAGCTCCGAAGGACTATGGTAAGTTCTGCCACGAAGCCAGCCTACTGAGAATCAGCCATCAGGCAGGACTTGGGCTGTGCTCCTGATGGGAGACACCAAGTTGCATTATTCCAGTGTGGAACCTGGAAAGTGGTTCAAAGTATTAAATATGAACTTTGAAGTCAAAGGGACCTGACTTTGATTCTTGGTTTTGTTGTGGGGAATATGACTTCAGTTTTCCTCAACTATGCAGTAGAATTGTAGCAAAGACAATGTGTAACACTGGCACAAATATGTTTAGCTCTCTTTTTGCCACTGGGGTTAATGCAACTATGTTTATTGTTACCACAGCCTCCTAAGTAAGTAACCAAATGTAAGTGCCAGTGAGCAATGATCTTCCAAGTCAAAGTACAAAAACAATAAGATACAAAGTCAAGGGCTGGAGCCATGGCTCAGCAGTTAAGACCATTGACTACTCTTCCAGAGGTCCGGACTTCAATTCCTAGCTACCACATGGTGGCTCACAACCATCTGTAATGGGATCTGATGCCCTCTTCCAGTGTGTCTGAAAACAGCTATAGCATACTCATATACATAAAATAAACATCTTAGATAAAAAGATGACAGTCAAGAGAGCTAGAGCTAGAAGTGTAACTCGCTCTACCTCACCAGTGAAATGGGCTAAGCCCAAGACTGAGTAAGGCTAACTTAAAATATGAACTATCTACAAAGGAACAGATCCGTCACAAAGGGGAGCAACAGTGGTAGCCAACTCAACATAAAGAAAACTGAATAAAAGTTGGTGTGAATGACAGTGTTAGGCCCCGCATGCAAAGGGGAGCTCGTGATGACACTCATGTACCATGAAAAATCAGAAGATGCCCAGTAGCCATAATGTAGGGCCAGAGAGATTTCTGAGACACTTAGAAGGAAGTTTTCCTTTGATGAGTACCTTCTGTGATTCACAATTAAAAGTTAGGGGATTGAACTGAGTAAACTGAGCTATTTGCAAAAGTTAGCTGTGGGAAAACCAGTCTCAGCAGACACTCGACAAGTAAGCCACTCACTGCCCTTTCAGCACTTGCTCTGTTTTATTTCTCGGGCTCACTTTTGCATTTGAGTCATGGCAGGAATTTACCACCCGTGTCCTGAACTTCCCAGCTGAAATCTAGTTTGCGATAATCACGGGGTTGCTCGTCAAACATAAAGATGACAGTCTTCAAAGCCACTGACGAATGTTCTCCCAAATCAGTTAGGAAGCTGAGAAGGAGGCTGGAAAATTGAGCACATCTGAGCTTTGCTGTTTGCTAGACCCAGGCATCCAACCTACCTTCAGAGAAAAACAGTTGAAAGAAAACAACAAGTACCAAGTTTTAACCAAAGATAGCGGCAGGGATTAGAGGTAGTCATAGGCTAATGGTTACCTTTTTAAAACCTAAAGCTTAACCATCTTCGTCCTCCTCCTCTTTTTCTTCTTTTTATAATAATAATAAAATTAATAATAATAATAATAATAATAATAATAAAGTTTATTTTGCAGACATGTGAAGCCAGTGCTGTTTTCCAGGAGACATCAAGGCCTTCACTCTTGCCTGATGTGGTAGGAGAACAGAGATGAGGGTATTACTTAAATGATAACAGGTAAATGAGATAATTCAACCTAATGCCTGGGATGGGAAAAACCCAGGCTATGGAATCTCATTATCTGTGAGCTCACTGAACGAGATCCATAGTCTTCCGTTACACAGCCGATGCGTCCAGCGTGCCCTCTGTAGCCAAGGGCTCTAGCAGTCATGGAAAAGCAGAAATGTCCGGTAGTGGGTGGGGAGAACCTCTGGCTTCCAACATTTCAGAAGAGAAGAATGCACACTGTTGATGTTTACCCTTTAGGCAGTGTTATTATCCTGTTTTCTATTCAAGTGCAGGAGTGAACAAACAGAAAGAAGGCTCATCTTTCAAAAGGGGAACTTAAGATTTGAGTATGGAATGTATCTGTCTCCTACCACCCTTCCCTATGCCTTCTCTGTCTTCCTGTTAGAAAGACGCAGCGCCAAGCATCCAGATGGCAAAGCCACAGTTCAAGTGGAACTTCTCTCTGTAACTTCTTGGTAATAGAAAGGGAGTGGACATATGGGTACCAGACTAGTATTGTTTCTACCTTGAAAATCCCTTAAACAAGGATACACAAGACATTTCCCAAATCATGTAGCGTATGTTCTTAGTTTTTTTTTAGAAATATGTATATGATCAAGATACAATCCTAACATACTTTGCCAATTAGCTTCATTGAACCTTAGCCAAGGTCTGGTTGCCATCCAACAGAGAAATGTAAAGACACTCAGGAGCATACTGTGGCTGGCTGTTACTATTCATGGATTAGTGCACAACTCTCAATATCAGTAGTGATGTGCTACATCACTGTGAAGTTCATTCAATGTATGTAATTTACTTTTAGTCATGGTTTCACTATGTAGCTACAACGAGCCTGAAACTTAACTATGGAGACCACCTCGTCCTTGAACTCAGAGGTCTACCTGCTTCTGTTTCCTAGGGGCTGACATTCAAAGCATGTGTCACCATGTCTAGAATAAACTAAATACACAGTTATAAATTGAAGATGGGAAAGGCCATTAAAATACACCTACAACAAGCGTACCTCTCTCTATTGGTTTCTATGTTAGCACGGTTTGGCAATTAATCCTTCCTGGTAATGTCTTTTGAAAGCTTCCAGGGAGGAGGTTGTTGGCTCATGTCCAGTGTCAGCAGTCAAGCTCCTCCCGTCTGTCTATGAGATACGAGCACTCTTTCACCCGTTTCCTGCAGCTCTCCCTCTAGTTCCGGAAGTAGATGCCCAGGATTGGGAGCAAAAAACAGGCATATCCTGGGGGCTTGTTAGCCAGACATCCTAGCCAGAAGGTCCAGGGAAAGACTCTAAGCCCTAAGGTTAAAAAAAAAAAAAGTAGGAAAAGAAAGTCAAAGAGACGTTGGCTTCTGCATAGTAGGGCCCACAGACAGAGGATTCTCCGTTTGAGGATAGACTCTGAGAGGGAAAACGAGTGGCTGAAATGCAGTTCAGAAACCAAAAGGAAAGGGAGCACAAGGTAGGTATGTGCTCACGGAGATAGGGACTCATTCTGCCCAGCAGAGAACCATAGCTCCGGCTGCCTTCTCTCTGTGGTTTTCCTCATGTCTGGTTCTAAAGCCGCACAATCCTCTATTCTATCAGATTTCCCAGGGACCTGCACACAGGCCCCCGTCTTTCAAATATTTCCCTTCTCAGCATCACCTCTTCCTTGTAGCTGTTCCTTTCCAGGAACAAAATGAAGGGGACTGGGACAAGCGGCACCCTGCCTCCCATGCCCAGTTAGAAGTTTACACGCTACAAGGTTTTCATGTGTTTCTTTAAAAATTTGCCTCTGTTACTGGTGTGTGAGTCAACACTTAGCAGCTGAATGAAAATAAATGAACGAGTAGCAAAGGCATATCACCAAGATGTCTCAGAAGCATCTGGGATTTCTTGGCTCAACACTCTGGTGTTATTTGTATGCTTGATGCTCTCTTAAAATATTTACATAGATCCACCCCGCAGTCTTCTTTCTGATGGGAGGGAGGTTCTTGCTCCTTTAGCCCCGTTTCTGTAAACGCTTGTCTTCCAGGGTCACACTCTGTCACTCACCACCCTCCCCTCTGCTGGCTCTTTCTAATAAGTAGCACAAAAAAAAAAAAATCGTCCCCCACTTACTGAATAAACAAATGACATCTCCTTTAACCTTGAAATGTCTGTGACACTCTTTGGCCTCTGCCTTGTTGGCAAACAACAGAAAAATTCATCTGCAGATCCCACATTTCCCTTCATCCTTTGCCATTTATTCTTAACCCAAAAGCATCTACTACCAGCTGTCAACATCACCAAAGGGGTGCTGGCAGCCCCAGTACATTATTTTATATAGACAAAGGGTAGTGGAAGTTCTTAGATGCATTTTCCCCTACAAAGCATTGCTCTTGAGTTCTCACAGAACTAAAGTTCCTGTGAGGATCGCCTCTAGGATGGCATTAACAGTACCACTGCAGTGAAGGATACTAGGTTTTGTGACAGCCTTCCTTCCCTGTTGTCTCTCTCTCTCTCTCTCTCTCTCTCTCTCTCTCTCTCTCTCTCTCTCTCTCTCTCTCTCTCTCTCTCTCTTTCCTCATTGAGTTAGTATTTACAGGGTGTTGTTTGATGCTATTCTAAGTCCTAAGAATAGTGTAATTTGCACCCGGATACAGATAGCTTTCCTTGCCCTCATATACTTTGGTAAAAACAGTGTGTGTGTGTGTGTGTGTGTGTGTGTGTGTGTGTGTGTGTAAAATTATTCTTTCCTGAGGTAACACTATTCATATATATCCTCACTCATTTTGATGGATTCTTTAGAGTATTGTAAGATTTGTTGGCAATGACTTTGATAAACAAAATTTTAAATCTAAAGAAGCAGCCTTTCTCAGCTTCCCAGCCGAGAGTTATAACTTTATGGACCCCAACAGTGGACACCAAACTGTATCGTACTGCATGGCAAATGCTCAGACAAGCTCAGCATGGGTTGAAAGCATTATCGTGCGCAGTGTCACAGTATCCCCTTGGTTCATTCTTCAGACTGCATCCTGTCTGATGTCACATGGCACTAAAGCAATTAGTGTTAGAGTCACAAGTGACCTTGAAATAGAAACAAAGAGCATTGCCAAGGCAAAAAGAATGTGACTCTCAATTTTATACTCCTTTTGTGCAAAAACACAGTGTCTCTAAGGAAGACTTACGATGAGCCTTTTGAAGCCACAGGGCTATGTCTTATCAGCTGTAAAGCAGCATTGAAATCATTCCCCCCCCTCTCCAAAACACACACACACACACACACACACACACACACACCAGTTTTGCACATCATAGAAACCTGACTTCAGTTTCACTGACACACTTTCTAATCATCTTTTTCTGGCATTTAAAAACTCAAAGGAAGATTCTTGAATGTTAAGGTTCTCTTGGTATCTAGAAATAAATGCTTTGCTCAAAACAATCCTTGCAGAACCATTATAATTATTATCAAAGTCCTTCATGGAAAACTCCAAGGAGAACACCCCAATAAGGGAAGATATGACTGTATCGTTCTGAGCATTTTCTGTTCTTGTTTCATGGAAAGCAATAATGCCACATTTGTCAGAAGGCCAAGAGAATTTCCACATGCTCAAGGAAGTCCATGTCATCATCAGGGCTGGGTAAAGGGGATGAGATGTGCCAGCTAGTACCTCTGTGCCTTCCTCTCTGAGAAAGGCACAGATCATTCAAGCTATTACTAAGGAGAAAAGCCAACCACTAGCAAATGTGTTCATTTGTGTTCAGGAGAGCTAGCCTACTGAAAATGGTCTAATGCTATTTCATGAAAACAGGCAGATGAAGACTTTTATGGGCGCCGGTATTATCTTCAGAGTTCTAATCACTGAACTGTAGAGAGATAATATCGCATTTCACTCCAATTGTCATAGCTACCACAAACAGGGTGTCATACTCGATATACACTGATTCCTCATATTTCGAATGGGTAGATAGTCCTGTACCAAGTCACTGGTAGATTTAGAGTCAGGAGAGGGGTCTGCCTTCTAGGTTACATGTGTTAACATCCAAGTTCTCATTTGTTGGAAACAGCTGCCTCAGGCATGAGTCCATTGGTAAGGACTGTGCTGCCCTCTAACAATCAGACTCCAACTCCCTCATCCTGGTTTCATTGCTTTGGTGTTGAGATTACAACATGTAAATTCTAAGAAGGATGGAGAACTTTTGAACCACCATGGCTACAGAGGACCAGTTAGTTCAGTCAAGAGGTCTAGACATGGCTTCGTAGAAGCTATTTGCTCCTGGTCATGTGTGTTGGATAACTGCTATGGAGTAGAGAAATGAAGATGATAAGTTCTTTAAAGATGAGAGGCTCTAGCTTCAGAAGCAAACAGCCTTAGAAGGTAAATATGCTGGCATTTTCCACAGAAGCATCGCCCCCTGGTGTCCATGCGGAGGACAGCAGGGCGAGCGTTCTTGTTCTATTACTGTCCTGTAAGAAGGAAGTAATGCTATCTCCAATACCATTTACCCGTGTTTTCCTTTCTCCAGGTCTCAGCCCCCAACTGCACTGCTGATAAAGGCAGCTACAGCATGCACCGTCAAACATTCTTAGTGAGTTTAAGAAGAAAATAATAAAAACTCCTTCTACTTCTGAGCGTCCATTATTGACAGACACATCATGAATATTTTCCTGGCAGGGCTTTGATCAATTGTTCAGTTCTCCTGAATATTGAAACACGTTGTTTCAGAGGTTACTGGTTACATTAACAACGGGCTACACTGTGTCTCAGGAGGACGTTCATACACTCAGCCAGTCAGTCATTTATATCCACAGATACCGATAGATAGCTATAAAGAGAGGAGTGACGGACCCTGCTTCTCACAGCTTCCTGGGCAGGAGGAGTTAAGACTGTCCTAGATTCTCAGTGTGGTCTGCACCAAGTGGACAGCTAACAGCTAACAACAACGACGGCGATGATGAAGACGATCAGGGATGAAGACAGTGGCAAAGGAGCACCTAATTATGATGATTACGTCATAGCCAAAGACCCTGTCAAAATAAGATCAAGGATTTCTAAACTATGGGAGAAAGAGCATCACCTCTCTTTTGTTTGGAACATTCTAAATGGACTCTCAGAGATGCTCCTCTGTGAGTCGCAGCTGAGCTTCCGCCTGGATGCAGCCTGTTCTCTCAAAAGTGCGTGCCATCATGGCAACATTAAGGGATATTTAATAATCACAAAATGATGACTAACATTTCTCAAGCTTCCTATATGCTCCCCACTCCCTTATTTAATCTGCAACATAAATTTACTGTTATTACTATCGTAGGCTGAGTGGTACCCTCTCCCTCAAGATACACCAACTCCCATCTCTAGAACACAGAATGAGGCCTGTTTTCGAAAACACGGGTATTTCGAGAGAAACCGTAGGTCTGAAAGTAAGAGCATGCTAGATCACGCAGAGCAAGAGACAGAGAATGAAGAGAAAGAAGCAAAGAAGGCCTTTTAAAGATCTTGGCAGAGCCTAGAGTCATATGGTCCAGCCCCCAAAATACCTGGTCCTGCTACATACCGGATGAGGCATCACAGGCCTTTCCCTGAAATAGCATAGACTTACTGACTTGATTTCAGATTGTGGCTTGTGACAAGGCAAATTTCAGTTATTATAAGCCATCTGGGGTGGTCATTGGCTACAGCAGCTCAAGGAAACTCAGGTTCAGAGAGTTTGAGGTAATTTCCCAGAGCTGCGCAGCTAAGCATTCAGGTTTGGAAACAGGGTCATGTTCTAACGGATGGTTTTCCTTCCTCCCCCTGTGCGCCAATCACAAAGCCACAGGCTGGCTTCCCAGGCTGCAGAGCACCTGTTCACCTCACAGGGAGGCAAGAATGCTGAATGTGTGCTGAGGCAGAGATTCAGGGCAACTTCGTCCTGCAGCTTCCTGCCTCCAGAATCAATTTTCGTTTGCATTAAAAGAGCCATTAGAGTCTATACATCAGCAATTTCGTTCATGTGTGGCCTAGCCTCTCAACTAAGGGATAAGACTGTTCTATACTTGGCCCCCCAGTGGGCCTGTTTTATTCCTCTAATCATAAGTATAATCATCTTTACTCATGCTGGGCAATAATAAAACGGAGGATTAGCATTAAGTTAAACATATAAAGAGTCTCAGATCAATCAAAGCATCTCATGGAACTAATTTTAGAAAGGAGATCGCTAGATAAATTACAGTAGATTTGGAAGCGAACTGAGAGTGGAGACCTCACATCCCTGTTAGAAAAAGCAACCTTGAAACCATTGCACCGTGAGACAGCAATGTCATCACCTTCCAGGAGAGTAGGTTAAGGACTACAAACCCCTAAACCCTCTAAGAGCACAAATTTTAATTTTATACTCCATCTAGAACAGGTTGCCTTGCTGTCCCCAGCAATCTCTGTTGTAAAGTGAACTTCAAGAGGAGGTAAAACAAGATCCCCATTTCAAACAGCGCAGCTGCAGTCCTGAGGATGCAAATGTCAAAGCCAGGGGATGACCTGGTGGGGTGAAAGAGATGGCAGGCAGGGACTTTAAGGACATACTGATAGCTGAGAGACTTTGCCCTGAATGGAATAGTTCACTATTTCTTGAGCAAAGATTCTTCAACCTGTGTGGTGCTGTGTGTCTTTAGCAGTTAATAATTTTTCCTCTGAGCTAGTATTCGACCAACATTGTAGGCTAACATGTTTATTAGAACATGTGTGCTTTAAGAAAACCCAAACATCTCTGTTAATATTTATCCTTTTTAATACTCAGCTGGCTCTTTACCCTCAAAATTTGAGAATCTTCTGTGGCATATTTTAAGTATTTTATTTAGTAATTTGTGTTTACTTTGGCTAGGATGATTACTTATTTCTGAGATAGAAAATTCAGATATTACTTTGAGTTGAAAAGTTTCTATAAAAAAAACAGAACTTAACCAGTTTAATTTAATCATACTCAACCTTTTCCTTAAGTCAACACATTCACTCAAGCATTTCTCCCTACAGGTACCAGATTATCATCAAAAGTTCATGGGTAACTCCCTAAATTTCCGTTAAATCTCCAGTTTAGAACTCTTATCCCACTTCCTCTGTTAAGGAGTAGAGAACTCTCATTATGCACTGAAAATCGCCAATCACAGAGATGGCAAACTGTGGTAAAATTCTAGAAAGTTCTGTAATCCTATGGAATCTATTTTACAGATGAAAGTGAAGTATAAGGGGTGGGTCATGTAAATGACACATTCCAACTGAAAGCAGAGGTCCAATGATTGCACCCCGCCATCCCCTCTGACACCCCACTGTCTGCTCTCTGACAGGTGCTGGGACCATGCTAACAGGACAGTACTGTGTTGTCTCACAAGTTCTTGTTTGCCATAGCACCCCCACAAAATATTCCCAGTGAATTTACACTCATTGTGTTAATGTGAAGGGTCTAGTGGTGATAAGTTTAAATAATCATTCAAAGCTGGCCACCTAAAGAGTTTCAATCTCATATGAGTTCATGGGGCCAACAGCCAACACAGGAAACACTGAGAAGAAGAGATTTGACGCCCTCTAGGGAGAAATGCCTGAACATCTGGGCAACTCACAAGTAAGGGATCAAGTTAGACTGGGTTGTTAAAATCCTGTCTCCATAGAACGTGTTGAACTAACGAGACATATTTGATTTTTATCCAATATATAATATTCTATCAGAATTAAGACACTAATCGCTCTAACAAAATATTGACAAATAGCTGATATCAAGCTCTATAAAATCTTACACAGGAAGGTGGCTATTGAGACATGTCTGACTGAACTCCCATCAGTAAAATTAAGTAGAGGATTTCTTTCTTAGAGAAGTCAAAACACAGGAGCATAAAATATCCACTCAACCCACTTACTTTCTTTGAGCAAATTAGAGTTGGCCTTTGTAACCACCCTTCGTATAAAAACCTGTTTCTTATATTAGCCTAGAAGCTTAGAACACCAAAGACACAAATCACATATCAAGTGATGTCTCACAAGAAGAAAGGAGTGGACACTGGTGCTAGAATGGACCAAAACATCATTGTGGGAGAGTACAAGAACAGTAAAGTGGGAGGGGGTGGATGCGGGAACAGGGGGAGGGAAAAGGACATGTGGGACCTTTGGGGGTGGGGAACCAGAAAAAGGGAAATGAATTGTAAATATAGAATATATACAAAAAAAATCAAAAAAAAATAAAATATTATAAGGAGATAAAAAAAAAGGAAGTGAAAAAAAACAAAAAAAAAAAAAACAAAAAAAAAACCTGTTTCTTCTTTCCTAGTGTCTGCTGAAACTCTCATTCCTTTTGTGATGATCAGCATCAGGTCTATACAGAATAATACAGATGAAGGGGTCACAGACGAAACCACACGGCAAGGTTTGTTTTAGGAGTGGAGAACTCTCCCACAGCCATCAACTGAAACTGACAAAAAGACCTTTAACCTTTTTAAAAAATTCAGATCCAATATGAGGCTAAGATCCTATAACACTCAATGATATAATTAATTCCTTCAAACTACTGCTGGTGTGATTTCACAGACTCAGAGAAGGGCCTCTGGAGGGCTCTCTTCCTGTATGGCTGAGGCTCTAGATGCCTTAAACAGGTGCATTAATTGGCTGTTGCTTAGTAACAAATCATCCAATACTTCAGAAAGCACTATTACTGCTGAGGAGCTGAAGAAGTGTGGCAATGAATCATGGCAATAAATTTTGTAAGTCTCTCTCTCTCTCTCTCTCTCTCTCTCTCTCTCTCTCTCTCTCTTTCCTCTCTCTCTTTCCCTCTCTCTCTCTCCTCTCCTCCTTCCCTCCCCTCTCTCCTCTGAGCACCCACATGTGTGTGTGTTTGTATATTAATTTCTATCTAACCAAAGCACGTGATAACTCCAATCACTTGGCATGGAAAGGTACCCTCCTGAGCAGGAAATGGCGAGTGATTGGAGGTGGCATGGTAGGGGTAAGGAGTATCATGTCATCCATCTATCAAGGTAACAAGGGCAAGGTGACAAAATCGGTTTAATTTTTTTTTTGTTAGCACTCAAAATGGATTTCAATATGTCATTAATTAATAGTTAACTTTTCTCAGTGCTGTGAGCATATGTTTGACTGATGCTACTTGAGGAGGCAGGGTTTCTTTTAGGTCACAACTTTAGTACAGAGTCTATCATAGAGGGAACCAGAGGCAGCTGAGACAACTCTGTTAGGAATGAAGTTTCCTGAGACTGTTCCTCACATGGTAATGACTGGCCAGGAAACAGAAAACAGAATCTTATAGCCTTCGATGTCTGTCTCCAGTGGTCTAGCCCTGCCAGATAGGCCCTATATCGCAAAGACTTCACAAGCTCCCGGAGCGGCACCATTAGATGGGAAACAAATATTCAAATGCCTGAGCCTGTGGGGAACATAGTATAGTCGAAGCATAAGACTTACATATCCTTCACATGTCTTCCCCTTCCATTGTCTCCTCTGGGTACAAATCTCTTCCCCAACCAACTAGAGGTGATACTCACAAATCAAGCACCCAGGCAAAGGTATTGGCCACCACTATACACGGCCTGAACAAGTTTTTTCTAAAGGTGGAAATTTTAGCATTCAAGTCAGATGGTTGACATGGCCCAGGAAATTAACATTTTTAAACAATGAATTCAAATTGAGTATATTGCTTAAAGTGTGAAAAGTGAATCCAGAAAAGGAAATGATGTACATTAGAAGAGCGAGGCAGACTCCAAAGCAGGACTTTCACAGTCATGCAGAAGTCCCCTGGGGCTTTTTTCTTCCCAGCTAGTGTTCAGCCCATATTAAACACATCAGCTCCAGTATCCCAATACTCTCTCTTTCATTCCTAAAACCAAATCCAAGGCCTGGAAAATGGATCAGTCAACTACCATGAAGCAACATCATGGAAAACATTTCAGATGTTGGAAGACAGGCCCAGGAAGACATACTCTGACTCACTGCAGGGCCCTGTTCTCTGTGGTGGGAAGTCTGATATGGTCTGTGTCTTGGAAGATGCCCCACTCAGGGTCTTATCCCAGCAAGCTGGTCTTAGTGACTCACGATCTCAAAGACTTCACAACAATGAACATTAATTGAAATAAGAAGGCATACAACGGTACTGATGTAGTTGTCAAAAAAATCTTGTGGCTATATTCAAAATGGAAAAGATAGACATCTTAACTCCTTTCCTTGCTCCAGAAAAGAAAGAGCTCAGACCCACAAATACAATCAAACCTACTAGGGGTAATCAATCTAGATAGCCTTAAAGTGACTACTTTCTCAACTGCCAGAGAAGAAATAAATTGAAAATCAAGGTAACTTAACTTACACAGAATAACTGAAATAGCTTAATTCTTAAAGTGTGTTAAATATTGAGGTCAAGGCCACCAGTGACCACCGCGCTCGCCGGAAACCATTACTTACTGGAAGTCATCTGAAGTTACGACTGCAGGACCTGTGTGGTTTTCTTTTGCAAGAAAATGTTCATATTGGAGGTTTGAATGATGATTTAAAAAAAAAAAAAGCAACCTTTAAAACTGAACACATTTTCATAATCCTGTCATCAGCCATGTCAAAAGCTGAGCTAAAAGGTGGACCATCGGGCAACCAAAGGGGAAACCCTATCAGTATACAAAGTGCCACGGGCCTAAATTATTCTGAAGGAAAGCTGCAGAGAGCTGCAGCTGCTGCAGGGCAGAAGCTCTGGAAAGCCCAGGCAAGGCTTCAGCAGTAGGCAGCTTGCCTCACACGGGGGTGGGGGGTGGGGTGGGGGGTGGGGGGGGAGTCCTGGGCTCTATCTTCAGATGTGGGAAAGTAAAGAGAGACTGAATGAAAACAATATGAGCCGCTCACAGGATGTGCCCCAAGGAGAAAACCACCATAGCAGGGCAGACTCTGTGCAGACATACACGGCCTGGCAGAAGAACCACCAAGCTCTAAATCCACTGAGCAGGAAGTACAGGTAGGACCCGGTGAGGTCGCATGGTTACATCATTTGCTACCAATAACAATCCAATCAGTATGCCTTGCTACCAGATTTCTCAGCAAATACTCCATTTATTCAGACTCGCTGTTTATAAGCAAGATGAAACCACTCCCTCCAGTTACACAGAAGGGAACTTGGAATACAGACACCAGGATTTTTGCCGTGGGTTGTCTTGAGAGCCGATGGCTAAAGACCCTCCATCTGGGTTTTATAACTCCTCTGGTCCAAAGCATGGTGGAGAGCCATCAGACTCTGATTCCTTCACAGCAACTGGAGGCGAGAATTATTCTGAACAATGCTTTAGTTTAAGAAGGAGGTCTGGAAAACATTTGCAGGCATGCCTGTGCACCAGTGCTGGAGAACACATCTAGCAACCAAAAGACGCTCCTAAGTTCTTCCTACTTCAGCCAGAATATCATACTGAATTCCATCTGCCTCCACTTTGTTTGCAAATGAAAGACAATTCCTTAATCCTTTAACGTATTTATAAGATAAGGCGTGTTTTCTCTGTTTTATATTCCATATCTAAAAAACCAGAATGCCAAGAGGACTCTAATTTTGCATCAGATAAATGTAGGCCAAACGAGTTCCGAGAACATGCCTAAGCTGACAATTCTGCTGCTCACGCATTTCATCCAATACCTGTAACTAATTATCATAATAATGTGCATCATGGGGGAGCAGTGCTCTGCAGACAATGTAACTCATCCCTTGTCTCTTAAAAACAGTCTTCATAAAAAAGCCCAGAAACTAGCTGCAGTGACCATTGTCCCCCATGTGTACAGAGAGAAGGTCACAGCTATTTAAGGGTCTGTTGTTAATGTGGATCACTAGAAGTCCTGGGCATGTATGAAAACATAGATATGTATTCTCCTGACCAGCTACAATAGGGTTAAGTGAAATCTCAGTCCTGATCAATACTTGGAGTTAACTCACATCACAGACTCTGTGCAATGCAGTTCATCCCCTTGTTAAGATCAAACTCCGTTTTTTTTTTTTTTTTTTTACTCAAATAGCAGAATTTTTTTAGCTCTCAGCAGGAAAAGAACCATTTTCCTGTTGGACAAAGAGAATCATCAGAGTCTGCTAACTGCAAATATCCCTTGATTACTCAAAAGTACATTTATTGTTACTTTTATGTGATACTCGAGTGATGACAAGAATTGCCAGCCCCCAAAATAGGTGTCTAGGCTTTTTATTCTCTTCTCTGTGGACTTCAGTAAACTGCCACTTAGACAATAGCAACAATCTAATAAATCAAAATTTCCCAGAGGTCAGCCATAATAAAAAATGTTATTTGTAATAACAAATATGAAATACAGCTTAAAGGCTCAACAGAGGGGGGAAAATGTCGACAGCTGAAAGGAAAAAAAATTCCCATATTAAGTATACCCTTTAAACCCTCTTATTCTTTGTCCCTAGGAATTTTTTATGATGTCATTTATTCCCTAAGGATAGCAGATGTCAGAGAAGTCTAAAAACTTCTCTTAAGTATCTTTTGGAATTAAAGAAAAATTTGAAATTAAAGAAAAATTTGAGATAGAATTTTGGACATTTCTTTGTTTATAAAAAAGTTTGGTTGGTTAAAAAAATTCAGTTAATTGGAAGAATGTTCCCTATTAGAGGTTTTTAAATTTTAAAATGTGTTGTATATTAAAATATTATTACTGTCTATTCTTTAGTTTGTAATGGGTGAGAGTAAATCTTACATTTAATATGAAGTTTGCTATTAAATTTTAGTTTATGAGTGTACAGAAGTTGCTGTGCACTTTACTCTGAGATGCCCACCACAGCTTGCAAGCGAACCTTCTTGTTTTGAGCTTCTGTTATTTAGGAGTTCAATAAGTTCTTCTGCTAGCTGTAGCATAAAGTGATAAACTTTCTCTTTCATACATTTAGTATCTTGATTACTCTTAGCTTCGTCATGTGCGGATTTAGTATTCTCTTAATGTTTGGTCTCACTTGAATTTTCTTCTTTAATATCAGGTTTAAAGTTTTCATACGTATGACATCTACCTGGTTCATTTAAGAATGTCTGTGTTCATTATTGCTACCATTTTTACAGACACTTAAAAAAAAAATCTACTTCCAGGCATGTGCATGTGACTGTGTGTGTGTAAAGGTGGCTGTGCATGAGTGTATGTGTGTGCATGTGTGTGTGTATGTGTGTGCATGAGTGTATGTGTGTACAGTTGGCTACACATGCGTGTGCATGTGAAGAGCAAAGGACAACCTTGGGTGTCACCCTCAGGAGCCATTTGCTTTGCTTTTTGAGACAAGGTCTCTCACCGGATGGGAGGTCTGCCCAGTGAGCACATGGGTTTTCCTGCCTCCTGCCCCCGGAGTGCAGGGAGGCTAAGCACATGATGCCATGCCATTGCTTTTAATGCAGGTTCTGGGGATCGAACCTAGACCCTCAAGATTGTGAGGCAGACACTTTACTAAGCTATATGCCTAGCCCTCTTTCGCTCCTCCTAAATATCTTAACATAAATTCCAGCAATTAGAGACAATGCCCTAAACCAATCTCTTTTGTATTGACCTTCCCGTGAATAAAAAGTCTCAGCTCTTGTGTGCTGGTGCTATGCAGGCTAAGGCTGAACACCTAACGATCACCCAAGATCCCCTGAGTTTGTTGTATTGTACAACATGTTAATAGAGGGCTTTTTTTTTTAAATCTTTCTAATATAGCCAATAAACAAAACAAAACAAAGAATTTTCCTTGTCTTCTCCCTACAACTGATGGAAGATGGCCAACATATAGTTCATTTGTAGAGTAAGGCCACCTTCTCCCAACGAGTAGAACAGAGGCTGTCCCTAAACCTGTTCCCTGCCTGTGGATCCTGTTCCCCTAACTGGCCTGCCTTGTCTGGCCTCAGTGGGAGAGGATGCGCCCAGTCCTCCAGTGACTTGATGTGTGGGGGTGGGGGGTAGGGGGGATGGGGGTGGGGGGATAGAGAGGATGGGAGGGGGGAGTAATATCAAACTCTAGCTCAAAGAGGTGACTTGAAATTAATCCAGGAATAAAAAGAAGCTTCAAAAGAAATTTCCTAATCTAAGCTGTTATTCAGTAATTCCATTTTTATGAAATGACACAAGAGGAGAGGGTCAGTCTCTTCTGCTTGGGGCCTTCTGCATATGTTTTCCACACTTTTGGATTTCCAACTTTTCAAAATTTAGTTTAGGATAGAATCAGCTGTTCAAATTCTATTTGGAAGGTTTCTTAGCCCCTGGGAAAATCCTGCTAAGCATACAAAGATCTTTGTGTACTATAGATAGAAATAGAAATAAAGATGACATTGGGTAGCTGGGGGTAGGGGTGGCAGAAAGAGGGAGAGAAGAGGGGAGTTGAATTTGTATGCTATTTGCACAAAACAATTAAGATAATTTAATTATTCAACATGGCTACTTCTCCAGCTTGTCTATTTTCTTTTGATTTCTAAACTAAACTTGTTATTAATCTTTTTTTTTTTTTTTTTGGTTATGATCATGGATGGACACGGAAGTCAGTCACTGAAATATGGCTGCTGGTAAAAGGAATAAAAATATCTGAAGAGGAAAGGCCAGGCTGGGTTTGCTGAGTGTGCTGGTGCCGGCTCTCCTTTTAGTTGTTCCTAATGAAGTTAGGTTAATCATTGATAAAATCATCTACAGAATTCAATCAAACAAAACCTTGTGTTGACTGAGTTTTCCTGGTAATCCTGGTTTGGGCCATCATTTTATTTATAATTGCATCTGCTTTTTGTTAACTCTGCCAACACAAAAACAGAGGCCGCCTTCTGACTCCCAGTCCCTAGGCTTCCACATCAGTTACTCTGCTTACAGTGACAGCATGGCTGGCCCTTACATGTACAATGACCACTATTTGTCAAGTTTTTCAATAGCAAAAATTAGGCTTTAAGCAAAATTACAATGACATGGCATCCAGTGTGGTTTGTAAATGACATATTTGAGTATTCCTTTTTTAAAAGAGCACTGTGCATTCAGAAACATTTTATAATTTTTGTCTTGCAAGCATTTATTCTTCTCTGTTCAAGCCCGAATATCACATCAACCATTGGACCCAATAGTTCAACTATTTTCTTGCCAGCTGGGAGGGAGCTCATCTAGGGTTAGTGTAGAGTTAGCCGCCATTTCTAGAAGGCTTAAATCAGAGCACAGGTAGTTCTCCACATCAGCTCCTCTCTAGAGGAGTCGTTCTCATAGAAGGGAAACAAGTTGTCTTCGGAAGTCGAGAAGCTCTAGGTCTTTTCGAGATGTCATACAGACCTTTCTATAGCACTGACACCAATAGCAACTATCTTTTAATGCAGCTGCACATCTTCTGAGCACTTTTTAACAGATTGTTCAAAAGACCTTGAGAGTTCAACGAAAGAAGGAAAGGAGGTTCAGAGCTGGAGCACAGGGAGGAAGATGGTCAGCATCTGCTCTGTCATGTTCGAGCATGAATCCCTTGACAGCTTCAGGACCCCTGCCTGTCATAACGTGGGGGACGGTGAATGAGCTCCTGATGCCACTTTACACATGGAGACATGATTGTTTCCTGAGCCTGTATGGAGAGTTACCACACTCCCCAAGGAAAATAGGCTCTGGGTTCCCAAGATCTGAAACAGACTCTCATGGTTAAGTAAAAGAAGACAACTGTAAATTTGGGGACTGGCAGCTAGCTTCAAAGCTTAAGAGAGTGTGGTTTAATTTTTTTTTCCTGGCTAAGATTCAAGTCCTCAGCTCAGCTCCACTGCAACTGCCTAAGCTCCTGCCTGGTCCTTTTCTTGGTACCCACTTCCATCATTCCGGCATCTGCCTCCCCCAAATCCCAACTCCCTGCATCCCACTGGGTCCGTATCTATCCCATGCCTACTGTTTTCTGACAACATCCTGGTCTCATTTCCCTGATGCCAGATCCCACCCACGTTCTGAAGCTGAGTGTTTATTCCTTCATCATTGGAAGCCGCTGCAGTGTGAGGGTGAAAAACTGATCAGTCCTCGGTCGAGAAGCATTGGTGTAGCGATTTCACGGTTATTAAGCTAAGGATCAGCAGCCAAAATCGGAGTATGAATTAGGTGGTTCCCATGCTTTCCAACCTGCTATGTGACCAATTGTCAAAGCTGAACCAATGGGCTGAGCCCCTTAAGACATGGGTATACATTTCAAGCATATTTTCGATTCATGTGTTTTCTCAAGAATTAAGGACATAAGACTCCAGCTCATGGGAAGAGATATGGACCCATCACACACCTGTTTTGCAAACACCGAGGACACAGCTCCACTGCCTTTCATAACTTAAGAACTTCCAACAGCATACTCTGATTTTCCCCTCCCAGTCTGGAATACTCCCATCAATGACTCATAAGTGAATGGTCTAAAAATAGGCACTAAAATATAAAACATTTTAAAAGGTAAGTCATAACACTTTTTTTACTGTATGTACTTGACATTTTATTGGGAATGATCTATGCAATAACGCTCATCTGTTGTCAATTCAGCCCATGAAGCAGAACAGATGAGTCATTGTGAAGACAGAGATAAAATGTGGTGGACGCACTGGTGATGCAGTAGAAAGACAAAGCACTAACTGGGAAACAGAGTGTGCTTCTCACCAAACAATGAGCGACCAACTCATTTAGAAAAGAAACTTTTCCTTACATATTTCTCATTATGGATAATTTGTAAAAAAAAAAAAAAAGTGTACTTTAGAACGTTGCTTAGAAGAACAAAAGTTACCCCAATTATCGATTATGGTGATATCCTCTGGGGGATTTCTCTGAGGAGAGGTAGCTATTTTAAATTACCAGAGAGCAATTTGCCCGCTCGATGGCAGTCGAAAGATGATGCAATTTTCTAAACTATATCCTAAGCATTTCAAAATGAGATAAAGCAAACATTGCTCGATACCATTTAGAAAAAGCTGCACCTCCAGAAAATGTAGTTTCTGACAGACATTACAATTACTTAGGAACAGAAACGGTTTGTATTCCTAAGAATCCTGGGTTACATATGAACAAGCATGAATGTACATGCACACTACACACACACACACACACACACACACACACACACACATTTTTATGTAAAGACAACTTTCAAATGGTGTCAAAATGCATATAAGACACAGAGTATTGCTTATATAGCCTGGTCCTCAGGATATCTCTAAAGATATAATGCATTTGATTTCAGGAACTACACTTTGGAGGAGAGCTGGACAAGGATTTGATGAAGTCAGGGTTGTAGAACTTAGCTTTATGTGACAGCTACTGTTTTGTTCAGCAGTATGTACTTTATTAAATACATATCCATTGTCCAAGTCATATCTCCATGTAACAATATGGTGAACTGGGCCTGTGTTTGCTGAACATTCCACTAGAGAGTATTTTTCAAATACAAGAGTAAAACTAGGAATGAGGGTAGCCTATCACATAATGTTGCAGGTAACAAGTAGTTGGGGAAATGCCAGAAAACTATCATTTCATCAATCTTTGCTGCTCACGCCTGCTAAGCACTCATGTATGCCCCCCCCCCCGGCACTGCCTACTTCAGGATGGCTGTTAATAGTTACTTATTACTACAAACACATCATATTATTCTTTTAAAGCTAACTGTTATCTATTTAAGTGTGCCAAGCAAGAAGGGAATGAGACTTCAAGAAAAGAAATTGAGAGTAGGACATGGTACGAATGCTGTGTCCCCTCCAGGACTTGGGACAGTTCTGTTTTCCTGGAAGTCTTGCACTAATGTGCTGGTACCCTTGGTTCTCTAAGAATCCCCCAAAATTCAGGGTTTTCAGATTTTCTGAATTTGCACTTTTGTTACTTAACTTGATGGAGTCAGAAGTAGAAGAAAGAACCAGATGGCTTTGTTGTTTCTGTGTGCTTCTATGTAATTTGAATGAGACATGTTCCCCTCAGGCTCAGGTATTTGAACACTTGATTCCCAGGTGGTAATGCTGTTTGGGGAGGTGACACAACCTTGCTGGCCAAAGTACACCACTGGGCCTTTGAGAGCTCATAGCTTTGTGCCACTCCCAGTTCATTCTCTCTGCGTTGTGCTCCCTGGTGAAGATATGGTCTTCCCAACTGCCAGGTCCTGCTTCCATCCCTGCTGCTTGCTGTCAATGCCAACCCACCATGATGAAATTTTATCCCTACTGGAACCATAAGCCAAAAGGAAACTCTCTCTTCAGGTTGCATAGGCCATGATATTTTAATCACTCTAGTGTTGGGGGATGGTTTTATGCACCGTGTATTCAGATGCTGATTACTGCGTCCAGAGATCTGGCTGCAGTTCAGCCACTGGTAGTTAAGCATCTCTCATCTGGATGTTGTGTAAAAAAATTGTTTCTAATCACCTCTGATTGGCTAATCAAGAGCTGATCAGCCAATAGCTGGGCAGGAGAAGAGGAGGCGGGCATTCTGATCCCAGTGAAGGGGTTCCAGGTGGAAAGAGGAGAGAGAAACAGAGATGGAGAGAGAGAGACAGAGACACACACAGAGAGAAACAGAGAGAAACAGAGAAAGAGGGAGTGACAGAGACAGAGTCAGAGACAGAGAGACTAAGAGAGAGTAGCCAGGAGGGGACAAATGGAAGACTGGAGAAGAAACAACCAGATCAAGACTAAGATCACAGATAATGCCTTGTGGCTGGGAAGTTTCTAGGAAGGAGTTCAGGCCAGGATGGTTGGGTTAGAATTGATGAGAACCCTGCCCAGCTATAGTGCATGGCGCTTTTTAATAAATATCTACCAGGTCTCCATGTCATTATTTCAGAGCTAGGGTGCTCTAGAAAGGCTCATAACTTTTACACTATGGAAAACAACTAATATAGCTTTGTAAACGTTCCCCACCCCAGTTCTCTCCTGAGACATACAGAGTTCAGCGCCTGGGCCCTTCAGTATTCCCAACAGCCAGAGGCAGACATCATACCACAATGCTGGGACAGGCTGAAGCTCATCAGATAACACAAAGATGGGACTCACACATTAAGTAGCTTACAGTACAAAGTTATGAATATTTCCATTCCAATAAGCGATTACTCATGAGCTTTGTGGAGAAAGTGCTTGACCTCTTTGATCCTAGGGTGAACTGATGATAATGTTCAGGGTTGTGAGACAGGCTAAGTAACTATTTAATCACTGAACTACCCTCCCAGCTCTGCTGTTTTTCCAAATCAAATTAGGTTTTATACTTAGTCATATTAGATCATACTTTCCCTAATTATGCATTTTCCCATTATGACTTTAAATTTATAGCACTCTGTTGCCAGTGCCCACAAGCAAGGGTGTGTACCCACATAGCACAGTATTTTAAAACAGACTCCCTAAATTGTGAGGTTTAGAACTTCGATTGTAGATGTCTTTAATATCACCCATCTTGGGCAAGTCACAGAACAACTTTGTGCTGTGTCTTTTACTCGATTACATTGGAATTGCCTATTCAAATTCAACATAGGCGTCTTTAACTTCTTCCTGGACCTTTTTTGTTTTGCTACCTAGAACCTGTCCAATGGGGCTTTAAACCCTCCCCAAGTCACGCTTCTTATCCATAGCATCCCTGGTGTAGTAAAAACGAATCTTCTACATGAACCTCACTTCCAACCATGAATCTTCCTAGACATAGATTTTGATCCTTAATCAAGTCTTAAGGTCACAGAGAACTTTTAAAAAGGCTCCTAAGTTCTACCACCAGAATCTCTTTATGAGAAAATTCTCAAGCTTTGAAATTTCAATCTGCCGTGCAGGCTTGGAGTTCTATACTACTTAACTAGGGTTCAATGAGCAATTCAGTTTGATTTAAATAAAGCAGCATTTGTACAAGAAATGGCTTGGGGCCAGGAAAACTGTGTAGCCCAAATATCCCTTTGCCCCTTGTTTTAGGGGAAAAAATTGAATACTTGAAAATTTCTTAAAGGAAGACACCTGTTTGTGTTTCCTGCTGTTACTCTCATTATAAAGATATTCTACAGCCTCCTTTGTCATGAACACTGATCATATGGGTTGGTTTGTAGTGAGCATTGACGTCCAAACAGCTGTTGAATTACCACCATAATCTTGAGGAAATAACTAACATGACTTCAAAATACAACTCAAATAAAATCAAAACGTTTGCTTTTACAAAATAACTTCTAGTATTTTAAACATTCAAGTTGTAGTAAGACGAGGCACATTTCCTTCTATTGAAGCTAGACAAGGCAGCCCAGTTAGAGGAGAGGGATCCAAAGTCAGGCAATGCAGTCAGAGACAGCCCCTGCCCCCGCTTTAGGAGTCCCCCACGAAGACCCAACCATACAACTGTTACATATATAAAGAGGGCCTAGGTCCACCCCTTTCATGCTCTCTGATAGGCAGTACCATCTCTAAGAGCCACTGTGGACCCAGGTTAGTTGATTTTGTAGGTTTTCTTGTGGTATATTTGACACTTATAGCTCCTTCAATCCTTGAGTTGTATTTTGAAATCATGTTAGTATTTCATCAAGATTATAGTGGTAATTTAACAGAGGACCCCTCTCCTCCACAGGATTCTTTAACCTCCACCTAATGTCTGGCTGTGGGTCTCTACATCAGTTTCCATCAGTTGCTGGATGATGCCTCTCTGATGGCTTGTTGATAACCATGTGAGGAGAAAGGGAGGAGGGGTGGTGAAGTGAGAGGGAGAGGCTGGGAGGGGAGAGAAGAGGGGTGAGGGGGAGACTGGGAGGGGAGAGAGGAAGCTGTAAAGTAAATAAGTAACTTTATCAATTAAAAGAAATAAACCAGGCCGAGAGAGACAGAGACAAAGACAGACAGACAGACAGACAGACAGACAGACAGACAGACAGATACACACACACACACACACACACACACACACACAGAGAGAGAGAGAGAGAGAGAGAGAGAGAGAGAGAGAGAGAGAGAGAGCGCTAGCTATTGAAACTGTTATGCAGGTAACCGGAATGTAACTGCTATACTTTTTATCTAGTAGAAAAATCCATTTTCATTTAACTATGCAAAGCTGGAAAAACTTTGCCCTAGCCTTTTGTGTTAAAATATTGAGTATGAATGAAATGTATCATATAATTATGAAACAACATTACTATGGCAAAAAAAATATATTCTAAACATTCACTTTGGCATACTTGATGTCCAATGCAACTCATCCAAGACAAATTTGTGCAAAAGAGCAAGATAATATGTACAGAGGTCCTTTATCCTTTAAACGGGGAAACGTCAATGTAGAGAGTCATGCTACAGGACCTTCTGCTTGCCACACTGACAGCAAGTTTAGTGTCAAATGGCACAAAGAGAAGCTTTCATGGGCCAAGAGAGTGGCAAGTGACAGTTCCTTTCTGGGGTATTTCTTTTGTTCTTTTCTTTTTTCCTTTTTCTTTTTTAAAATGTATATGAGCACACTGTAGCTGTCTTCAGACACACCAGAAGAGGGCATCAAATCCCATTACAGATGATTGTGAGACAATGTATGGTTACTAGAAATTGAACTCAGGACCTCTGGAAGAGCAGTCTGTAGTGCTATTAATGACAGAGCCATCTCTCCAGACCTCTGGGGTGTAGCTAAGGTTGAAGAAGAGTTTGCTCTAGGGAATCCATATCTGTGCATAAGGTTTAGAAAACAATGTTAATTAAAGTAACAGATGCAAATTAAAGAGACGGAGATGACGCCAGCACCATCCATATTCCAGCGGCTTCAGGAGACTGCCATTGTGGAATGCTGAAGCTTGTGAGTGCTGAAGCTGTCACAAGAAATGTGACACAATGTGATGCCAAGGCAGTTGTCCCAAGAGAGTCACACCTGGCCCAACTGGACTCAAGCTTCCTAGGGTTTCAGAGAAGATTCCTTGAGATGAAAAGCAAGAGCAAATCTAAATGGCAGATTCTACTGACAGGAGGAAGACCAAACCTGAGGCCAATGGCTGGAAGGTATATTCCGTATACAGATGTTCAGATGTGGCACACGGACCTTTTACCCAGACAGCAAGGGGATAATGGATATAGAGACATGAGATAGAAGAGTTTTCAGTGGTAGCAATGGGGTGTTTTATTATTTCTTCATATTTCTCCAACCACAGAACAACTCATAGAAATGTAATGTTCAGGGCTTGTTGGGGTAGGAGTGGGGTGTAGGATTTGCACCAAATGGTAATGTACTCGCATCCCAAGCTCAAGGACCTGAATAGAGAAAATTAACATGCGTGGTAGGGTATACTTGTCATCCTCCCAGTATAGGAGAGCTGAAGACAGACAGACAGACATAGCCCAAGGCTGACTGGCCAGCCTGGCTTGCCTATATACACACAAGAAAACACACACACACATACACATATACACACACATACACACACCATACTCACAGACCATATACCACACACACACACACACACACACACACACACACACCATATATACTCACACTCTCACACACTCACACACACCTCACAGACATGCCATACACACAAACACACATACACACATATGCTACACAATATACACACTCACACACAACTCATACAGATAGCATACACACAAACACATGCAATATACACACACATACCACACAACATGCACACACATACTCACAAACTTAATATCTAATGGAATGACTCATCACAACTGGGGGGGGAAGTATTTCAAAAGGAAAGAAATGTTAATAACTAAAAGCTTCAAGTTTGAGATAATAGGTTCTGCTTTGCAAAATTCTAAAGAAATTGCAGGTACAAGATGCATTATTTTTTCCTCCATATTCTGTTATCTCGCTGAGAGGCAATAATTAAAATGAAGCCCTTTAAAAGGCATCTGAATCTATTTTATTTTTTCAAAGCCATTGAACTCGAATGCCTGGCCTCTTGTTCTCAAAGAGCAGGTACTCAAAGAATGTAAGTAAGGCAAAAAAAAAAAATGCTTATTATAATGCCTGCCCTTTTCAAGAATGGCATGAAGTGTTTAGAGCATTTAAAAGAGCCATAATAACACATATATTTCTGCCTGTCCATGTGATAAAGCTGTAACTTTCTGATAAGACAGGGCAATGCCTCTGTGATTATGGTGAAGATAACTAATGTAATTGCAATGCTGTGGAAACATAAAAAGAAGAGGCTAAGACCAATTAGGAACCAAGGGGAAGTGGCAATAGAGATAAATACTGACAATGTGATGGCAAATCTCATTTCCAAATCAACCAGATTTATAGTCACTACCTGGCATGTAGTGACTGCTAATGAGAGCATCTTCCGAGAGGCTTAAACGAGGAAGGAAGACCCATACTGATAGCAGCTGACCCTGTCCTATGACCTGTGGTCCCTGTTTCTTCCACTTTACCTTAGGACCAGAAAGCAGTGCTTAGGGGATAATTTGTTCTTTTAGTGTATTTCTGTGCATCTTTTGTTCTCAAAGGCCTCCATTCCAAATCCCTGGAGTCTATGAACGTACTTGCATAGAAAGGGGGGAATTGCAGTGGTCTTTAGGATAAAAGTCCTGGATAACATGAGATGGTCAAGGCCATGGCATAAATCCTTATTGGTGAAAGAGAGAAGCAGAAGAAAGGGTTAAAGAGGTATAACATAATAAACTTGACCCATTTTGCTTTGCCATGGCTAAGGAGGTTGACTTCAGTCTACGTTCAACAAAAGAGGGACTTCCACCCAACAAACTCAAGGATCTGAATTCCAGGACAACCAAAATGAGCACAAAACACATTTTTCCTTGAATTCCTTCAGAAAGAGACCCAGCCCTGGCCTTGTCCATAACCAGGTGAGATCTTGTCTTAGTCAGGTTTTGTATTCCCGCACAAAACATCATGGCCAAGAAGCAAGTTGTGGGAGGGGGGAAGAAGGGGTTATATAGCTTACATTTCCACACTGCTGTTTATCACCAAAGGATGTCAGGACAGGAACTTAAACAGGGCAGAAACTTGGAGGCAGGAGCTGATGCAGAGGCCATGGAAGGGTGCTGCTTACTGGCTTGCTTCCCCTGGCTTGCTCAGCCCTGCTTTCTTATAGAACCCAGGGCTACTAGCCCAGGGATGGCACCACCCACAATGGGCCCACCCCACTTGATCACTAATTGAGAAAATGCCTTATAGCTGGATCTCCTGGAGGCATTTCCTCAAGGGGGGCTCCTTTCTCTGTGATAACTCCAGATTGTGTCAAGTTGACACACAAAACCAGCCAGTATAGACCATTACCAGCTTCTCGCCTGTATGAAACACCAAAGCTATTTAGCACTAGATTTGTAGTCATTAGTTACGGAAGCAACAGAAATCTATTCACAAAATTCAAATCCGACCAAGCCAGGTTCAGCCAAGTCTCACTCAGCTCTTAGGATGCTGAGAGATCAGGTGGAGTCATTTAGATTTGGTGATCAAAAAGTCAGCTCACGGGAATGGCTCAGACCCATTTCTACCCTTTGTACATTCATGAACTGAGAGATTCGTGTTCTCAACTGGATGACAAATGCACTCACCCATTTTAAAGACATCTGTACAGAGTCTCAGTAGACAACAAGGAATAGAGACCTCAAGTAGTCAAGATGTGAGTATGCTGGTACACCCAGCTTAGCTGCATTCTGACTCCTGAAGGTCCTAGGTAAGCAGTGCTCCTGTGGAGGGACAGCCCCTACACTTTCATTGCAGAGTTATCTACCTCCACTTTATGACACAGAATGGAACGCACTGTTACAGGTGTGGCCTCTAGAGTAGAGGCACAGGGCTAGAAACCGTCTCATAGCCCTGTAACCCTGGGTGCATCCCTCTCTTGCTCCTGTGGCTTAGCTTCCTTTCTCTTTCAGATGCATTTTCTGTTTAGATTTAAATGTTTAGTGTTGTAGACTATCTATCAAGGGACTTCACATCTTCCCCCTTGTTTTCAGCATAAACTTTAGGTTGTACTTGTATATAATGTTGCCGGCAGGAAAAAAAAATCACCTAAAAACTTAAATGCCTAAACACACATTAAAATTTAAGTATTCAATATTAGTTAAGATTTATGTCACAAGACATTTTGTGAAGACGCAAGTGCTTCAAATACACACCCAGAAAGTACAGCTGTATTATCAGTGGGCAGTGAGACTGTGGGCAAGTATTACGTTTCTCTTTAGTTATTAGATTAATAAAAACTACAGCATTTTCTAAGAGTACAAAGACCTACAATGTATCAAACAGCAGAACTTTTGGAGGCAGTGTACTGAGTACAACCAGGAACACTGTCTACCCTCAAGAAAGAAAAACACGTGTTCTGTATAAATGATAGGAATTAAATAGGATTGTGTTCACTGATGAACTCACACTTCTCGGGGAAATCTACCGTCCCCACACCTGCTCTTGCATTTTAATCTCAGGTATTCTCCATTATGATCCTGGGAACAAATGGCTATCAACACTCTGTGGCACCTTGAGTCCTCCATTTTAATCAATGACTCTCTGCTCACAGCAGGAAGGACACTAATTCCACAGGCCAATCAGCAAGACCTTCGTGTGCCACTTGCTGACACAGGCAAAGGGGCCAGGGTTGCAAAATCACATAGACACCTGTGTGGGCCAAGGCTTGTGCCTCACACCAGAAGCCCAGTGTGAACATACACACGAATTCTGCTCCTGTGATACCAGGCACTTCAGTTTCTTCTCATAGGTCTCACCTGTCTTCTACCTTCTCCATGTGCGAATTTTTCCCCCATTTGAGAATTGCTTATTAAGCATCTACTCTGTGTCAGGATTTTGCTGCCCTGGAAAAATGCAATGCAATAACCACATGTCTGAGCTTGCAAGTCTGTAGAATATGGAAACTGTCAGAGGATAAAAAAAAAACAACCTGCATCTTTTCCTCTGGGCCAGAGGAATTAACACAAACAAGCATGGTTTAGCATTGTGCACTGACAGCTGCCATTTAAACAGTTCTAGGGATCAGCCTTTCAGTAGTCATCTCCAAATATCTAAACATCATTGCCAGTACCCTCTGCCTTCTGCTCTGTTCATGGGAATACAGGTCATCTCCACCCTGTAGTGAACATGCTGTAGGTACCCCACCCTGTGTCAGGGCGGCTGCAAGCGGGACTAACCAGGCTAGGGCCTGACAAAGAGACAGACTCCTTCCCAACCCACCCTCTCTGAAACCACACTATGCTTAGAGCAAGTCATATAGAGACAAAAACAACCTTGAGAGAGTGAGAGAGAGCAAGAGAAGAGAGATGGAGAGAGAGAGAGAGAGAGAGAGAGAGAGAGAGAGAGAGAGAGAAGCTCTTATTGCCTGATCAGTGCTTGAGAGGGCAGGGTAGACCTGGGCAGGGAGAACCACTCACAATTTCTCTCTCTGTCTCTGTCTCTGTCTCTTCCTTCCTTTCTTTCATTCAAATAATTAGTATTTTATTTATTTTCATCCCAAATGTTGCCCCTCTCCTGGTCTCCCTTCACAGAGTTCTCCCATCTCTCCTCCCCTTCACCTCTGAGAGGGTGCCCCCCCAACTCCCAGAGATCTCCCCCACATTGAGGCATCAAGTCTCTACAGGATTAGACACATCTTCTCCCACTGAGGCCAAACAAGGCAGCCCTGTGCTACTTGTCTGCCCAGGGCCTCAAACCAACACATGTTTGCTCTTAGTTGGTGGCTCAGAGACTGGGCCACATTTTTTTCTATCAGCCATGTAGATAGGGGTTTCCCCAAGACCATGAGCCTTCAGAGTCCTTTAAGGGATGCTCTCTGACTGCAGTTTGTCTTTCCCTTCTCTTAGGGTATAGGAGGGAAATGGGACTGAAGCCTGACATACCCAAACTTGCTATGGTCCAGGCCACCCCTTGCCAAGTTCTGTGCCTCTTGCAAGCAGCCATAGTGATCATTTTGAACATGTGGGTGCTGGGAATCGAACCGAGGTCCTCTGGAAGAGCAGCCAGGGCTCTCTACCAGAGAGCCACCCCTCAGCCCCCATAGTGATCATTGTAATACCAGCATTTTTACTTAGCTGTAAACCATTTGAACCAGTTCTTTCAGTTGCTGAAGTCAGGTATCTTAATCAATTTGGTGGTGTGACAAATGATAAAAAACAAAAAACAAAAAACAAAAACAAAAAACCAGTAGTTTTATTCTCTGAATAACCTTAAAATCACAAAGGACGTCCTCGATATTCAGAACTAAAAAGCATCTTTCCTGGTCTACGTGTTTGTCATTTAATTTTAGAAGCAACCCAAAGGTTCATGACATGGTCCCAGTTACATTGTCTGGAAACCACACTTGCTAGGGGGAAAAAAAGATGCATTCTTTTTCAAATGGATTGTGGTACTCAGGAAGGTTCTGGAAGAATGTTATCTGTACATGTTGGTATGCCACCAATAGATATTATTACAGCACTTTGAGAACAAATTTATAGTTATCCGTCCTGCACTTTATAGTAATAAACCAAAACAGAACACAGTTTTATTCACTTAAAAAAAATCGACATCTTGTTTTAGAACAAATGGCTGATTTTAAATAAACAAAGGATATGAAAAACATAGAAAGTAAGTCCTCCCCGTTTGCATTTCCTCCCTCCGTGCGACAAGAGTTTCAACATCTCTCACAATTGGTGAAGGTTTTCTAGCTACATGCAATTCCTTTCTTCTCATGCCAAAGAGTTAGGACAAAGGGACTTTGAACAATGCATGTTCAAGAATAATTCAATTATCATATCTCACTGAATAGCAAGTTCTGTTAAGTTTTTTTGTTTGCTTATTTGCCCGGTCAAATGTTCCTGCCTGGGTTCTTTTTATAGAATGTGTGATTTGAGAAGCCGAAAGTCACTGGTCATTTTGACAGCCTTAATTAGTCATTTAAATTGGTAATTACTAAAACCATTACAGGGAGGGAAAAGCTCATTGTGTTGATCATAAATGGTGTCATCTTTTCAAATAGGAGCCCTTCCAATCTTTTGTTAAATTCTGCCATTTTGGTATTAAGTTTAAATTAAAGAGCTGCCTAGCTTCCCAAATTCTATGTCAGGAGAAAAAGTATGCTCTAATTAGATTAGAAAAACAAAGAACTTTCATATTTCAGAAGCAGAAGTGAAAGGGGCCTTTGAATGGTACAGCTCTCTGAGCTCTCTTCATTTTTGAGGCAGGCATGTCCAGTTCAGTCCAATTGTAGAATACTAATGCTTTCCCAAGGCAAATATGTTTGTCTATTGCCACTAACTCATTCACATTCATTAAATTTTATTATTTCTGCATCATTAAATGTAGGTCAACATGTCTAGGCCAGCAAACACCAGCATGTATTCCCAGCCCAGAGACACTGTTGTGAATGATAAGAAGCAAACAAATATGATTCTGAAGGAAAGAACCCCCCCCTTGTTGGTAAACATGAACATCATACTGAGACTAAAAGAGACAATGAAATAGATGCAGTTTGTAATCTAACCACTCCATGGTTATCTTGCCAAAAATGTGTTTGTGTAGAAGAAGAATGGAATGATGTTCCTTTTAGAACTGAAGGAGCCTTTGTTAGCAAAACTTAACCCGTTTTGTACCGACCCTGTAACACAGAAACGACTAAGCACCAAGACTGACACCCTAGAGAGCATCACTCCCAATATCTCAGGCTGCTTGGATGTCACATGTGAACTGTTCAGTGGAATAAAAGTACCACCAGTGCTTCACATCCAGAAGCTGTTTTAGAAACTTGGACTGAATGGCTTCCATTACTCTTGGATGCCAACTGCATATCAAATGAGGCTCTTCCTCTCTTCCTACCTGGTGGGGTATTTGTACCATTCAGGAGAAGCTCAGACCATATGGAGTCAGATTGCTGGCAGTAGATTCTAGATTCACCATTCACTTGCCAAGCAAGGGCAAGTTCCTTGTCTGTGAGCATTTTTCCACACTATGAAATACAAATAGGAACCCATTGCCGAAGGTTGATTGTAAATGGGCTGTGCAAGTAAAATACCTGATGCGCAGGGCATCTTAGTGTCTATCTATTGATTGTTTGACCCATGCTTCAAGATTGTAAGGATTCTGCATTAAAGGCTATCGTTACCTCACACCGACAGCAAGTCCTACCTTCACTTCAATCTCCCACCCTGCCTACTGTCCCAGCTCTCCTTAAGTGCTTCAGTTGTAGTGAGGAAGCTTCACCTCTACATTTACTTTCAGACGGTAAGCAGAGTATAAAACTTTGCAAGAAACTAGTTCAAAAGATCATTGTAGGCAGCCCTGTGAGCCACAAAACCAACAAAGCAGAGGACGGAGACCTTAGAGAAGTGGATGGAAGACTTCCGAGTGATGTCCAGGACGGCATTCCTACGCAGATCATGTTGTGATCTACAAGGGATCTGGAGACCTTATCAGCATTCTGAAGCAGAGGAACTGCAAAGGCAAGGTCAGTCATAGGATTTTTTATTGTCTTTTATTTTTTCTTTTTGAGACAGGGCTTCTTTATGTAGCCTAGGTTGATCTAGAGCTCACTATATAAACCAGGGTGGCCTTGGACTAAAAAAAAAAAAAAAAAAAAAAATCCCCCTGCTTCTACTCCCTAAGTGCTGGGATTACATGTATGCACCATCACAGCTGGCCCATGATCGCCAGTCTAGACTCTGAGGCTCCAAAGAGAGAAGCAACATCACACCATAAGCCCCGGGCTTGGATATGGAGGTCTAGACTCTAGCTTTGTAGAACCTGACACTTCCTAACATCTCCCATTGATTAGAGACCAATATGGTCAAACTCTGAAGCACATAATTTTGATGGGAAGTGAAAGAATATCATGATGTAGGATAACCTGAGAGATCATGTGCATCTTAGCATATGAGGAAATCAAAGTTTAAAACTCCATGAAATACCATCCTTAGGACATTTCAAGATAAATAAGAGGGATATATGTAAGTGGTATGTGTGTGTATGTGTGTGTGTGTGTGTGTGTGTGTACATATACTATAAAAGACAAAAATGTCTTTATGATTTTCTTGTTGTGATCTTTAGATATACTGATAGAATTCATTTCAAATTTCTAAAAGTTTCAACATGTAGCAAAATGGGTCATATAAGTCAACAAGGAATCTTAACAGCGTGCTGCATGAGTCACTTTGGGCTGTTGTAACAACACAGGTAGGTGGCTTAAACAACAGATATTTGGTCCATACAGTGTGGAGGCTGCCAAGCCAAGATCAGCAGGCCATAAATTTGCGGACAGGAATCCTTCTTACTATAACAAAGGGAAGGAAGCTTTTCTCTCTTATTTTAGAAACATTAGCACCTTCATAAAACTTCTATTTTCATGTCCCGATTTACCTCAAATTGTCATCCAGTGCTGCCATCTCCAAATACAGAGGGTAAGTTAAAAAGCCAACGCAAGAATCTTAGGTGCAAGGAGGTGCTACAAATATTCAATCCATAATATGCAAGTTGGAATTATTTAAAGTTCTCAGGTATGAGGAATGATAACCTCAATTTGCCTCATCTTTACAGTGACAACTCTTACTCTGTAACCCAGGACATTTTCTGATTTGGATCAGCACTATCTAAGGTATGCTCTTATTCTTTGTCTCGACCTAAAAACTTAAGATGCTTACAGATAAATGGGGGGGGAGAGGCTTGTTAAAATGTGGCTTTGGTATATGTGGTGTGAGTCCCGGGATTCTGCACTTCCAGTTACCTCCTAACTGATGCCAAGGTTTCTGGTCTGCCTGATATCATTAGAAGTTAATGTCGAATAGGCTTAGAGCCTTTTTCTTTGATCTTATTTCTTTGATCTTAAACTTCATGGTGTTTTCCTTTTCACATGATCATAGGAAGAACTTTCAGGAAAGTTACTAGACTCAATGGTTATCCTGATTTGACTGCAATGACCAAATCTGACTGTGTCTAACTTCCCTCACACTGCTTGTTATTCTTACTATTGTTGCCTTTTGGACTCTCGGGATACTTAGAGTAGTTGTCTTTGTAGATGCTTCTTTGTAAAATTGGCTGTTTTGGGTGAGAAAAGATGTGGAAACAAGAATCCTGGCACAACTCAGGGAGGTGGAAAAATGTGCTTCAGGATGTACAAGCATATCGTAGATAGGGATTATAAAATGGGTAACAGAAACATAAGCAGTCCCAAGAGTGGACTTGAGCAGCATCAAGCCAATTGCCTACAGGATGCTCAAGGCTTTGCCAGACACAAGATGAGGATGATCAAGTGAGTTCACATTTTTACAATTTAACAACTACACTTGCACTTGCTTCTAGAGGGTCTATTATTAAAAGGTACAGAAACAACTCTAGTGCTGCTGCAAACCTCACAGGAACTCTGATATGAATGTTGGCAGCTTCTCTGAAACTTGAGTGGGAAGGATGATTTCCGGTTCTTTAGGTGAGCTGGCTGCATCTTGGGTAGACCAGAAGGCAAAAATAAGCTTTTCATGCTCAGTAATTAGTGGTGCTACTGAAGGAAGCACAAAACTGAAAAATTATTAGATGTTTATTAGAAGAGTAACCTCGTATGGTTACTATTCAGGATGGAGAAAAAAAAAGGATCATTTCAGTCAGTCTTAAGCAATTGATTTGACCCTTGGAGTCTTAATGATCTTCTCTCTGTAACTTGCAACAGTAAATTCCTATAATATTGTTCCAAGTATTAAGAAAAGCATTAAATATTGTTTCAGGTATTCCATAGGTTCAGAACAATGGGCGCAGTGTAATGCAATTATAATTCTCTTTTTTGACTATTTATTTGATTAGAAATTAGAAAGTCACACGTCTGTTATGTCTCTGAGGATGTTTCCACAGATAATTCAATTGTGAGGGTTCTAGATCAACTTACCCCAGATAGACTCATACTCTGATGGCATTCTTGGGTCATTAAGGTGGTGTGTCCCAAGGCATGTGGTTTAGGAAGCTGTGTCTTACCCTGGCTTCTTCTTGCTCTCTTTTTCCTTTGTATTCTGGCTGCCACATCATAATGTGAACTTCTCTGGTTCACTGCACCCTCCCACAAGGCATGATTGACTGAACCCTCTGAAACAATGAGCCAAAACATCCCTTCCTCCCTGACATTCTCTATGTTTTGTGTTTTTTGTTTCACAGTGATTAAAAGATCTGACTAAGATAAGCAAGGCTTCATAAAATGGTTGGATATACTGGGGACAGAAAGCTCTAATCCCTATAGTTTGGCCCTTTGTTTCTTTGTCGATCCTTCTAAAAGTTTTCTAGAAGTTAGTTGTCATGGTTTATATATACTTGGGCCAGGGAGCGGCACCAAATGGAGGCGTGGCCTTGTTGGAGTAGGTGTGTCACTGTGGGCCTGGGCTTTCAGACCCTATTCCTAGCTGCCTAGAAGGGAGTCTTCCTCTAGCATCCATCAGATAAAGACGTTGAACTCTCAGCTCAGTCTGCACCATGCCTGCCTGGATGCTGCCATGCTCTTAACTTGATAATGGACTGAACCTCTGAACCTGTAAGCCAGCCCCAAACTAATTGTTATCCTTATAAGAGTTGCCTTGGTCATCGGGTCTGTTCACAGCAGTGAAACCCTAAGACTTTACTTTTCCAAAAAAGTCTTAAGTATTAGCTGGTATAACCAATAGCATTCAGGCTTGGTCTTGTCAACTTCATGTTGACTTCCTTACCAAACAGAAAAGTCAAAGGAACTTATTCATATTAGATAAAAGAAGGCAGTGATTTCTGCTAAAGCTTAAGTCTTCTTGACAAAAGCATAAGTCTTCTTGATATAAAGAGCCCTGTTATAAGAAAAATATTGGGGATAGAAAGATGGTTTCATGGTTAAGAGCACTTGCCACTATTTTAGAGGACCAGAGTTTGGTTCCTAGCACCCTAATTGCAGCTTGCAACCACGTGTGACTATAGTTTCAACAAATTTGGCACCCTTTTCAAGCTTCGTGGACCCTTCATGCACATGTCATGTGCATTAACTCTTGCAGCCACACAAACAGACACATAAAAATCATAAACAATTAAACAAATCCTTTTTTTAAGGGCTGTGTGTACCGTACCTGAGATGCTAAACAGGCTTATTGTATATTGCTTTTCATGCTGGACATGCACAGTAAAAATAAGTGCTTTGTCTTCATTCAATGGCTCAGCATCTTTCTACTTCCTTCTAATTTAACCTTTGGGAGGTCTCAGTCTCCTCTGTTCAACTTTCAGAAGTCCCCCATACACCCCACTATGTAAATGTCACAAAGCTCAGAGGGGAGGACATTCTTCTTTCTAGGAATTCCTCCTGCATTCATGTTAGATTCTCATTCCTTTTCAATCAAAGTTCTTTTGCAGGTCAAAAATTCTATTTATTCGGAGCTCCATAAAGTATCAAAAGTAGTATTGTAAGTAGAGACCACACTAAGGAGACACCAAAGCAAGCAGATGGGATTCTTGAGATTATGGGACAAGCACTTTTTCCCTTTACCATGCTTACCCTGCTTGAGTGGGTTGACCCAGGAAAATCATAGTTAACTGCATCCCTTCGGCAGGCTGTTTCCTCTTTAACTTAATAACAGATTACATGCAATTAAGAGTGAGTTACAGAGGATGTTCTGGGTAACAAAAGAGAAACCATCACAAATGCATCGAATTGCACATACAAGCAGTCTAGGCAGTATCCATTCAGGTACAGATTGATCTTGGCAAGTGTCTACCTGCCTATGTGCTAACTGCCATTTGATATTTTCCCATGTTGCCCATGTTGTTATCCTGACCACCTTAATATATTCCTTCCATAAGCACATTACAGATCTGATGTGGTACTTGCATAAAACTTAGGTATTCTGGTTAAAGGCATTTGTTTGCAATGGAATCATACATATATTCAGAAAGGTATACACATCTTAAGTTTATATTTTAATGAATAGTTAAAAAGTAATATATATAAGCTAATTCATGCAAAGTATAGACATACCCCATTATTTTTGAAAAAAAAATTTCTTATTTCAAACTAGTGGCAGTAACCTTCTAAAACTAACCTGGTATGTGCATGAGTATTGAACCATTGTGATAAAAACACTAAGTCCAAACATGGGAGGCACACTTCCAATCATACTAGAACTGAAATTGCACACTAGAAAAGCTTGTTCAGAAGACAACGGACAAAGCAATTTCAGGAAATAATTTAAACTTGACTTAGTCCTATGACTTGGCCATAAAATAAGTTGCTAGTCATTAATTTTCTAAAGAGGAGAAAGGTCACTAAAGTGACCACATCGTTGTTTAAAATGTCTGTTGAACATAATGGTTCTTAGAGAGAGGCAAAATGTGATAGGCCCAAACCAGGCGTCTGCATGCACACGTGTGAACCTAGTCCAGTGGTTTGGTTAACACTGACATCACATTTGCTTTGATACAAATTCTACTTCCTGTGGTAGCTACCGTCAAAGCTGGCCCTGGCCATGTCCTTCAGTCGGTTTCCCTTGATCTCTGGTCTCCACACCCCAAATGAATTGCAAAGACTTCATCTCATTCTCAGCTGTACTTAATCTGACCCTCTCATCTGTCATTATTAGGTAGAGCACGGGCCAAGATTTATAACACTCTCTGTAACATTCTGCAGGGCTTTCAGAAAAGAATATAAATTTAGAAATGAAATAGTTTTTTTTTTTCACTAGAAATCCCTAAAGTCCCTCAATATAACAGAGGACAGCTTGCTATAGCACACAGACACATGTCTACGACCTTGTATTAAAATTGACAAACCCCAATATTTCCTCATTATTCTTTTTTCTCTCCATCATCTCTGCTTTCCCTTTGGCAAACAGGCTTTGAGAACACAGAGTAATAAAGAGCTTGAGGAAGCCAGATCAATGCAAGCCTATGATGAGCTGGTACCACATAGGCCAATGTTGAGGTTTTAGGTCTCTTAAGAGTGCAGTGGCCCTCTTGGTCCCGCTGAGTGTGGTACTGGGAGAAAAAAAAAAAAAAACCAAAACCCCCAACCTTTCCTACTTCCCTTCAGGAGAAGTCAGGGAGAGAGCAAAGCTCATGTCTTCCTGCCAAAATCACTGCCAGTCCTGCCTGCCTAGATGTGGAAGATCCCTTGAAATTTCTTGGCAATAATTGGCTCTGGAGTGTTGGCCAAGGTGCTGAAGTGAGGAAGGCAGGGGACCTGTGCCAACCAAGTGCCCCTTCCCGCTGCCCTTAAGGAAACTGTGCTCATTCACTGTGACAAGATCTCACTAGGATTTCAAATGTAAGGTAATCTTGGAGAGGTGTGTGTGTGTGTGTGTGTGTGTGTGTGTGTGTGTGTATGTGTGTAAGTGTGTGTATATGTGTGTATGGGTGTGTATGGGTGTGTATGTATGTGTGTGTGTGCAGAAGTCATACATATAATTTATAAAAATTCCATTGCTGCAGAAACACTGTGAGAATCCACTTCAAAACAAAGCACAAATAAAAGAAGTCATGCTGTTGCAGCTAAGTTGGGTGCCATCACGTCTAAACTTCTCTGTCATGTTATTACTCAGAGTCCCTAAAATGAATTAACTGCAAAGCAATTTAACTATACAGCAAATGACAGAATAACAAAGGCACAACCCTAAGTAATCCTTTAAACGAGAGGTTCTCAACCCTTCTTATCTGGAGACCCTTGGATACAGTTCCTCATGTTGTGGTGAGCCCCCAATCGTAAAGTTACTTTTGTTACTACTTCATATCTGTAATTTTGTTACTTTTAAGACTTGTAACTATGTTTACCAACAGTCTTAGGCAATCCCTGTGGAAGGAGTCCTTTGAACCCCAAAGGTTGAACCCCAAAGGTCAAGACCTAGAGGTTGAGAACCACTGCTTTACAAGTAAAAAATAACCGTCTTATGCATGTCTGATTTTGTAATAGCTCCACCTGCTTTTCAGAATTTTTTGACAGTTTGTCTGTTCTTCCCTAAAAATATGCACACAGATACCAAAACCACAGGTTAGCATGGCCAAGGGATTGGTTAACAGTTGAATTGTCTCTGGCAGCCGCATATTGCAGCCAGTGGTGAGGGGAGAGGAAGGGAAGGCAGCCGGGCTACCAGTTCTTTTCACACCCCAGGCTTCCCCACCCCCACCCCCACCCCCACCCCCACCCTCTGGGCATCTGATGCTCTGGTCCCTCTGCCAGGCAATTTGCTTCCGCTCTGTTCAGTTTCCGACCTCTGGCTTTAAGAGAAAAGCGTTCTGGCTGTGGGAACTGGCTCTGGCCAGCTCTGGCTCCCTCCTCTTTGGTGACTGGCAAAGGCAACACTTTCTCTTTGACACTCTTAAATAGGGTTGTTTAATTCCTAATGATATTTACTGGCATAAAAAGGAAAACGAAAGCCACAAGGAGGATTCCGGTCCAACAAAGTCAGGCCAAGAGCTCGGTGGCTGAGCCCCACTCTGCTGGAAGGCTGTTCCCTACGGCTACCCATTTCTACCACAGTTGATGTGCGCTCCCTGCTTGCCGCTTTCATCCCTTAGTGTGACACCTACTGGAATTTATGAATTTCTCGAGATGCAAGGGTATGATTCGGGCACCTGATGCTGGTTTCTGCCTCAGGGACTTCCCACGGAAATCACCCAGCGCTTAGAAGGCATTTCGACAAGGAAGTAACCAGTGGAACCTTCTTGCAGGCAGAATCCCATGAAACCGCTTCAAAACACACTAGAAGCCACCACCGGCTCGTTAATAGCCCATGTCCCCTCCATCCCGTCTCCCCCAGTTCTTTCTTCAACAGTATAAGTGGCTTGTCGGGTTCCAGCCTGTGGGGGGAGGGGGGCTGTGCCAACTGCAGTTTTTCTGCACTAGATTTAAGGTTGGGGGTGGGGGTTCAGCTTTGGTCCGGCTGAGGAGCTCACTGCCTCTTTTCCAGGTTCCACAGGGAGGAGAGGGGCGCGCAGACCTGTGGATCTACAGGTTCCATCCATTTAGATCTCCACCAGCACCCCTTTACCCCGCCCCCACCCGTCGCCTCAGGTCCCTGTCACCCTTGTCACCTTGAGCCAGCGTGGATCCATTCCCGCCTCCTCCACCCCACCCACCCACCCACCCTTAAAACGTGGGCACATCCTCTCCCACGTAGCTGCTCATCTTAGCGTCCCGCGTTCCTTAAAGTCCCCCAAGATGCCTCTGGTCTTTAATTCTTTGGTGACACTGCCTGGCGGAGGTGTCGCTCTGTGCGGAGGTTGAGGACAAGCTAGCTCCGACGCAGAGGCTCACAGGGCTGGCGGCAAAGGCCTGCCTGGGGTCTCCGGGCAAGCTCCGCCGTGGCGCGAAGGACGCACCGCACTCACCCGCTGCTGCTGCCGGCTGTGGACGGCCACCGCGGCGGCGGACGCGGCGCTGTGCCGGAGCTCGGCCGCCTGTCCGGGTCTCAGCAGGCTCCGGGTGAACCTGCGGGTCCGCTCGCCGGCCATCGCCGGCCGTGCCGCTCGCGCCTCGGCCCCGGAGCGAGTGTGTCCCGCCGGTTCCCCCGGCCGCGCCAGCCTGTTCTACCCACCCGCCGTTCAGGAAGCGGAACTCGGAGCTTTTCCCCCCCTCTTCCCCGCTCAACTCATAAGAGGCGGGTTTTTCTCGCGCGCACCCCCACTCTGCCCACCCCCTTCGCTCCCGCTCAAGCTCCGCGGCGACTTTGCAAACTCTGCGCCTCTCCGGCCGCGCGCGGCCAACTGCGCCTGGCTAGGGCGCATCTGCAGCGGCAGCCGCGGGACGCGCGTGGGGGGTGACTCCACCCGCGGCCGCCCACCCGAGACTCAGTACTGACGCCGGGCTGCCTCTGCTGGCTCCGAGTGGGACCTGCCTACCACCTTACTCTCAAATCCGATGCGCCTGGAGGGTTGGGCATTTGGCGTGATTTTGCGGGTCAGATCTACATTCTGAGGCTAGAAAGTGAGGGAGGGTTGATCTCAGGTATCCTATGCACCCTTGGAGGTGGGTCAGAGGTTTTATTTAGTAGGGATCCCTCTGGTGGCTGGGCCCCTTCCTGTGACATCTTTGGGGACCCAGAGTCCTTACTTAGTCTTGGGTTGGTCTGTGTGAATTCACACCTGCCGCCAGTTTTTCCTCAACTACTTTCCAATTCTATACCAGTCACACTGCTCTGGAAAATGAGACTATAGAGGATGGTTTACCAAATGCCTCCTTAACTTTGCATACTAGTTTGGATTAAACTCTAGTGTATATCTGTGCAATGTAAGGGATTTCAGGATGGAAATTAGGATGAATAAGAACTGCCGCTTGGGGTTACAGTGTAGGGTGAGTAGGACTTGGTGGGTGGTTCTTACTCTATTTTTCTGCTTTCTTATCAAATGCCCACCTACCCTTGCCTCAAGCTATCTGATTAAAGTATTCTAAATTTCTTATCTGGAGTCGCGTGCAGGATGGTTCTCTGCCCAGAGGGGGCGGGTGATAAACCTTGGCTCTTGGGAGAACCATAGGGACATTCTGGATTTCTAAAGGAGGTTTTTTGTTTGTTTGTTTGTTTGTTTATTTGGATCTGTGACCTCTGCGGTTTTTCTAAAGTTAAAAACATTTTTTAGCTTGTAGTGTGCCGAGCTTCTCAAGTACTTAATAGGCTAACAGGTTCCCTTTGAGGAAAGTCTGGGCTGCGTACAGTGTGACACTGTTTTAACATTTGACAAACTGTTGGTAACCAGTTTTTCCCCTCTTTCAGAATACTGTCTGGTGTACAGTATACCTGAGTAACTCATGATTCTTCACGACTCTCAAAGGCTCAGGAAGTCTGAGACAGGCGGAGACTTGAGTGCTGAGGCAGGGGGGTGGCAAGAAGAGGAAAATGGACAGGAAGCAAAGGCTGTAGCAACAGAATATGCATCATAGTGTGTCTTGGGAACAGCAACAGTTCAGGTTTGAATGTATTTTGCTGTGTTGAAGTATTCTGGCCAAAATCAACTTGAGGAAGACAGAAATGATTGGGCTTACACTTCTAGGTCTCAGTTACCCTTGGGATTGCAGAAACCTGGGAGCAGGACCCGGGATCCAGAAACCATGGAGGAATGTTGCTTATTGGGTAGTGCTCTGGCTTGCTTTATCTTATTCAGTCAAGGCCCTGAGGCTTAGGGATTGTGATGCCCATAGTGGGCAGAGCCTTTAATTATCAATCAGTCTCTCACACAGGCCAACCTGATAGTGGCGGTTCTTCAACCAAGGGTCATTCTTCCTCCCCAGGTGACTCTAGGTTGTGCCAAGTTGAACGTGAGCAGGACAATGCGTTGAGCAGCCCATGTAACCTAGTCTTGAACGGCACCAAGTATCAGAAGAATTACTTGTATTTTTACTCTTGGCATGAGTTTTACCCTCTCCAGCTTTGGGAGGTCACACCATCCACTAGTGTGGAAGGATTTGTGAAGGATAGAGTGTGTACTTCTTCTATCCATGTCCCAATAGAATATCAACTGCGAAGGTGGGTGTAGAACTTGTTGCATCAGAGTGTGTCTTGGGTATAGCAAGAGTTCAGGTTGAACTTATTTTGCTGCATTGAAATACTCTGGCCAAAATCAACCTGAGGAGGAAAGGATTGACCCTGTTTATACTTACTTCTAGGTCACAGTTACCCATGGGATTACAGAAACCCGGGAGGAGGAATCAGGACCCTGCTTGCCAACATCTTTCTCCTCTTACCAATACATTTCCAGTCATGTTTTACCAGTTAGTTACTGTTTGAAATGGAACCTTTTGGAAGCAGAAACTTCACTGATCTCTGTACCACCTGCCAGTGTCAAAGCCCTTCCACAGTTGGTACACTGTGAGTTGCTACAGACTGGCATATATGCGAGTGTGTACTTCTTCTATCCATGTCCCAATAGACGCGCGCGCGCGTGTGTGTGTGTGTGTGTGTGTGTGTGTGTGTGTGTGTTGTCACATGTGTGTCATGTGTGTGTCCCTGGCACCCTTGGGAGTAGAGTAGAATGTATCATATACCCTGGAACTGGAGTTACAGATATTTGTGGGTAATGAAAAACAAACCCTTGTCCTTTGAAAGAGGACTCAGTGCTCTCAGTAAATGAACCATCTTCCAGTCTCACCTTTTTATGTTTTGTTTTTTTGTTGAGAGATGCCATTACAGGCACACAATCAGCATGGTTGCCATTACAGGAACACAATCAGCCCGGTTTGGTTTCTCTAAAATAAGTGAATTTTTAAAGACGTTGAATACTGTATGTGATGGCCAGTCCTTATTGTCAGCTTGATGGGATTTGGAATCGCCATGGAAACAAGTCTCTAGGCAGGCCTGTGAGAAATTACCTAGGTGAGGTTAATTGCTGTGGAGAGACAGACCCTGAGTGTGGGCAGTACTCCTCGCCCCATGCCTGGGGTCTCAGACTGCGTGTAGGAGACCAGACAAGCTGAACACAGCATTTGTCTCTCTCTGCTTCTTGACTGCAGGTGCAGCGTGCCTAGCTTCCTCAAGCTGTGCCGCGGCTTCCCTGCTCTGATAGAAGATACCCTGAAAACGTTAGCCAAGTAAACTCTTTCTTCAGTTGACTTGCTCCTGATATGTTGTCACAGCAACTGGATAATTTATAGGCTACTGAATAGTGACCAAAAAGAACGTGCCGTCTCGTTAAGTTAGTATCCCCCGGCTTCGCCGTGCACAGATGACGGCGTAGGCTGTAAACACACACTTTCAGGTCATAATTCTTGTCATCCCCGTGAGCTGTTATAGATCAAAACCTTGCAGCAGAAAGAAGTGAGGATGGTCAGTAGCCACTCACGGTGTACCAACTGTGGAAAGGCTTCCTCGACTCTGTGACAAGCAGTGTAGAACTCACTGAAGCTTCTGCTTCCAGAAGGCTCCATTCCAAACAGAGTTACTAATTTGTAGAATGTGACTAGAATTTGCTGGTAAGAGGAGGTTGTAATATTTTGAAGATGAATCTTAATAATAAAGAGTTCCTACCTTCCTTTCCACCCCACAGTTCCTTTCTTCCTTTCCTCCTTTCCCCCTTCCTTCCTTCCTTCCTTCCTTCCTTCCTTCCTTCCTTTCTTTCTTCCTTCTTTCTTTCCCTCCCAGATACTCTTTCGCATATCTGAAGGCTTTATCATTGTCTTTCTTAAGGCCTAGGAAGCTCTTATAGCCTGCTGTGATATAGGCCAAAGCTCCATAAATTAGAAAAATGTAATTAATAACTTTCTCTTATCATTTTACAAGGCTTGGCTTAGGGCTAATATTACTAGTCACATAAATAAGACAAGGATTAGGATCTTTTAAATCACAGTAATAATTATAGAAATGAAAACTGTACCTTTTTTTTTTTTACATTATTGTGACATAGTTGTATAAGCTGGGGGTAGGGCATTAAATATTCCTCCATGGCTTCTGCTTCAGTTCTGCTATGAGTTTCCTGCTTGAGCTCCTACCCTGGCTGCCCTCAATGATTAAGTGTAACCTGTAAACTGAAATAAACCCCTTCGCCCTCAGATGGCTTATGGTCATGGTGTTTATCAGAACAATTTAAATCAAATGAGAAAATTCCTTCCCTCATGCATAAAAGGAAGCTGAGAGGGAATTCAGTAGTATGGCTGTCCAAATAGAGCATTTTTGTGTGATAGGTATACAGATGTCAGTTCAAATCATTTTCTGATTTTATATAAGGACTTTCTTTCAAACTCCCTGTCTTAGTTAGGGTTTTACTGCTGTGAACAGACACCATGACCAATGCAAGTTTTATAAAAGACAGCATTTAATTGGGGTTGGCTTACAGGCTCAGAGGTTCAGTCCATTGTCATCAAGGCAGAAACATGGCAGCATCCAGGCAGGCATGGTACAGGAGGAGCTAAGAGTTCTACACTTTCATCTGAAGGCTGCTAGTAGAAGACTGACTTCCAGGCAACTAGGGTGAAGGTCTTATGGCCACACCCATAGTGACACACCTACTCCAACAAGGCCACACCTCCTAATGATGCCACTCCCTGGGAAAAGCATATACAAACCATCACACTCCCTATTAAGGGAATGGTTCATATTTTCTATTGAACAGTAGTAGGGAGGGAGGAGGAGTCCAAAGAAGCAGGTCTCTTACCTTCACCATTCTCTTAAAGTATGGTGGATAAATGAATATATAACTCCATTTGATTGCTAAATGTTTATAGTTAATCCAAGAGTGATAAAAATCATGAGTCAGGATTGTGAGCCAACTGGGGAGAGAAAATGCTTTGATGTAAGCATATCTTGTTTCTCTTAGTAGGAAAAGCAAATCACTGAATTTATTTATAGTGTCTTTAAATGACTGTACTTTAACTGAATGCTATTTTGTAGTGTACTTTCTTCCCACCTTGCCAAGGGAATAAAGAAGGGACAAGAAAACATGGTTGAAAAGGTGTGATATTAATGATAGCTCATTAATTCTTGCCAGAGCTGGAGCCAACCGGCAAACCCAGGTGCCTCTGGGCTGCTTGTAGGCAAATATATAAAGCCTGCTGTGTGGTCTTTACCATGATCCACTTCTTGGGAGAAAATTGCACTAGAGTAGCATGGTTTGTCTGTCCAGCTCTGCCTGGGCCTGGTGTCTGCCCCAGGACCCAGGCTTTACATGCTTCTCTCACTGGGGCTGCAGAGGGCAAAGCACAGGGACTGAAAAAGGTCTTTTTAAATTTTTTTTCCATCTACTGCGTTCTTTACTAGAAACACAGGTCCAGGTTCGCTATTCTACCTTCTTTTAATTTGTAGTCTGGCTTTAGGGAAATAACACCGTGGGGGCTTCACTTCTTCCTCTGCAAAAAGTATGCAGACACAGACTCTGTTCAGTATAATGAAGAAGAAAATGATTAAAAAATCAGAGTGGGATGCTTCTGCTCTTCCGCATATAAGGAAGCCTGCATCTTCAGGTTCTCAGGCATTCTGTTTTCCTTCCATGATGAGTTGCTCACTCCCAATACGCACCATTCTTATGTGCCTTGATATATGACAGTTATAATGTAATTGTTCGTGTTTTTAGAGGGAAAACCAAAAATCAATCGATTTTCTAATATTTCCTTGAGAAATTTTCCTCTGTACACACGAGTGAAATTGTCTTACCCTTTCTTCTTTGAGATTGGTATTCTTAGTTGGGCACATTACTAAATTGGGTGGGAGAGCTTTCTGTCTCTTTCCATGGCTACAGCAATTTTAATAACATTGAGGTTGTTTGTTCTGTGAAAGTTGGATGGAATCCAGCTGTGGAGCCATCTGGTCCTGGTACCCTTGTTAATGAGAGAAATGTTATCAATTTTAAACCTCTTTTGTGGTAGTTGGTTTATGTTCAAGATTTCCCCATCTACTATTTCATAATAATTTACAGCTTACTAAGAATAGCACAGAATCTAGAAACAATTGTGTTAGAATATCAGATAGCATAAAATTGTGAGGTACTTTTTTTTTTAAAATATCATGTATCTTATTGTTTTGTTATGAAGAAATTAAGCAGGCTTGAAGCATGAAAGGACAAAATTATAATATAAATTCATAAGGTATTTAAAGTGCATTTTGAACTTCCACTTCTAACTTGGTAAGAACTTATCTCCAAAATGTAAGATTGCTTCCCTGTGTAGCAGCAATATGACTTAACAGAGTGATCTTGAAAATCCCTTGCACCATTTTCACATTTTTCTTCGTATCTGCTTTGGTCACTCCTGCATTTTATCATAGATGTGGGATAGATTTGTCTTTCCTGTTTCTTATTTCCGTAATGGAAAGTCATCCCCCTCGGCTTGTGATAACAATAGCGGCTCACTCCGAGAACTAGCCAGTCCTCCCAGCCCTAGATATGTTGTTGATATTTAACTTGTAGCGTTTTATCTAAAATTTTTTTTAAAATATTTTATTAGTCAGTCAGTATCACACATTTCTCTTTCTTAGTCAGGAGCATGTTACTTCCTTCTTCATGACTGAGTTTCCAGTGGTGATTACCAAATCCCTCATCTCTTTAAGGATATAGTTTTAGACAGATTAGTTTGACCATACTCTTTTATTTAATTGTTAATAAGCTGCATCTTTTGCTTAAACTTTGAGAGCCTTTTTTCTTCTTTTTTTTCTTTTTCTTTCTTTTTTTTTTTTTTTGGTTTTTCAAGACAGGGTTTCTCTGTGTAGCCCTGGCTGTCCTGGAACTCACTCTGTAGACCAGGCTGGCCCCGAACTCAGAAATCCACCTGCCTCTGTTTCCCAAGTGCTAGGATTACAGGCGAGCACCACCACGCCCGGCCTTTGAGAGCCTTTTAATCAAAAGAGAAATCCCAGATTTTTATATATGAAAAGTAGTAATGTTCAAATGCATAAAACTTACATTTTCCTGATAGCATATATATGTGTATATATACATATATATGTATTTATATATATGTGTATACACACACACATATATACATATATGTGTGTGTGTGTGTGTGTGTGTGTGTATATATATATATATATATATATATATATATATATATATAATGTGCTGTTTTAAAGCAGCAAGTGGACCAGGGAGAGACCTGCTAAAGCACTTGCTGTCTAAGCATTTGGACTAAGTCTAGATTCCTAGCCTACACACCTGCTCCTTAGAGCATTGTGGTCCACCTGTAAGAAGGAAAAAAGGAAGAGGGGATTCCCAGAGCCAGATGCTAGCGAGAACAGATGCACAGGTGAGCTCCGGTTTCACTGAGGCTTTGTCTCAATGAAAAAAGGAGGAAGAGCTATAAAAGTTGATTCCAGACATCTACCTTGGGCCTCTACACACAGAGGCACGCATTTTTAAATGCATCTCCTCTTCACATGTATCTGTACACACACAATGAAGTGCGCGCGCACACACACACACACACACACACACACACACAAGAATGGCAAAAGAAAGAAAGAAAGGTCAATGGGCAAATTATATATTTGAACACACACTTGTAAAAAAACTAATCAAGAAAGTTCAAACTTTTTAATACACAGAAATTACAAATATCTTTTATCGATTTCCTAAAAACGTCAATAGCATATAAATTCTTACCAGAGTTTTAAAAAAAAACACACATTACAGATAAATCCACTTAAACATATTAGCAGTTTTACTCAGTTTAAACTGTGATGACATTTCTATAATTGAATTTCTAGTATAGGCAGTTTTAATATGAATCCTTTGTCAACATAAACATGTGTGTATGTAGTTTGTTCACAAGAATGCATGCTGCTAACCAACCATAAGTTACTCTATCATTAGTAGTATTTTTTAATAAAGTGATACAACAAAGATATTTAGCAAAATAAAATGTAATTTTCCAAAAGGTTGAGAGAATGCATTTTCCTCCCAATAGCATCAAAGAGAGACATAATGGTTAAATACAAATTTAAGCTCAAGAAGAAGGAAGACGAAAGTATGGATACTTTGGTCCTTCTTAGAAGGGGAAACCCCTCTATCAGCTCAACGAAGCAGTGTAGGGGAATACCAGGACAGGGGAGCAGGAGGGGGTTGATTGGGGAGCAGAGGAAGGGAGATGGCTTATGGGACTTTCAGGGTCGGGGGAGGACCAGGAGAGGGGAACTCATTTGAAATGTAAATAAAAAATATATCTAATAAATTTTTTTTTTTTAAAGGAAGGGGGAACAAAACAGCCATGGGAGGAGATATATAGACAAAGTATGGAGTAGAGACTGAAGGAAAGGCCAGCCAGAGACGGCCCCACCTGGGGATCCATCACATATACTGTCACCAAGCCCAGACACTAATGTGGATGCCAACAAGTGCTTGCTGACAGGAGCCTGATATAGCTGTCTCCTGAAGAGACTCTGCCAGAGCCTGACAAATACAGAGGTGGATGCTCTCAGCCAATCATTGCACTGAGCTCAAGGTCTCCAATGGAGGAGCAAGAGAAAGGACCCAAGGAAGTCGAAGGAGCTGTCAGCCCCATAGGAGGAACGACATTATGAGCCAACCAGTACCCCCAGAGCTCCCAGGGACTAAACCACCAACCAAAAAGTACACATGGAGGGACCCATGGCTCCAGCTGCATTTGTAGCAGAGGTTGGCCTTGTTGGACACCAATGGGAGGAGAGGTCCTTGGCCCTGAAAAAGCTGGATGCTCTGGATTAGGGAATATCAGGACAGGGAAGTGGGAGTGGTTGAGTTGGTGAGCAGGGGGTAAGGGGAAATGGGATAGGGTGTTTTTGGAGGAGAAACCATAAAGGGGATAATATTTGAAATGTAAATAAAGTAAGTATCTAATTTAAAAAAAAAAAGAATGCTGCTTGACTCTACTAGAGAGAGAGGAAAAAAAACAAATTAAAAAAATGTTTATAGCACAAGGTTTACAAAGCCTCGATGCCCTCGCTTTCTTAGATGGTGGGAGACAGATGGGACAATTGTATTTTTCATACATCAAATTGATGGTTTACATCAACTATTTTCAGGAAATTTTTCTTAAGAAACAAAACAAAACGCATGTGATTTTGGTGGCTGCAGTCCATTTTCTAGCTGGTGCTGCTGGTGTGTTCAGTGTTTGCATGAACTCATTTCCTGTGCCTTTCTGTGGTAGAGCGAAGGGAAGAAGAAATTTCACAGCTATGCTTAGACTATCTTGTGTGAAAGGAGGGGGGTGGGGGGTGGGGGGGTGTCAGAGAGGAAAGGGCAAATGCAACCTGCGGGGGTATAGGGTGGTTCCCCCAAAATGTCAAATTGAGTGTTAATGCAGAAGTTTATTCAAGCAAGACTAATGGGTTTTGTTCTTCTACACTGGGCCATTAGAGTTTATTGATACAACTAGATTAGAGTTTTCACAGCTTTTATCTTTGAGCGATTTCTTATGTGTGGGCTTAGAACTGTGCTCTGCTCTGACTAATCATGGTTATTGTCCCCTTTCTCCTGATCTTTGTTAAGGGGACAAAAAAGAAGTTTAAAAAAAAAAAAGAAAAACTTAAAGAAAATTTAAAAGCAACAAGAGAATTACTATGAAAATTGCCTACAAATTCCTGATAAAATCAAAGTGGTTTTCAAGTTTTAAAAAGAGACCTATTAGCATCATTATACTAAGCTCATGCTAACAGGCCTTTCTGATACTGCCACAAAGCCCGTATTCTTTTGGAGAAATGATTACTTCGGAGTTACTTCAAAGCACAGTGTTTATGACTCTTGACATTCAATGGAATATTCTGCAAAGACATAATATTTTGTAATTCCTCCTTGCCTTCAGTCACTTCGATGTTTAGCTAACTACTGTTAGTTTGACGACAGTTACCCGTGAAGACCTAGCTTGGTGTGAATCTGCTTATAATAAACTTTAGTTCTACGGGTGCATGTGTGAGTTCTCTTTCTGAATTCACGCTGGACAGTGACAGGAGGTGTGACAGATAAAACCTGAGTTTTGGGGTAAGAATTTCCAAAGCCATGTTTGCGTGTGAGCGGGCAAAGCCTTCCAGAGACTGACAAAGCTGTGAGGGCCACGGGAGTCACCTAAGCCACTTGTCCTTGTTGCTCCTGCTGCTCTGCAGGGGTGTGGTTTGATGGCTGGTATGTTTGTTTCTAAAAGAAATGGAAACCCAGAGACAAAGGGCTGCCTCTCTTAATGAGCGATGACTTGACACAAGCTGCTGTGAGTCTGGCATTGATTCGAATTTACCATCAAGCCAGAAAGTCCAGGGAGAATGCCAGTGTTCTAGAAAGGCAGCCGACAAGTACCTGGATCATGGTCCCAACTAATGATCATGCATAGAAACAGGAGAGGCAGCATTTGTCATTTCTGCTACTTCCATGTTCCCTTTGTATTTTCTCCCTTCCTCCTTCTCCCTTCCTTCATTCCTCTTTCCCTCTCTCCCTCCCTCCCTTCTTCCATCCATTCCTTTATACCTTCTTCCATTTTCTTTCCTCCCTCTCCCTCTCTCTCCCTCTTCCCCTTCACCCCACCTTCCCTCACTTTCCTTCACCCCTACCTTCCTATCTTCACTTCTCTTCATTTCTCTTTTGCTTTTGTCCCTTTCTTATGACCCTCTGTGTATGCCAAGCCTACTTTTTCTTCTTGGGATGTCTTTTTTCCTTCCCATTCTGTGGATTCTGCCTCCTCCACAATCAGTCTACTGTATATTTTATACAGTTCATTTGTTTTCACCTTTCCGTGCATTTCAGAACTTAAAAAAAAAAAATCCTAAAACTCCATGCAAGGACAAAAGGCATTAGTTGAGAAAGCCACTAGAAGAAAGGCTACTGCTAGAAGGATCACAGAACCCTGTCTCAAGTTACATGTCAGGGGTGACATAATAGAAGCAACATAACACTCACAGAAAAAAAAAAAACTACATAGCTTAATGGAGTAGACTGGGGCATCCTGCTGTAACTGAGGAAATATAAAAAGATGCCAAGAAGACAAATCGAAACCAAAACAACGAAATATTGCTCTTCAGCAAATATTCTAAGAAAGCTAGATATCAGTATCTGGTATCAGCCAACCCTGATGCTTACCCTGTGCATCCACTCAAAGTGGATTAAAGACCTTACTGAATACATGAAGATGTGAAACACCAGAGAAACATGTAGCATCAGGCAATCAACGCTGCTCAAATGCCCTAGCGGCAGCAGGGTGAGGTCCTTGCTACCTGTTCCAATGCTCTGGATTCTTGAGTGAAACACACGAACGTGCAGCCTTTTATTTAATGTCTTAATCAGCTCAATGTTGGGTCCACTCCAAAACTTCCATGTTGCTAATGCCTCCCCTGTGATACTCCTGAGCTATTATTTACTAAAATCTATTTTCCATCTTTGAAACCCTAGACCCAGCTGAGCGGGTAGGGGCTGGGGCCACTCTTCCTTTGCTCTTACATGACTGGTACTCTCTCTGCTCTGCAGCTCTCAAGCCTGTATCTTATTCCTTTGGGAATTCTGTTTCCCCTCGGGCCCCTTGCCTGTGAATCTTAAAGTTCTGCCTCTGTCTCCGTCCCCAGCTATTGGCAACTGATAACTTTAGTTTCCAATCAGAACCAACTGGGGGGCAGGGACCCTCAGCGTTTTACTGTGGAATTCTCCTGCAATTTTGGGAGCCAGATTGACATAATCCACAAGAGGAACCCTCTAAGAACTTGCTACAATCAAGAACTTCAATAGGCCAATAAATAACACAGGTGTTGACTTATGGAAATATGTTAAATAGTTATACGCAAAAAACTAGTAACAGAGCAAACAGCCAACACAATGGGATAAAAAAATATTTCTTAACCTTTAGTTTTTCAGAGAACTGATACATAGAATATGTAAAAGACTCAAAAATCTTTACTAACAAAAAAAAATCAGATTACATAAATCAAGAGGTTAGTAAATGTTCCAAGCAGACAATTCTCAAATGAAGTTCAAATAATTACATTAAAATTTGTTATAATTTAGCCATTACATGATTAAAAATCAAAACTACATTGAGATTCCATCTTATTCCAATGAGAATGGCTTTTATCAATAATCACAAATGGAATTTTACACTTCCTTGGTGAGAATGTAAATTAGTATAGTTATTCTGGAACCAGTATAGAGTTTCTTCAAACAATTAAAAATAAAGATTTACAGCCTTTCTGTTTTGATGAGAGTCTTTGTCTCTGTGTCTATTACAGGGCTATGTTTCGCCCACCCCTGCCCCCGGAAAATCCTTTCTTCAAATGTTAAAAAAAACAAATTAAAGAATACTACTATCGCTGGGCGTTGGTGGCACACGCCTTTAATCCCAGCACTTGGGAGGCAGAGGCAGGCGGATTTCTGAGTTCGAGGCCAGCCTGGTCTTCAGTGTGAGCTCCAGGACAGTCAGGACTACACAGAGAAACCCTGTCTCGAAAAACCAAAAAAAAAAAAAAAAAAGAATACTACTATCATGTAACTATATCATTACTGAGTTTTTACTTCCCCTCAAAAAACAACAAAAACCCATAGTCAATTTAAATAGGAGAGAACTATACATCTATGTGTATTTCAACAGTATGCACAGTAGCCAACATATAGAACTATGAAAGAATTGGTGTGGATTTTATCAGGCTAATTTCATATTGCACAATTTTCATAGTGCAGCCCAAAGTTTAGCATGAGAATATTAAAATCATAGTCCATCTCCCTTATCAGTACAGATTTTTAAAGTTCTATCAAAAATGTAAGCAGATATAAAAACAGCAAAACAGCTGTGCCCAAGCAGAGTTTATGATAAAATTACAGAGTTGGGATAGAAATTGAAAATGAATTTACATTGTATCATAAATGAGGAAAAGATCATGTGGTCCACCCAGTGATGCAGAAGACACCTGACGAAATTGCTGTATTATATGTTTAAGATGCTTTGTGAATTAGAAAAAAAAAAGTAGGCTTCTTAATTTAAACCATGGGAAAGCACACATAAATAATTTGAAAATTACTATAGTTACCACTTAATATGCTTTGTGGGACACTAAGGCCAAGAACAACTGAGAAGCAATCTGGGAGAATCATAAGGGAATAATAGAAACGACCGAGGCTGACAGGATATAATTGGGTAAAGGAAGATGCAACAGAATGTACTAATTATTAAATTAGCAAGTGTAATTAACAGCAGAGGTTAGAAAGGCCCAAAACAAATCTACATATGAGCCATGAGAGGCAAAGGGGGAGAGGTGATAACACTGGAAGCAGCGTGAACATGAACCCTCACGAGTAAACCTAACAAAAAGTTATATGTTGTTGAGATGCGAAATAATATATACTAGGATGTATAAAGATATGCAATGTTTATTGGTCAGAAAAATCAACATTTCAAAGAGATCAGCCATCCAAAAATGGAGAAATGTATTTATTTAGATGTAAACAAAACCAATTTATCAACTTATTACATTTAAATTCCTAAATGGTTTTTGATTTGCTAGGAGCCGATGAAGCTGTATTTCCTGTCCTGGTAATGGAGCAGTCCCAGGCCTCACTCCTTGCTAGCATGAATTGGGTTGTTCTTTGGACTCAGACCTGAAAGGCTCGTCATTTGTATGCTCCCTGGAGCCTGAAGGGAAATCACCTTTCAGCATCTAGAGCAGAGAAGATCTCTCTGTAGCTCATACTGCAGCCCCATAAATTATCTGATATCTAGTGATTACTTTATATATTCAACTTTTTTTTTCTATTTCTATATCTTAGACTAAAGTTCTTTCCCTGGCTTGGAATTTCCTTTTTGCTTATCTTACTTCCAACTGCTACTTAAATCGCAAGGCAAGCAGTCTTTTCTTTTTATGCCTTCCGTGAGCAGCCCAACAATGTCAAATCCGGCATGGCATTGGTGGGGACAGAATACATGGCTCCTGACCCTGGGATAGGGCCAGCAGATGTGGGACTCCATGAGTGTTGATGGCTGCTGTGGGCATGAGGCTTTTTTGTATAATAAGGTACATATATTTATTTCACTGCTCCTAGACACCCCTTCTTTCAGAACCCCTCTCCAAGCCAACGCTGGTCCTTGACACAACAAATCTTGCCTTTTATTATTATTATTATTATTATTATTGTTGTTGTTGTTGTTGTTGTTGTTGTTATTATTATTATTATTAGGTGGGTCACATTCCTACAGCTAAAGGTATGATCCTCTTCTCACAGTGTTAACTTAATAAAAGGCTTTTATATTACCTCAAATAGGTTTAGTAGCATTGCGGATTAAATAATGCCATTTCTCTATCTTCCATGTCATTCTTAGGTACCATTTAAACCTATTACACTTGAATAGAGGAGACAAAGTTAGAATAAGCTATTGGAGTCTTCCTTTACAAATAGTAAAGGAAGTATACATCCCTTTCTGTATATGAGACTTAGGGTTATAAGAAGAAAACCATAGGATATTTTCAAAAACAGAAAGAAAAAAAAAACAATCCCATCATATGCTAGGTGACTTCATGAAACTTAGCTTATCCTTTGTCGTATCCTTACCTAGCAAAAGATAGTGGTAGTCTTGGATGGTCGCTGAAGCAGAGATGCAAAAGCCTGAATACTTGCTAAGGCTAGGGGAGTATTGGTTACACAATCATCCAGCCCATAATATGTACAAAGTGGGAAGTGCCAATTCTGCGTGAGAAAGTTAGATGAGATTATAGTCAGGGGTCCATAAGGAAGAGGTAAAACATCTGGTCACCTGCTTCAAGAGAGGTCTGAATGGGTTCGTGATAAGCCAGAAAGGTTGGCAGATAGTGGGACATCATTTTGGGTGAGTGTGAAGACCCAGGCACATATATGTGTACATGAGCCAAGAGAAGGTTTTAGGAATTTGTACAAGGTAGTAGAGGGAAAGGCCTTAATCACCATGAATTTCATTCCCCAATCAGTCCCACAGACCAAGAAAAATAATTATAAAAATTGTGGACCAGGGCCATGAGACTCCAATGGCTGTTCAGGTTAAAAGGTCTTTAAAGTTCTAACAATGAGACGGTAGAGGCAGCCAGTTTAGTTCAGCCTCCTTAAGGTGGCCATGGGGGAACTTAGTCCTCAAAGTTTAAAAGCTTTTAGAACAGCCCTTGGGGTCCACTCAGTGTGCCTTTTGCTCCAAGGAGGGACATTGAGAGGAAAAATGCCCTGGACCCATCTTCTTGGGATGATCAAATGGTACCATAAAAGGATGGGCCCTCGTGGCTTTCTTCAACAGAATCACACAGGTCAGTGCCCAAACAGTGACTCCCAAACATAACCACAAACCCACGTGTAATTCACACTTGGAGCAACCTCAGATTCCTTCAACTCTCAGGAAAGAAAACAGAATCCTTCTTTCATACCCAGCTGACAACTCTGTTCTGATGTAACTTGTAGGTTCTATAGTAGCAAGGTACTTATGGAGGCTTGAATAAACATGGCCCCCATAGGTCCAGAAGGAGTGGCACTGTTAGGAGGTATTACCCCATTGGAGTAGGTGTGACTTAGTACATTACTATGGGGTGGGCTTTGAGGTCTCAGAGACTTAAGCAAGACCTAGTGTGCCATGGGCACTTCCTTCTGTCTGTGGATCCAAATATAGAGCTCTCAGCTACATCTCCAGCACCGTGTCTGTCTGCACACCTCTGTTCATCCCACTATGATGTTATTGGACTATATGTTTGAACTATAAGCCAGCCCCAATTAAATGTTTTCTCTTATAAGAGTTGCCATGGTCATGGTGTCTCTTCACAGCAATAAAACACTAAGCAAGATAGCACTTAATAGACAAGGAGAAGGGGCAGCAGACACAGACTAAAATGAAGCCATTCTTTGCGGGAGACAGTGTGAGATGGTATTTCACATTCCTTTCTTCAGGTCACATAATACTCTATCCTACTGTTAGGAAGAATAAGGTACCCATTGACCAAATATGAAGCAAGTGTCTTATTAGCTATGAACCAGAGTCAGGGAAAGGTTCCCCTAGCACAGGGTATTCCTTTGTTAGTTCTTTTAGATAAAGGTTGGTTCCCTGTCTCATAGCTCTCCAGAAGCACTTGACTTGGAAAACTTCAGTTTGGAGTACTGCAGATGCACAATGAACTCTGTTCATCCCACCATTCTTCTTCAGATTAGAGAGGACTCGAACTGGGAATCACATATCTTTGAAAGGACAAAATAATCTTTGAAACCATCAGTTTATTCAGGGTGTACACTGATATTTTATAGCAAATCATTATTATTGCCCACATCTATTTCAAGGTTTTAAAAATGCTTTTACCTTATAAAAGCATCTTCATTTTTCAATACATCATACAATTAGATGGCTTTTATTTTTGTTTTCAGAGGTATTAGAGAAAGAGAAAGTAATGGTTTAAGAGGAAGCGGATGCTGGGTAAATTGGCTCTACTTATTATCACAAATTACTCATCAAAGAGACTGGATAAATACCACATGTTTATTATTTCACAGGGTCTGTGTGTCAATAATCCAGCCTTAGTTTGTGTCTCAGATTCAGGGCCTCTAACAGTGCTTCAGTAGGGTGCTGTTAAGCACTGGGGGAGGGCGGGGCTCATCTGAAATTTGTGGATATAGGAGCTCTTTCTAAGCTCTGTGGTATTGATAGGGTATTAGATGAATGATGTCAGTTCCTCCATCATTATTGGTTAAAACCACCCTAAGTTCCTTTAGTCATGAACATGCAAACCATAGCGTTTGCTTAGTTATAAAGATGGCACCAGAGAGATAGAGAGCCTGCCGTCAAGGTAGAACTCTCTGGTTATAGTAGCCTTCCATCATTATACCTAAGTATCTGACCATGGCTGATTATGAAGTAAAGAAAAACTTATTTTGGCTTATAGTTCTAGAGAATAAAGTCCACAAAGGGATGCTTATATGTTTGAACCTCTATTAAGGCTTGTACATTTTGGCAGTTTCAAACAGAGTATTCACATCTCAAGTCAGAGGAAAGAGATAGATACATAGATAGATACATAGATACATAGATAGATGGTACATAGATATATAGATACAAGATAATAGATAACACAAAATACAAATATACTCAAATACCCCCAATGATATAAGACCTCTCACTAGGCTCTAGTACCTCAAAGTCTATAGTATCTCCCAGTATCAGAACTTGAGACCAAGCTTTTGCATATGTACCTGTGATGGTTTGTATATGATTGGCCCAGGAAGTGAACCTATTAGGAGGTGTGGCCTTGTTGGAGTAGGTGTGTCACTGTGGGTGTGGGCTTAAGACCCTCTCCCTGGCTGCCTGGAAGTCAGTCTTCCACTAGCTGCCTTCAGATGAAGAGATAGAACTTTCAGCTCCTCCTGCACCATATCTGCCTGGATGCTGCCATGTTTCTGCCTTGATGACAATACACTGAACCTCTGAGCCTGTAAGCCAGTCTCAATTAAATGTTGTCTTTAATAAAACTTGCATTGGTCATAGTGTCTGTTCACAGCAGTGAAACTCAAACTAAGACAGAAGTTGGTACCAGGGACTGGGGTATTGCTGTGATAGGCCTGACCATGCATTTCTTCAGAAGAATGTGGATTTTTGGACTTTGGATTTGGAAAGCCACGGAATGCTTTAAGTGGAGATTAATGGGGCAGACTAGTAGGAATATTGAAGACAGTGGTGCTGAGGGTCATTTGAACTGTGTAGGCCTGATGGCCCAAGAGATTTCAGTGGAGAAGAACTTTAATATGTAGTTGAGAGACTGTTTTTGTGATGTTTTGGTAAAGAACGAGGCTACTTTTTGCCATTGTCTGAAGATACTGCCTAGGGCTAAGGTAAAGAGATTTATATTAATTGCATCTGCAAAGGAAATCTCAAAAAAGCCCAACAAAGACTTTGTTCTCTGGTTAAGTCTGATGAAGAGAATTTTGAACAAACATAGCAAGCTGAGAAAGGAAAAGTACAAAATAGATAGTTTGAGTATTAAAGGCACTCCAGGAAGTGAAATGGAGCTGAATTCAAAGATGTTAAATTGAATTAACAGAGTGGTGACCTTGGGGCAAGATTCCACCCAGCTAAATTTACTTCCAGGCATGGTCGTTCAAGCCTTTAATCCCTGAAGGCAAAGATAAGCAGATCTCTGAGTTCAAGGCCAGCCTAGAACAGAGCAAATTCTAGGTGAAGAAAAACTTAAATCCAGGCTTGGTGGACCACACCTTTAATCCCAGTACTTAGGAGACAGGCATGCAGATCTCTTGAGTTCAAAGTCAATCTAAGGAGCAAGATTCAGGACAACCAATTTAGGCAGCGAAGGAGCTAGGAAAAAGGAAGCCAGAGATAATGTAATAGAACAAGGGGGCCAATGTTCCAGCTCCTGCAAGCAGCAGAACTCAGCAGCTTCGGCCATGTGTCTCTGGCTTTATATTCAAGAGGAGGAGACTACTGGGACAATTGATGCTGGTTAGCTGGAGCTAAGAAATTAGTGGTGATTAATAAAAGGCCAGCAGAACTGAGGTGAAATATGGGAAGTGTTTTCTGAGAGCACAAAGAAGCTGTATTTCAGAGATAGCTAAGTGTTCCTCATGCTGCAGCTGTACTTGGTAACGTGTAAGAATCATCCAGGTGGTACTGGTTTTAAAGGCATGAAGGCATCATGAAGAACAGCTGAGGCTTGGTACTATGAGAGGCCGTGGAAGGCCATTGGTGAAAGTGTACCCTCAGTTGTAATTGACACCCCAGGACTGAAGGGGTCATGCAAAGGAGTTGAGGCATGGTACAATGAAGAGAACCTATGAGAGGCTTTGGTGAAGTATAGTTGCAGTGGAAGACCCTAGCATATTGGAGATGCCAGTACCATGGGATGACCACCAAGAACAGCAGTGGCAGTGAGTGGATCAATCTGAACTTAGAGTGCTACAGAGGGCAGAGCTGGAGAAGTGACACCAGCTCTTTGGAGATGTACAAAAGATCATGTGTGGATTTCAGACATTGGAACAAGAAGCTATGAAGCTGAAATTGACTTGGTGTACCCAAGATGTTAAAGATGCCAGAGGCACAGGATGCCTGCCAAGGAAAGCTGCTAACAGGGAGTGGAGCAAGCCCAGGAGAAAGAACCTTCTTGCAGTCAACAAAGATGAAAAAGAGTTGGATATCTGAAGACTGCTTTGCCATTAGACATGGACATGCAGTTTGGACTTTGCCCAGCTGGTTTCCTGTCTTGCTTGGGGGATTACAGTTAAGTGATTGAATGAATCTTAGAAGAGACCTTGAACTTTCGACTTTTAACACTGTTGAGACTGCTATAGACTACAGGGACTTTTGAAGTTGGACTAAATGCATTTTGCATTATGCTATGTTTAAGTATGGCCCCCATAGACTCATGTTTGAACAAGCCTATGGGGGCCAGGGAGTGGAATGTGATGGTTTGTATATGATTGGCCCAGGAAGTGAACCTATTAGGAGGTGTGGCCTTGTTGGAGTAGGTGTGTCACTGTGGGTGTGGGCTTAAGACCCTCTCCCTGGCTGCCTGGAAGTCAGTCTTCCACTAGCTGCCTTCAGATGAAGAGATAGAACTCTCAGCTCCTCCTGCACCATATCTGCCTGGATGCTGCCATGTTTCTGCCTTGATGACAATACACTGAACCTCTGAGCCTGTAAGCCAGTCTCAATTAAATGTTGTCTTTAATAAAACTTGCATTGGTCATGGTGTCTGTTCACAGCAGTGAAACTCAAACTAAGACAGTACCTTTGGGGAAATCCTCTTGAACTGTAGCATCAACTTGTGTTGCACAATCGTGAGGACAATATCCCATAGTCTTTGTTGTTTGGTTAGAAGCAGTCACCTAGTCAGCTAACAATAGAGAGGAAATGATTACAAAGTAAATGGTACAACAATATGCCTCATTCTTATTTTTTCTTAGCCCTTTGTTTTTATATTGGACATTTTAGTTATTTACATTTCAAATGTTATCTCCTTTCTCTGTTTCCCCTCAGAACCCCCTCATGCCATCCCCTTCACCCTGCTTCTATGAGGGTGCTCCCCCATCTAACCAATCCATTCCCACCTCACCACGCTAGCATTCCTCTACACTGGGCCATCAAGCCTTTACAGGACCAAGGGCCTCCCCTCCTGTTGATGCCAGATAAGGCCCCTTCAGCTCCTTCAATCCTTTCCCTAACTCCTCCTCTGGGGTTCCTGTGCTCAGTCCAATGGTTGGCTGCAAGCATCCACATCTGTATTGGTAAGGATCTGGCAAAGCTCAGGAGACAGCTGCTGTATCAGGCTCCTGTCAGCAAGCACTTCTTAGCATCAGCAATAGTGTCTAGGTTTGGTGTCTGCAAGTGGGATGGATCTCCAGGTGGGGAAGACTCTGGATGTTCTTTCCTTCAGTCGCTGCTCTACTCTTTGTCTCTGTATTTCCTTTAGACAGAAGCAATTCTGGGTTAAGATTTTGGAGATGGGTGTTGGTCCCATCCCTCAACTGGGGGACCATGCCTAACCTCTGGATATGGTCTCGACAGGTTCTCCTTCCCCTTTGTTGGGTATTCCAGCTAATGTCATCCCCATGGAGTCCTGAGAAGCTCTTGCCTTCTTGGCATCTGGGACTTTCTGGTTGTTACCCCCAGTTTCCCATCCCCCATTGCTATACACCTCTGTTCAATTTTCTGACCCTCTGTACATCTCCTCCATCTCCTCCCATACCCTGATTCTTCTCCTCTTTTTTCCCTACCCCTCTTCTCTTCCTCCCAAGTTCCTCCCACCCTCTACTTCCCTTGATAATTTTGTTTCCCCTTCTAAGTAGGACTGAAGCATCCACTCTTTGGTCTTCCTTCCTCTTGAGTTTCATGTGGTCCGTGAGTTGTGTTGTGGGTATTCCATGCTCTTTGGCTAATATCCACTTATCAGTGAGTATATACCATGTGTGTTCTTTTGTGACTGAGTTACATGACTCACTCAGGATGATATTTTCCAGATCCATCCATTTGCCTGCGAATTTCACGAAGTCACTGTTTTTAATAGCTGAGCAGTATTCTTAACAAGCCAGCTTACTACTTTCACATAATGCGAGGAAGTACATAAAGTGTCCCCAAACAACTGGGGCAGATATGGCAGCTCCAGCTAGATTTTATAGCAGACAGTTAGAGCAAATACTAGGAAAAAAAATCAAACTCGGAGAATTTTGTATTTTGTTATTCTTTTCAGGGGTACCTTTAAAATCCTTTAAGGGGGGGGGATAGGAAAAGGCAGTGGTGAATGCCAGCCTGCAACTCTGCCCAGAGAGTTGTGTTGCCAATTGTCTCTATTCACCCTCAGAACAGCTAGAAACTGAAGCATGGTGTGTGTGTGTGTGTGTGTGTGTGTGTGTGTGTGTGTGTAGTCTCTGTGCCACTCACACATTTTCAGCTTCTCCTCTGTCTGTTTCTCTCTCACAGATGAGGAAGCTAGATTTTATATTTCTTGGCACAACCTCTGGAATTATCTGAAACCAAGACACTGGAAATTTATCCTGCTCTCGGAATCTGTGTTCCTTAGTAACAGTCAATTTGTCCTAACATTTTTTTTTTCAGAAAGAATATGGTCTAGCAGTTTCTCTGCTTCCCCAAACATCTTTAAAATATGTTCAGCAAGGAACTCAGAGAGGCAGACTAGCCACATTACAAGTGTGCCACAGAGAACATAACATGAAATTTATTCCTTTGCATGTCTTTACAAAATTCACAAGGATGACTTAAAAGGAGTTGAGATTAAACTATTTGATGAAGGACTCAGGGATTTGCAATGGCCTAAAATCTTTTTATGTTGTGTTCGATGCTAAACCATATCAGAAACTCTGCTACTTTCTATGACCTTGAAGAATGGCGTTGTGTTGTTCAGTGTCAAAATTACTCCCATATCATATTTACCAAAACTAAAAGTCTTGATTTTTTTTTTCAGGGTAACTGTGTGGTTTATATGAGAATAAACCTGTGAACATAGATCTGAAGGTGACTCATCTACAATGCTGGTTTTCATTCCTGCTGGCTGGGGTGAAATATAAAGGGGGTCATATGGCGTGTGAAATCCTTTGATATCCTGTCATTGCATGACTTCTCTATGCCCTACTAACTTTACTTCCTTTGAAGAAGGCTCATGGCTATTATGAAATATTCATGGGACATGAGGTAGGGGCCATCAAGGTGTAGTCCAAGTGATGGCTACAAGGAAGGATTTGAACTAGCAAGGTTATCAATAACCATTTATTCTATAGCACAAACTAGAAAATGTGGTCAGGATGTAAAAGAAGTAGAGAAGAGAGAGAGAGGAGAGGAGAGGAGAGGAGAGGAGAGGAGAGGAGAGGAGAGGAGAGGAGAGGAGAGGAGAGATCGATTCACATTTATCTTTTATCCTCCATAGTTTCTTAACCTACAAGACAATGAGAGATTTTTCTAAAAGGAGCAAATGAATTTGAAGCCTGGTGTGTGTTTGGGTGTATGTATGTGTGTTCACACAGTCTTCATGTATCATTTGGGATATGTATTGTGAATTTCTAATTTTAGTGAGTGTGCAGGTGTGTGTGTGTTCAGGTACATGTATGTGAGTATACCTACGCATGTAGAGGCCACAGGTCAATGCTGAGTGGTTTCTTTCTCTTTCCACTTTATCTTTTAAGACAGGATCTCTCACTGAATTCTGCATTCACAAAAGGCCTAGGCTGGCTGGTCAGCATTTTCTGGTGATCTACTTGTCTCTTCCTACTCTGTTTTAGAGTTCCAGATGTAAACCATGGTATTGAACTCTACTATGAGGACCCTGGGGATCCAAACTCAGGTCTTCCTGCTGTGTGGTGGGCACTTTAGTGAGTGGACCACTTCTGTAGCTTCAGGATTGTGAACCTTTAAAGCACGTTGCCTTTGGGAGCTTTGGATTTGTAGAACTGTTACAACACCGAGGCTTCCAGTTCCCTTATGAGTGCTTCTTCACTGTTCCATACAGGATGACATCAGCACTTCGGCAAAGTGCTAGGAGAACCGTGCATGGTGCATAGGAAAGCTAGCACTCCCAGGGTCCACTCCCGAGAAGACGCTGGAAGCTGAGTGTTGAGGTTGGCTATTGGTTAGGGAAACAGTTGGAAGGATCTTTGGCTTCTGCGTGCAGTTTACTTCTCGAACATATGTGAACAAGGCAGAGCTGTAGTCAGAGAGAGCAGGCAATAAAGTTCAGCAGCCAGGGAGTGGAGGCCAGGCAGCTCTGTAAGCAGGCAGAGAGGGTCGTGCAGTTCTGCGGGAGAGAGGAGGCCACGCTCTGAGCAGACTCTTGCTTCTGAAGAATATGAGCTTCCGTTTGTTTGACTGCAACTTCCATGGTAAGAAATCAGGAAGCCTTAATGGTCACTTCTGGGTAAAAGTCCAAATGAACATGTGGTTAGTTATTTGCTGAAATTTGTTTCCCTGTTATTGACTTGCTTTAGATTTAATGGTTTATTAGCTTTTTGAATATAGTGTGTTTCTATTTAAAACCATTTAATCTCAGAAGTAGGAAAAATGCAGTTCTGTGGAATAAATTGAATTCCACTAAGATTCTCCAACCTAAAGATAATTTATGTTGTTGGGGGTCGCTGAACACCTTCACTTCTGTTCATGAAGGCATCTATTGCCATATTGCCATATTATTATATACGGAGAAATTAGAATGAGACCTTTAAAGGAATAGATTGCTTCTGGAACTCAGATATATATCCAAGGTGCGGTTTGTAGCACACTTCTCTGTTGTCATTCAAGTTTAATATAGCTCTCCCAGGGATTCAGGCAATTCAGGGCTGGGCTGAGTCTTGCTTAACATGTACAAGGTCTTGTATTCAAACATACATAATCAACAGATCTATCAATCATTATCTATCTATCTATCTATCTATCTATCTATTTATCTATCTATCTATCTATCTATTATTTGTCTACCTATCTACTTTATGTCTTCTAAATGTACATGTAGTTCTTCCAAAATCTGAAGTTCTTCTGGCGAATCTAGAAGTAGTTACTTATTTAACACACATTGGATTTATCATCAAACTGTGAGGCAAACAGGTACTGGCTTGGGCAAACAAATTTGGCTCTTTTCACAGTTCTGGGACTGGTTTGCTGTATACAAGAGAGCTGGTGAATGAATGAAGTTAGCCATGACTGGAGGGCTACAAAGTGACAGACTGCATATGACTATAATGCTAGGTAGGGTTACTAAATTTTGTATTTGTGTTATGTTTTATTTTGTCTTGAGACACCATCTTAGTTATAGCCCAGGCTTACCAAAAACAAACCTCATAATCTCCTTGCCCGAGCCTTTCAAGTGCTAGGATTAAACATTTATATCACCATGCTTTATGGGTTAAGATAATTTAATCTATACTTGGACTTCCGTGCTGTCAGCAACATATAGGACTCCTTCATTGGTGCAGCCTTGAACTTGCTTCGTGCACTTGGTTGTGATGGTGTGCCAGTGATGACCCAAGGCATCAGGTGGGGTGGGCCTTGCTCCTTTTCATTTCTGCCTCAGGCCATCAGAAGAAGCCACTGGGACAATCTGTTGGAGCTGGGAGGAGAGTGAGTCATGCAGAGTCCTGTCAGCCTCGGAGAAACCCTGCTGACTTCCAGACCTGGGAGGAAAACATCGCTTTCTGCTTTCTGTTCTATGCTGCTCTGGGGCTGGTGCTACTTAGTGTTAGGAGCCATCGTGACAATTTCTCTTGGTTTCCTTGGATAAACCTCCCTTTCTGTCTGTGTTAGGATAGTTCCTAACCCAATTCAGGTTGCCTTCAGGGCAGGAAGGAAAATCGAGGATGAATTGGCAGATGGCATCTGGAGACATACCCCTCCTGAAATGTGTGCCTGCCATGCTATGAACCTTGATTTTTTTTTTTTCTTATGCGTTTGTGTTTCTGTGCATGGATGTAAGAACGCCACTGCAAGGCAGTGGAGGTCAGAGGACAACGTACAGGAGGTGGTTTTTCCCTCCTGCCTTGTGAGTTCCTGGGATTAAATGTAGTTTGTTAGCTTTGGTGGTATGTGTCTTTACTTGCTACGCTGTTGTTTCCAGTCCTGAAAGCTAGATTACTATGCGGAATTTACAAACTATGATTTCAGGAACTAATTAAGAGTGTCCGTTTCTCTATTGGAAGACCGTGTATACCTTCCAGGACTCCTATTCAGCAATTTAAAAGCCAGACTGTGTGAGTGCTCCTATTTAATACCCATAAAAAAGGGCTTTGCCTCCGGCTCACTCTCTACTGTGGTTACTTTATAATCAGTTTGATCCAGCACAAATCTCATGTAAAAATGCCCATTAAATGCATTTCTTTCTCTCCCAAAACTATCTTACAAGTCAGAAGTCACCATAAAAACTAAAATCAACAAATATGGCAGACACAACCAAATATCCCAAACTAAAATTCCTTACCCACATCAAATGTCTAAATCCAACAGGCAAACCTTCTCGTTACACACAAAGCCACCTTTTCCTTTTTATAATCAGAGGGAATCAGTGTTTCAGTTTTAGAGGTTTTATTTTTCTTTTCATGTTATAAAAATCTTTAAGATGATTGATTGCTCTGACTTTGATTTACAGGCTATGTTCCATGGAAAGAAGGATTTTAATTCCATTAAATTATTTTTTCCTTAATAAATTAGCTATCAGCTAGAAAAAAATGACCTGGTACCTCTATTTCAGGAGAGGAAAGCAGGAAGCTTTCATTTTAAATCTTCATTAGCTGCTGCTGATTAGGCCGGTAAGAGGGCTTCAGACTCCAGATTTCCTCCACCATAGAATATAAAGCCAGGGTAATTAAAGAGAGGAATCTAAGCTCCACATCAGGTTCTTGATTTGATTCATGATTCTGTGCGCCTTACAAAATAGAGACCTCTGCGTGTGTCAATTCAATTTAAATAGAATGCAGCTGGTCTCATCCAGCTGAGCACTGGATACAGGGTAAGACAAGTTCCAGAAAGCAGAGGAGGCTGTTTCTGCTCTGAAGTAGTGTGGAAAAAATGGAGGTCAAAAGGAGGAACTAGGACCTGGGGATGTCTATGCTTATATTTACACTAATAGGTTAAGGCACGTTGGTGATGGTTGCTTCATACTTTCTTAGGCTGGGAGAGGTTCTGTCATAGAACCTCTGAGTCTTCTTACAAGGCCCTTAGTGTTTTGACTCTTTAACATTTGCCAAAATGTTAGCACTTGGTTAGAGCCAATGATACATTAGGGCAACTTGTTTTACTTACACAGGGGGTGCACAGCAATAAGCGTTTGGGTTCTCATTGTGTATAATGAGGAGACAGACTCAGGAGATGCACAGATCAGCTTGGACATTACTTCCTTCCAGAGGCCTTTCTTACTTTCCATGTGCATTTCTCCCTGAACTCTGTAAAGTACACTCTGTATTTGCAATCTAGCATATGTAGCATAAGTTTTGTTTTTGTTAATAAGACGTTCTTTGACAATTTTATATATTTATGAAATGCATTCTAATAGTCTCACCCACCTGTCTCTTGTCCCTCCCCCTTGCCCCTGTCAGTCTCTCTTCCTGAAAGTCCCTTTGTCTTGCTTTTGTTGTTTTAAATTTGTTTTGCGAGCTTCTGAGCTTAACAGACACCATCCTCACAGCTATGGCAATGGATGATGGAGGCTGAGGAGCTCATCAGTGACAGACAGCTGAAGCCAATGACTCCCCCCTCCCCCAGCATCTATTAGCCACTAACTCCACAGGAAGGCTTAGGACAGTTCTCCCATCGATGACTGCCTGTTACAGGCCTATTCTTGTGCAAGACCGGTGCAGGCAACTGCAGCTATCACGAGTTCATGATTGCAATGTCCGTATCATGTCCAGAACCCAGCATTTCACACCCCATCTCACTATCGCTAGGTTTGTAATTCCTTTCCATGATGTTTCCTGGGGTGGGAACCGTGATATAAATGTCGCGGTTAGCGTGCTGCAGCACAATTTACAGAGAGATGTTTATTTTTGTCTCTTTACTAGACCAGGGCAACTTAACCACTGGGGCTTGATCCAGATGACCCAGCAGCTATGCAGGAAATGTTTACACCCAGTCAGGCCATTCACTGATCCTGCAAGTGGAAGAAACGGCAACCATGGTGTGGATTTTCCTAAATGCAAAGAAGTGAAATATTTCTAAAATCTCTCTTCTTTTAAGGGCCTGAAACTCATGATAGAGAGTTTTCAGCACTCTTCTAATTACAAAGGTGAAACCAATGCCTGTTACGTGTGTGTGTGTGTGTGTGTGTGTGTGTGTGTGTGTGTGTAGGGGGGGTGCTGAGCTAATGCCCCCCTAACTGATGGTGAAGAGATTTCACTGAGAACTGGAAATCAGTCTGAATGTCTTCTCCCTATCCAGATGCAGGAAACTAAATTCTGAAGGGAGAGCGTCTGAGAGTCTGTCTTTAAGCATTCTATATGATCCTTACCAGTAAACACATTTAGGAAGTACTGGGCAATCTGGAAATTTCTTAGGATACAAATGGGGTACATCTTAAACAGAAAATAACTGTGTTATGTACTTTTAAATACATCTAGAACAAGGCCAGCTTTGAGGAGATTAGTTTTGGATGAGTCGATTCCCAGTGGCCTCCTGTTTCACACTGGCATGGAGCTGGCATTGAGCGCTTTGGAACTGACATCCCACTAGTGTGGGGGAATGTTTAAATAAAAAGGACCAAGGAGCCCAGAGTAAAGAGACAGCCTCTGAAACACTCAAACTAGGAGTCTAAAACCGAGATGAACTTATTGACATGAGCAGATGGACTACTTATAACACCCAGTAGCAGAGAACATCAATGGGTTATTTGAAAATGTCATATAGTTAGAAAGAAGAGATTAGTGGGCTGGCCCCTGCACTGACCCAAGGACCTGATTCCCAAACTCATGAACATTGACTAGTCTTTCATTTTATGATTCCAAAGGGGTGGCCTTGATCATCAGTGACATGGCTGCCCAAAGGAAAATATTTGTGAGGGGGAGCTCATATATATTTTCAAATCCTGTTTATTTTTCTTTAGTTGCTGAAGTTTAGAACTAAGGGGGTTTGCTGCTAGAGAAAGGTGTGCTACTATTTCCCACTGCCAAATGTAACTGCAGATCTAGCACTCTTGAGATGTACATTCTAGACAGTGTTTCATTAGCATGGTTGAGCATCCAGGAAAGTCAAGAGTGGGGAGGAATGAGTTTGCCCTTTACAACATAGCCTAAGGTGGATTTTAGATGGTCTTGTCTAGGCTTAATGCAATACTGGTCAATAGACTCCAGTCTCCTCATAAAACTCATTCTCTGCAGAATCTGGGAACTCAAAACTCCTCCTTTTAGGAATCAGGAAATGCTGTCCATTTCCCACCTTGCAAGGGAGGTGGATTTCTCTAATTACTGATACATTTCTTATGCTTATGTTGCTGCCTACATGAAAAGCTCTCAATACATACTCATACTCAATACATATTCATTCAATGAATGAATGAAGAGGCAAAACTCTCTCTCTCTCTCTCTCTCTCTCTCTCTCTCTCTCTCTCACACACACACACACACACACACACTAACATAAAGATAGATGTGTAAAGTATAAAAAAATAGCAACACATCAATTGCCTTGGGGTCCTCTATAAATTGGTTCTGAGTGGTTCTGAGTGATGGAGGGACCTTTGCTTTAGCACGAGAGGATAGGGCAACAGAGAAAACATGATGTGGGATCCAGAGATGGTAACATATAGGTGGCATGATATGTGTGGAGAACTTAGAGTGAACAGAGTCCTGAGGACTTTTGCCTTGAGAGCATTTGTCTAAGGGATCAAGAGTTGTACATTTAACTCTTAATTTTAAACCTTAACTGACGATTTAGCAATATTTTGTCTTGTTTATATTTCTCTCAGTAAATATACATTTTCATGTTCCCCAAGGATTTATTTCAGAAAAATAAAACGATAAATTAAGCAACCAAACAAGAAAAACAATCCTGATTATCACCAGTGCTCACAGGACTAAAGGTTATTGAACGAGTTCCCAGCCCTTCCCGACAGACCACCCAAGCCCCGGGTCCTGCTTGCTCTTCACCTTCAGCTCACAGTGTTCTTCACACTCAAGCTCAGTGGCTACTTCATACCATTCCCCGTGGCTGAACAAGCCACATTGCTGACAAATGTACTCTATGTCCTTCACCTAGAACGCTTCTCTGACCTGCTCCATTATTCTCTCTTCAAATGTCTACGCAGTCTCACCTCTCGGTTGTCAGTTTGCATTTCATATCAGGGAAGCATCTCAGTAGCTCAACTCAAGGCCGAGGTCCTTCAACCCCCTCCACCCCCGATACTGCTACCACATAACTCAACTTATTACACTGAATTTTGTCTAATCTGCAGGAAGGGATTTTTTTTAATCTAACTTGTTCCTTTCAGTGAGTCACAGGGGTTTAGCACAGGACCTGCATGCATCATGGAAGAAATGACTAAATCTGTGTTTTCTCTATTCCCATGTTATACACTACATAGTGTGGGGTTTTGGGCTGATGTGTATGAATCTAGAAGGTTCAGATTCTTTATCCAAGGGTCCTGCTGGGTATGCAACATGTGTTATATTCAGAAACAACTATTAAAAATACAAGGATAGAGAAAGGGAATCATATAAAGCAAGGGGGATTGTATACTGCAGGAAGTACATATTTTCCTTCCTCTGTGGCCTGTTGAATATGTTTCCCTCGGGAGTTTTTTTTTTTTTTTTCTGTCTCTCAGGAACAAATAAATCTGACAACTCATACATAACAAATTCATTACCATTCAATAATTAAATCACCTCTCAGGCCTTGCCTACTTCTGTCATAAACAAAATTTACCAGACATGTAACAGTACAGTACTAAGAAGCAGTATGTCTCTAAGTATCTGCCATGTTGAACTTTCAAGTGTTAGTGCTTCCAACAAGTCAGAGTGCAGACGCTGCCTGCAGCCCCCAAGTGACCCTTGCTGGCACCCAGAGTTTCTCCTTGTGACAAAGAGATATAGTCATTGCTCTCTGGGCAGCTTGTTTCCAGGCAGCAGGTTGGAAAAATATTTAATATACAAGTTAAAGAACCAGAGAAGCATACTGGCCCACTCAGTTCAGCCAAGGTTTAGAAGTAGCATCTGGTAGAGATTAGAGATAACAGCGAGGGCATTGCCTTTTGAAGCCCAAGAATGTGGGAGGCAGAGAGGAGAGAATCGAGGGCTTTGGCATGTGGGAGGTGATTGTAGGGTCCGTCTTTTAAAATCATTTCCTGATTGCTCTCTTGAGTATTCAGTTCAGAGAAATAAAAATGTGTCTTCCCACAATACCATGGACACAGAAGACACGCAGAAGCTTTATTCTTTATGGCCTAAATTGGAAGCAACTATGGTTCCTTTGTGGGGAGTGACTGGCTTAGGACCCATACATACCATGACGTTCTGCTTAGCCATAGGAGGGAAACGGACTGGTACATGTGGCAATGTGGCAAGATATAAGGCAAGGCTATAGAGTGAAACGAAATCTACGTTAGAGTCTAACAGGCAATACAACTCCATTTTTTGACAAAATTGCAGAGGTGGAGAACAGATTCGTGTTTACCAGGGATTGGGGAGGGGAGTGGGTATGACTGTGGCCGTAACTGTTGAAGCAGCACTAGGGAATCTTGGGAAAAAATGGTCTGGGTCTTATGCCTTAGACAGATGAAAAACATACAAGAGTGTGTGCACACATAAGGACATACAATGCTGGCTGAAACTGCATGGTCTCTCTGGATTACCCGAGAATCAAGTTCTTACTTTGGACGTTGTGCTGTAGTTGTATAGGACATTGTCATCAGGGGAGGATTAGTAAAGAAAAAATTAGGACTTACAGGATTTCTCAGTCCTTTGATGTTGCTTTTGGAAGACCGGTGGATGGAACCCAAGGTCCCATGCATGCTAGGCAAGTGCGCTACCTCCACGATACGGCTCCAGCTTAATAATATATACATACAAATACATTATGTGTTATATTATACTTAGAAATTGAGACAGAAGATCGCCAAATTGCTCAACCTTCAACTTGCCCTTAGCCTAGCTGTCCTTGAATTTCTAATCCCCTGGTTTCAGCTTCCTAAGTAGTTAAGATTACACAAGGCCTTGCTCCTTTTTTTTTTTTTGCAACTTCCTTTCAATCTGTGATTATTTCAGAACAAAAAGTTTTTAAAAAGTCACTTCCCTAAACAGAATTAAACTTCCAGTGTGATTTATAGAAGCAAAACCTAATTCATTCTCTCTCTCTCTCTCTCTCTCTCTCTCTCTCTCTCTCTCTCTCTCCCCCTCCCTCTCCCCTCCCCTCCCCTTCCCCTCTCTCTGTTCCTCTCCCTCTCCCTCTCTCCCTCTCCTTCTTCCTCTCCCTCCCCCCCTCTCTCTCTGTATGCATGTGATATTAGCTTTTGATCATCTTGAGATGCTATAAGGAGATCTGGATTTAGACTTTAGTCTTATAGCATTCATTATACAATTTTTGTAAACCTAGTATAAAAGTGACAGTTGATTGCTTTATACATGAAGGAGTACAAAGAGTTGATTTGCGGATTATACCAGATCATGCTCCTTTTGGAGTTTGCCAGCCTTGGCATCTCTAGTAGTGGGGATATGGGTGACTCACAGTCACAAGTTCCCCAGGCTTTCTTCCCTGGGTTTGTCTTTCATGCTTCACATACCAAGGGTGACACTTTCAGGTGTTTTCTCGAATTGTTGACTTTGTGTATTCCATACACATGGAGCCCACTGTCAAGGTTTGTGCTGCAACACATAATGGGTACTATGTAAATGAGATGCACGGGACAGTGTGGGAGAGGCATCTTTCTGTTTGCTAAATACTGTATCAGTTCAGAGACAGAAGAATCCATCTAATCAGAATCAAGCATAAAGGAAAACATATTGACTCATGCCATTGAGTTTGGAACCAGGCCTGGCTTCAAACCAGGTTTCATTCTGTCTCTCAGCTCTGGCTTTTCCATCTTGGATCCTTCAGCAGCTGGATTATGAACTTGGATCGCAGGTAGGCTACCACTGTTTTAACTTCATTCTTTTACACAGCCAGAAATCCAGCTGCACTTTCTTCTATTAAATAATGCCTGTAAGATTACCAGCATCCACTACTTCTATGACTGCCTTGGTTGATGTCCTCATCCCAGGCCAGTGATTCTCAACTTTCCTAATGCTGGGTCCCTTTAATACAGTTCCTCATGGTGTGGTGACCTCCAACCATATTTCTTTTGTTGTTACTTCAAAACTGTAATTTACTACTGTTATGAACCATGATGTGTTTTCCGATGGTCTTAGGTGACCCCTGTGAAAGGGTCGTTCTATCCCCACAGGGGTAACGACCCACAGGTTGAAAACCACTGCAACAAGAGGCTAGATCAGTACTGTCTCACCAAATGCATAGGCTTTGCCCAGGCATCTGATAGTAAGATTAGGAAAATGTACACAAAAAGTGGAAATGAATAACCCTATTAAGCAAGTAAGAGAGGTGAGAATTCTTCACTAACAGTTAATGATTTTTATTTCTCTCTCATGATAGGCAAACATCAGGAAGTCCAGTCATATAAGGATGGGTCTGAGAGCCTGGTGGTAGTGGCTTGCTGCAAGCACTAACAGAACACAAGCATAAATAAGAGACTCTTTGCCACACATATCAGATTGCAATCTGACAGAACATAAATAAAGTAACTCATTTTTTTTCATAGTCTCTTTGTTTAAGTGCTAAGGAATAACTTTAGTGTTTTCCTCCCTTTCTGTTTTAAAAGCACATTAGTAAAATTTATCATCTGATGCACTGTTGCAGAGTTAATTGGTTTGGGTTCATAGTCAACATAGATTTCATTATTTTCATTCCCCTCTCGAGATATCCTTAATTCAGCCTCATAATTTCCTTTCCGTTCCTTGCTGATGGTTTGAAGCATCTAAAGCCTGTGATTACCAGTGTTAATAGGGCCTCTCCGCAGAGCTTTCCCCATTAGTATCTTGTTTTCAGCTATGGACCTGGAAATAGTAACAGTGTTGTGGATGCTGTTAGGCCCTCTTTGGTACTGCATGCTGTTGCTCTGAGATTTCTGGGTAAGCCAACATCTAGGTGATTCCTTTCTGAGTTAGAATCATATAAAAAAGACTCTCAGCTAGAGTAGGAGCTAATATAGACTGCTGTGTTATTTATTCTGTAGAGATGTTCTAGCTTCCACCTGGCACTCCTGTTGATCTGACGTATGCCTTGGTTTCTTAACGAGCTCACTGTATTTCCAGCTTTTAATCACTTAACCCCATGGTTTGAGTTCTTCTCTCTATATTAATTTTTGCATTCCATAAACTGTGCTTTCTGTACCATGACTTACTATTGTCCAGCCTTCCTTGTTATTTGTTCTGCATATCCTGATGACTGGCATAGTATTTACTTTGCTACTATGATGATTCACTGACAAATCAATATAAGGGATAAAGAAGTGTTTCTTTCTGATCCCAGCTTAGAGAGAATAGTTCATTATGTCAGGGGAGGTGTGACCGCTTGGCTATCAGTGGCTTGGGTATAAATTGTCCACACATCAATGGCCTAGGAAATGAAGAGTTGTAACAGAGCTGGGACAGCCTGCCGACAGTGGACATGGTCAGCCAGCTAGATGGTCTTAAGTCACGAAAGTTCCATAAGTTCCCTTTTATGGTTAATATTGATTGTCAACTTGACAGGATCTAGCATCACCTAGCAGATGAGCCCTAACTAAAGCAGAAAGACTCATGTTAATTGTGGATAGCAGCACCCAGCATTCCTTGGTTAAAGTCCTGGACTGAAGAAAACAGGAGAGAATGAGCTAAATACTACATTCATCTCCCTCTGATCCCTCTGATCCCTCTGATTCACACTGCAGATACAATGTGACCAACTCCATCAAACTCTTACCACTGTGATTTCCCTACCATAATGGACTGGACCCTTGAACTGTGAGCCAAAACAAACCCTTCCTTCCTTAAGTTGCTTTAGGAGGAGAAACATCTACACTCCAAAACAGCACCATAATCTTGGTGCTAAATGTTCAAATATACAAGCCAGAAGATATATCACATTCAAACCACAACCTGTGCCTACTTTTGGGTACTTTGACTAATTTCCCAAAAGCCTCCCTGCTTGAGAACAAGATACCTTGACTTTACCTTGTACCATCTACTACCTGTCCTCACATATTATGCTTTCTCTACTGACTAGGCTGAGAAGAAAATTAAAATGTATCCAATAATCTCGATAGCCTGTGCTCTTACTAACTGCGACAAAGCTATCAACAAACTCTAGGTAAAGATGACACATGCTACCTTTGTCAAGTCTGCAGGACCTGGCAAGCCAGAATCCCACTGATACCCCACCTTCAGCCCGAGTCTTCAGTGTGTTTCTTTCAAATATCTCTAGCTCTGCACTGCTGATTCTCAATTAGTGTTTTAGACTCACTTTCACAAACATCTCTTGCTCTTCCTGGAATCTGCTCTCTTCTTTCTGTGTCCATATGCATCCCAACTCATTTGTCAGTAGTAGTCTCTTAGAAAATCTTCTCTAGTCCCTCTGACTGAGCCCTCCTTGAATTCTAACCTTTGACTTTGTAGACACTTTTACAGCAGTTTTTCAATGTGCATTTTTAAGTTTTAAATGTGTTATTTTGACTAGTGCATAGAAAGCTCTTTCAAGGCTCAATCCATTTCTACCTATGTACTCTAAATTCCCACTGGCCAACCCCTAGGTCCCACAGAACAGACTGCTCTTTGGTGTAAAAGAGAATAAATAAAATCGGAATTGAATGAATATCGTTGTGGGTAGATGAATGAATGAAAACATTGTTCTCTCCAGAACCTGTATCTCTGCATCCAGGCTTTGGCCTGTGTTGCGCTGTGGCAAACTCTTTCCTGAAGTAAGTTCTTTTCCCTTCTAACTATGCTGCCAGTCATTCTGTCTGCCCCAGCACGGGGATGTTAGAATAAGGCTAGCAAGATTAAGCAATGAGAAGAGAGAAGTGACAGTTAGCTGCTTGGAGGGTGCATGGACCCCATCACAGGGCAACAAACATTCAGCTCCCGTGACAGATGGAACATGAAATTGTCAGCTCTGGAGAGCTAGATTTTCTAGTTTTAAAAGCAAGGTTAATGGTTGTGGAAATGGCTCAATTGCTAAGGTTGCATACCTCTGTGCACACACCCTTACACATAAAAACGAATGGGTCTATGTGAAATCTCTTGCTAAGCAAGGATGAGGACTTGAGTTTGGTCCCCATAAACCATGTACAAAAGCCAGGGGTATCATCAAGCACCCGTAGTCCCAGCATCAGAGTGGGGGGAGGGCAGCAGGGGGGAGGAGTCGGGGAGAAACAAAGGCAAAACCCCAGGGTTTCTAGCCAGCCAGTATATCCAACTGGCAAGTGCCAGGTTAAGTGAGAGACCTTATTTCAAAAAAAATGTGGTGGGGATTGATGAAGGAAGACAAACTATTTCAAGTTCCGGACTCCATGCACACACCCGTACACATCAAAAAATGTGACTAAGTGAAGTCTCTCTTTGAAGCAAATTCACAAAATTAACTTTCAAAAATCTTACACTTATTATACAGTACATAGTTGAATGAACTGCCCTTGTTAGCAGTGTCATCTACAATGGATATCCACAATAAAAAAATTATAAATTTATAAGGAAAAAACCATCAATTAATATATCAATAGATTCATATTAACTGAGGAGTTACCTTAAACTATGCAGGAGAAATACTTTCCAAGCAGTCCAAATATATTTCATAACATTAAACAATCTGTACAAGTGTCCAGGAGTCAAGTGCAAGACATACACTGTCAACCTTTGACATTTGTCTTAGTTTACTTTTGGTCTCCTGTGTTTTGTGCACTATCATCCATGATTCAGTAAGTCCTACCAAATCATCTCTAAAAATATCTGCTTAATCTTCCCTTCCTATATAATTGCATTTCTTGGTCTGTGGCATTCATGAGTGTATTTTTCTCTTTTGTTCATTCCGAAACATAGATAGATAATAAGTGTGGACATACTCAGATGATGGCGATATTTTTACAGTTGTACAGAAGTTCCCAAAATGCCAACTACTGCATACAAATGGTATAGAATTCCCACTTTTTTAGGTTCAGAGCAGCACAGAAAGCAACCTGCAGCTGGAACTAGCTGTGTTTTTCATTTAGTGTTTATAGAGAGACCCAGTTTAATGGCTGATTGCTTGCTGTTTTCACTCATACCAGATTTCCCCAAACTAATTTAAACAAAGCAGTAAGAATGAAGAGGTCTCTTATGCTGGTAGAGACAGACTTGTCTCAGCTTCTGCATGGGAAGAAGGAAGGTTATATGATCCCTGAATGACAAGGGAGAGGTTCCAGGTTTTAGGACAACTGGAAGATGGGCAGAAGGAATGTCTTCATTCTCCAGCTGGAAGTCTGATTCAGGCTAATCTTTAACAGTGAAGGATGCCGGGCAAGTTTTGAAGCGGAACTAACCAAGTTCAGACTTTTCCATGTACACTGCCTCCCATCCAAACTCTTCCTTGATTGCAGACCTCTTTGACCTCAGACTCTTCAGGTCTGGCCGAGAGCATGGTGGTGATATTGCTTGTCTAGAGAGAGTAGGTTAAGGAAATAAATCTTCACAGGATGAAGGGATCATGACTATTATTGTATGGTTTTGTATGTCAACTTGATACAAGTTAGAGTCATCACAGAGGAGAAAGCCTCAGTTGAGAAAATGCCTCCATGAGATCCAGTTATAAGGTATTTTCTCAATTAGTCTTCATGGGGGCAGGGGGCAGGACCTAGCTAGCCTATGGTGGGTGGTGCCATTCCTGGGCTCCTGGTCCTGACTTTTATAAGAAAGCAGGGTAAGCAAGTCATGGGAAGCAAGCCAGGAAATAGCACCCACCCATAGTCTCTGCATCAGCACCTGCTTCCAGGTTCTAGTCCCGCTTGAGTTTCTGTCCTGATTTCTTCCAATGATGGACTATGATCTAGAAATGTATTTAGGGTTGAATAAACCCTTTGCTCTCCAGCTTGCTTTTTGATGTTTTGTTGCAGGAATAGAAACTCTAACTATGACAATGGTTGAAAATGGAAGTTATATGAAATGGTCTCTAGGATGGAACATGCCACAGACTTCTCCTGGAATGGGAAGGCATGGGTTCATTGGAGGGACAGTTTTCTCTAAATAGTAGGATTTGAGTTTGGAGACAGTATCATCTGTTTATCCAGGACAATACCTTTTTTAATTATGCTCTCTGAGCAGGGAAATGAACATGTGGAAGGTGGGTGGGTTTGGGGTAAGAGCAGTGTGACACCTTTTTGTTCTTTGTTTTACGTGCTGAGAATACAGAAAGTCATAGAGAGGGAAGTAGATACGACACAGATGGCAGAATCAAAGCTTTAACCAAGAAGTAACTTACTGAGTAGGAAAACATACTAACCTTGCTTTTTGGCTTCTGTACATCTGCTTCTTGTTAACTGAAGGGTGACAACTAGAACATGGTTTTTGTGCACAACAGATGAAGCGCTAGAAGACTTAAGGCTGCATGATTTGGGCAAATTCCTCATGCAGTTGCTGGCTGGCAAAAGACTTTTCTTTTAGCTTTAAGAATGTCTGTGTGATGGTCTCTCTGGTAGGGTTACCTCGCAACATGGTTATAAAACCATATGTAGTTCCTTTTTAAAAATTTCAGACTCACATTTACATATTGGTTCAGCTGATATTTTGAAAAGAAAATAAATAAACACTATGTTCACAAAAATTTATATATTTGAAAATATTTACTGAAAAAAATTCATGGTCATAACCTGAAGCAAAATCAAGGAAGTAGCTGTATAGGAAAACATTATGCCAAAATAGAGGGTAACTAGAGGAGATTAAGGCTGATTTCTTGACTATGACCCTGGCTGTATGGTCCTTGGATGCTTATCATAAAATTTAGAGCCAATGGTAGTATCCTGTGGGCACATGTCCTTCCTAGAACTTTTCTAGTTACTCTGAGAAGAAAGCAAAGCAGAGTTTCAGTGATGGGAAATTATAGTCCAACTAAGTATAACTGTCTCTGCCAGGAAGAATCAGAGCTATTGATAAAGCTTGGTGTGGCTTATTGGGGCTCTGAGGCAGAGAATCTTGACAATCACAGTGAATAGATGGATCTAGAGGAGTCATTGTGTGGAGTTGAAACAAATTACATGCCTCAAGAGGAGAAGGGAAGAGAAGGAGGAGGAGGAGGAAGAGGAGGAGGAGGAAGAGGAGGAGGAGGAAGAGGAGGAAGAGGAAGAAGAAGAGGAAGAGGAAGAGGAAGAGGAAGAGGAAGAAATAGAAGAAAAAGAGGCTGTTCCAGTTGTCTGTGCTTCAGAAAGACCTAGAAGCACAAGGCATCAAACGAGGGATGGCTAACTGAAAACCTTGGGGAAGATGTATCTACCTCAGATTGGAGAATGTTACAGAAAACGTTATTTAAGGAAGAATGCAGGCAAAATGGAGAGATTAGAATTCTCCGAAAGGTGACCAGTGAGTTGAAGGGTACCTTTGTGTTCTTTCAACCTAACTATGGTGTTTTGTACATTATGAATATTCTTGTTTGTATCCATTTAAATATAACCCTTCTATGTGTTTTTAAGTTACATATGAATAAACAAGCTAAATATAACACAAGATCACTTCTCTGATGAAAAGCAATACCTTATAATTAATTCAGTAAACTCTACAAATATTTTTAAGCATGCATATGCTTTAAAGTTTGAGTAATTCTTGCATACAGAACAGCTTAATGAGGACCCCAGCTTCTCTCTGGGGGTTTTAATCACTTCATTCCAGTTTCCTAATCCTTTAGAAATAGGTTCTCGAGCCACAGAATTGCTTATTATTTTAATGATTACATTGGGAAAGTGGAAGACAGTCATTTAAAGATGCATTCTCAAGGTTAGGAAATAATTATAGGAAAGAAGTAGAATCTATGCTACATCATCGAAGTTTATATTAAAACATCACTTTAGTGGTTTATCACAGTTTATCAACTAACATACAGAGAAAAAGAAACAAAAACAATGAATTCAGAGGAGCTAATGAGGAACAGCCACAATTTCCCACTCTACTTTTCTCTACTTTATCTTCTAATGAGTGCTAACCTCCTTTTAACCCTTCCTATTTCCATTCACTGGGGTGGGGTGGGGTAGGGTGGGGTGGGGGGGTGGAATTCCTTATTTTGCAGAAAGTGTGATTGGTTGGCTGCTAACTTCAGCCAGTCTGCTGATACCTGGAATCTCATCAGGTAAAGATACAAACAGCCACATCTTCCACTCAACTGTTCTCATTTCTGCCTCTCAAGTATTACTGCCCCACCTGCAAGGAGGGGGGGTGGGGGGAGGGGAGGTGGGGAGAAGAGGGGGGAGAAGGGAATGGCATTTAATTTAAAATATTTCAAAAGTAGCCAAGTGTTCTTATCAATCAGAGAGGGGATCTTCAGGTTAATCCTTTGTGTTTCTTCCTTCTCCCATTCTCTTCCTTAGGTTATTGCCAGTTCTGTTTCTGTCCTGGACTGTTTTCACACATGTTTTTAATAGGAACTACTTAGGTGAAGCTCAGGGTGTCAAGGTTCAGAGCCTAGCCAGGTAGCACGTGTTAACTGTTTTAAATCACTGTCTTACTGTTAAGTGAGAATTTGTAATGTGTCTCTCCGGTGTCTACTCATGGCCAATATTTGTCCTTCTGTATTTAAGAATGGACAGTTCTTTCATTTTCTATTTTGTCCACCTTAGGTTTTGTACACGTGCCTAGATAGGTGTTTGGTGGGCTGATTTTGAACTCTGTGTATATAGACAGCCAGACACTGCTTTGCAGAACCCCAAGATAAGTGGAACCCAAAGCTGAGGGCTTTCTGTTGGATGCGATGCCTCAGTGCCTGTTCTGGTAGAGAGGCTTCTGTGCCTATCTGGACCCCTTCCTTCCAGAGCTGAGAAGTCATTACTGTACAGTAATGCTGCACTTTCAGAGGTCCCATCTTCAATGGGTGAAGCCATTGGCAGACATGCCTGTTCCTTTATGATCAGTTTTGTTTCTTCTAAGAGAAGAGGGCCTGTACCCTCTGATTCTGTCTTTTAAGTTAGAGAAGGATATAGGGAACGTGTGTGGTGACATAGCCGAGTCAACCGACAGGAGTTCGCACCCAGGGACTATTCTGGCTTTTTTGTTGTTGTTGTCAGCCCACATTCTAATTGTTCCTTACATTTTGGTTTGATGTAGAAAACATGGCACTGCTGGTGAAGATGTAACTTGAATTCTGATATCCTCTCTCACATTCTCTCTCATCGTACCCCCACCAAGTGGTTGATTTCTTCATGGTGTTTTATATATATATATATATATATGTTTTATAAGTGAACTTTTATATTTGCTGTAGGAGCATCTCCAGTACGAAGAGGCACAGGCATAGTTTTCAGTGTGCCATCTAGTAATGGTGATTTTCAAGGAAACCAAATTTTCATTTCCAGTGTTTATTCATTTATATAGAGCTTTCTTTCTTGTAGATCTGGATTGAAATTTACTAGTGATAATCTCTCTCTCTCTCTCTCTCTCTCTCTCTCTCTCTCTCTCTCTTTTATAAGACATCCCAGACAATGATTAACAGCTTTTAAAAGTAACTTTGCACAGGTATTGTCAACTATGTTTACACAGTATAAGGTCCTTTAAGGTCCCGGAAAAGTGCCAGAATTTCACTGTTGAGACCCTAGGTTGGAAAATTCACTTTTAGGCCAAGGAAGGGTTGATAAAATATAGTGGATTGTATCCCTGGACTGTGAGATCAGGGATTTTCTGGTTAGTATTCCTGCAATCGTTTATTGAAGACCTTGGAAAATCCATTTGATTTTTAGCCCCCCTGGAGGCAGCAGCAGCTGCCTCTTTAGGTCACATGTTCCCAGTGGCCAGAACACTCTGTGATCGATTAGAATGACACGATTAACTGTGCCCAGATAAGGAGTGCAATTTGACTAATGTAATTAAGATCCCGGTCTTCACTGGGCAGGATGTCAGCAATAATTAAAAAAAAAAAAAAAAAAAAAAAAGGAGCTTGGGTTTGCCTGTGCGTTTACCTCTATGTGCATCCCCATCTGCTCTGTACTGTGGGAAGCTACTCTTTAAAAATAATGCACATTGTAACTTCATCTCTTTTGCCAAGTAACTTGCATTGTCTTGGGCAAAGACAGAATTCTGGTTAAAAATTACAGAGAAAGAGTAAAAGCTTAGCCCTGTCTGCCACCTTATCTTTACTTTGCATGATCCTGAAGGAGCAGCGACTCTCATCAACTGTCATCACCTGCTAGGCAGCTCTTGACTCTGTGCCTGTGATTTCTTCTGGATGTTGTTTGGATCTCAGCACTGCCTTCTTCCTTGGTCTCTCCAGGCTGGAAGACAAAGCGGCTATTTGCAGCTGCTATGCTATGGGCTGGCTTACCTCCTTTGCTTGCTCAGTGCTTTAGGGGACTATGGCATTAGTTGCACGTATTAAGTTTGTTTTCGTGAACTAGTAGTGAGGGTTCTTTATTTTCCTGCTGGAACCTGGCTCCTTCTTTCAACACTTCTATGTGCCCAATGCAGTGAACCCAAGTCTTCCCTCCCAGTACACAATGCTTGGAAAGTGAAATCATGAGATTGCCAGTGATCAGAAAGGATTACGTCATCCCAAACAACAGCGAGTCTCTTATTTGTTGTCTCTCATTGTTAGAGCAGTAATAAAATTGGCACACGTGTGGAATCCTTCCCTCCGTGACATGTGATTATTCAGTTATTTGGCAAAGTGGACTTTTGTAGAAAGTTCTTTCAAAGGCATGTATTACAGTTTTGGGTCACTTTCACACACATATGTGCCTTGATTATATGATTCTCCAGTGTTAGCTTTTATCTCCTCAACTTCTGCTATCACCCAGTCTTTCTCCACACTAGCCCTCCTCCTACTTTATTGTCTTTCTGTGTGTGCAGGTCTGGTGTGAGCGTCTATAGCTGGGGAAAGGGTGACATATATAAGCAGACAGACGTTTCCGTCAAAGGCACTATTTTTAGTGATCCCGCAGTTCTTAGCTTTGGTGTTACTTATAGTAATTTACTTTTTTTTAATTTTTTTTATTTATTTATTTTTTTTTTAGCAAATATGTTTTACATACATTATAAAATAGAAATGGTAAACTTTAGTGTAGAGAGCCTCATTGAGGTGCCATGCCATCTGGCAGGAATTTGACATGGATCAATGTGAAGTTCCTCTCCCAGCCTTTGAGTGGGAACTCCTGTGTTAGCCATAATCCCCTCCACCTAAGGTGGAGTGCTCAGACCAAGGTGAAGCCCATTGTTCTTCAAGGACCTGCAGTTTCCTGAGAAACTCTAGCCACTTGCAAAGCAACTAAACTGGTTCTGCTGAGAAGCTTCCAGCCTTTGGGGAAGGGTTTTCCTCTGCCTAAATATTGGGAGTGCTTCATTAAACTTTGAGACCTTGAATAGCAGGTGTTAGCTTGGTCTCCGTCTCTTTTTGCTGCCTTCCCATACATCCCCAGCTTCCCTTCCAGGTAACCTGTTTGATGTAACTGCTGGCAGTTACAGTTTAGCAAGTGACATTCATGAATTCTCAGCATAATCAGTCAAGATTCGATATTTCCTGTCTCTGTCTAGGAGAAACAGAATCAAAGACATGATGATTTTGTTTTGTAAGAGTGTTTCAAGACCTGAGATTCTGAAACGCTAAAACCCACTCTTTGAGTTCATATACCACCGAAGAAATCTTAATTACTATTGAAGTAGTGGATTGATGTAAGCTGTGTGGGGAAGTGAAATGAAGAATGGATTTGAGGTTTGTTTTGGATTCACTCATTGGACACCGTCTTCTACCTTCATTGTGCTGTCCCATGGAGTGACTATAGACAATCAAAGGCAGAAGCCCTACGTCATCATCCTTAATAAACACAGTTTTAAGCCGGGCGGTGGCGGCACATGCCTGTAATCCCAGCACTTGGGAGGCAGAGGCAGGCGGATTTCTGAGTTCAAGGCCAGCCTGGTCTACAGAGTGAGTTCCAGGACAGCCAGGGCTATACAGAGAAATCCTGTCTCAAACCTTGGGTAGTGGAATTTAACGGTGCATTTGCACAGAGAGGGACAGCTGTCCAGGTTCCTCCAGCTTTCCACATGTGAGCTGACAGTTCTGTGAAGGAGCTTAATGACAGAGAGAAGCCTCAGTGTGCTGTCATGGGCCACAGACATTTGCTGTGGCAGTGTCAGCCTCACTTTTCTCCTGAGGAGAGAGTGTGAAGGCACTCTGCATGAGCAGAGATGGGGAAGGAATGGAGCCATCATGCCAGGGCACAGATACCTTAGTGATGAGGACATCGTAGGTCCGGATTGTCTTGTGGTTTCCCTAGAGAAGTATGCAAGACCCACAAGAAAGCTCTGCTGGAAATTCAACATCCTGCTCCAATTTAGAGAGTTTATGATTTCAGATAATATAGGATATTCTAGTCGCCAAAGACTTGCTTTATAAATTAATATAAATGTATACTTACATGTTTGGGTTTATTATTTATTATACAAATAATCAAAACTGCCAAAACAAAATAATGAGTAATCCTCAATGAGTAATCCAAAATGTATACAGTCAGAAATTTTGTCAATTGGATCCCATCTGCTTCATCTTTACTTTTAAAATTTATGGTTTATTAAAAGACAAAAATCTCTGGAATATTTTTTGCATACTACTCAAATTAGTATGCTCATTTCACAGAAATATTTTTTTTTAGTTATTTTTATTTTCTATATTCTATGTTTACATTTCAAAGGCTTTCCCCTTTCCCAGTTCCCACCCACCATAGTTCCCATAGTTCTTCTCCCCCCCAACTATTCCCCAATCATTCCCCCTCCCCCCTCGGTTTCTTTACTAAACTGGATGCAATCTTTAACTTTCTTCCATTTTCATGCCTAATTAATTAAAAATAGTAGCTTAAAGCCAGATGTGGTAGCACAAACCTGCATTCTAGCTCTTTGGAGGCTGACACAGGAGTACTCCAAGTTTAAATCTAGCCTGGGCTACCTAGCTTGACCCCTTCTTGAAATAAATGCTGACAAATAGAATTGTGGGACTAAAAAGAATATTTCTTTCATTAATTTTTAATGTACAATTTATAACTTTTTTGTCTCAAAATAGTTTTTAATACTTCTTTGAATTAAGATCTAATTAAGATTTACATATTGCTTTTGCTTGGTTATCCTTTTAGGTCTTTAGCTTTTGGTAAGAGCTCTCTCTTCTTTCTTATATCTGGATGACATTTATTTGTTGAACCATATAATTTGTCTGAGATTCTGAATTTGGCCATTTGCATCTTCATGATATCAAGTATGGATTGCATTTTTCCCATATTTGAAAGAAACATTGTTATATATGCATTGAACATAGTGCTGAGATTTATAATGACAACTATGTTCAAGTGTATCATCTACTTTGATCACACTGATCTGGACAATCTCAGCTTTCTCTTTTCCCTTTCTTCTCTCCCACTAGTCTTCCTCTGTCAGACTCCTGCTTTCTAATCTGTGTGTCTGTATGTAGTATGTTGTGTGTGTGTGTGTGTGTGTGTATGTGTGTGTGTGTGTGTGCCACTATGATTTTATGTATCTACATGAAATCTAAAATTTACAAATGAGAGAAAACATTTGATAATTACTTTTCTGACTGTTTTTTTAAACTGCTATTAATTCATGCACCCAATCCCACTCATCTCTCTGTTCCTCCATATCTGCCCTCCAACCTTGCAACCTCCTCACAAAGAAAGCAACCAAACAATGAAACAAATAACATTTGGCCTTGGCAGCTGCAGTGTGTCTGGATGTGTCATACAGTTTTGGGCTTTGCCCAAACAGCTTTACTTACAGATGTTTATTATAGTCTGGTTTGAGGCTCAGAGTTCTGCTACACTATCAATACTGGATCTTCTTCACTGGCTCTCCTCTCAGATATCCTGTTGTTGCCCTGTGTCATGGAGATCCTGCAGCTTTAGATCTACAGGACCTGCTCTTGCACTCTAGTGGTTCACAGATGCAGTAGACATTGGAGTGGGCCAACTCAAAGCCTTGGATCTGGGCTGGGGTTGCAGGTGAGTTGTTCAGCCTGATAGCTCTCCTACATCCACACCACGAGGGCCAGCTCTCCAGCATTGCCCTGGCTAGCATGGCCCTTGGGGTTGTCATGCCCCTGGACCTAACCATGGCTTTAGGTAGTAATGCAGGCTGTCAATCTGTTCCTCACTACTTTCTCTTCATTGTGCATGCACTATTCTGCTTCTTCTCCTTCTTCCTCATCTCTTTACCACTTGCTTGGTGATCTTAGCGGTGCCCTGGTTTCTGGGTGTCTTTTGCCCTGCCAGTGCCCTGTCAGTGGGCGGTGGGTCTTAGGGTTGCTTTGCCCCCAACTGATTGGTCATTCACATGTAGTTATTTAATAAAGGCAAGGTATGTTGTTGACTCCTAATTGCAGGCCAGCAACTTCCAAATACAGCTACTGGAGAGTTGAGGCTTACGTTCTGTATGTCTATTTATTCATATGGCCTTATTTGATGGTTCTAGTCCATTGTAGTTATTTTCCTCTTAGATGCATGGGTTTTATCACTGTTTGCCAGACGAAGCTACTCCAAGTTGGATTCTTTGTCCTCTTGAAACAATATTTAATTTTATAAAAGTCCTAACATCATTTTCAGTAAAACCTTCAAGCTCATCTTTTATACTTTTTATATCACACTTTGTAGCTATTTGTTAGTCAAGATGTTTTTCCATGCATGCCATTTGCAGAATAAATCTGAGAACTTAGAGGAGTCTTGATAAATGAGCTGTGCTTGCTCTAGGCTCATCAAAGGATAGTCAGGATATACACATATTAAAATAGAACAATATTACAGCTTGGTAGTACACACCTTTAATCCCAGCACTCAGGAGATGAAGGCAGGCATATCTCTGAGTTCAAGGCTGGCCTGGTTTACAGAACACATTTTGGGACAGCCAGGGCTATATAGAGAAACCCTGTTTCTCAGTGGAGAAAGAGAGAGAGAGAGAGAGAGAGAGAGAGAGAGAGAGAGAGAGAGAGAATAAACCCTAACAATTCAGTTATCATCTTTGATTTCACCAGTATCCTTTTCTTCTTTGTCTGAGAACCATAGTGCCAACTGGCATCAGTATAATTACATTAGATTTGGCATGTAGACTGGCCACACTTAAGTTCATCCAATGAGCCATTTCAACTCTTCCCTCAGTCCTGTGATGCTCTGGCTGCCCCTGGCAGCCAGGGGTCCTATGCTGAGCTATCCTCTTATTTGAAGGACTCTCCTGGCTATGCTTTGTCTGCCTCAGTGTTTGTTCCTCTATCCTCCTGTCCCAGGGCTTCCCTGTGGCAGCCAAGTCATAACAGTTTCTGTAGAGTCCAGAGGTTAAGAAGGACTGGTTAGTTCTCACGAATAAAATTTGATCAATGAAAGAGAGGGAACAAATCGGACTCCCTCTTCTGCTTCACAAACAACTTCTTGGTGCTTTCCAGCAAATGCCTTGCAAAGCCAGGGGAACAGATGTTTTGCCTTCCCAGGGAGCTTTGCAGCATCTGTCATGCACTAATCCTTGTGCCTTTGCACCTCTGTATCCCCTCATTCTCATGTTCCTCCATTCTTTCATCCCCCTCCCCAAAATGAAATGCTTATAGGAATTTTGATTTTATTCTATAGTGAACCCATTTCAAAGCCATTTTCCAGTTTTCCTTTTTTTTTAAAAAAAAATCTGTAGATGATTACAAAACAAACAAATCATTTCCAACAAAACTACTGAAAGTTGCTCCTTCCTCCAGATATATTTGCTATTATTTGAAATAAAACACCCATCTGGTCATAAAAATAATTTGATACTCAGATTTTATTTCTTAACTCCAACTTTTAATTTGTTCAACCTATTTATGCTGTTACCAAGTCAGACTACAAAGTATAGGATGAATTGTAGTCAGGAAAGTCATGTTCTCTTCCAGATTTAGCCCTTCCTCTTCCTTCTTTCCCTGTGGGAGTGACTACTTGTCACTTGGTTTAGTTTAGCCTTTCATATCTTATCTTTTATTCTTGGATATATGAACATCAGTGGACATTTGCTGATAACGTTATATACATTGGCTGGTTGGCAAAACATAACAGGGGTGATCATGTACAATGATTAGTTGCCTAAATATTTTTAGCTACTTAGACACATGATATGATTTACAGAGAATAAATATGTAGACAAATGAGCATTTCCCAAAAAAAATTGTTAAGGGAGATAAAGCAGTTGCAGAAGTATGCAATGGAGGGAGAATTAACCAATCAGTGGAAAACTGAACACACTATAGATATTAGCTGTAGACATGCATCCTCCTGCCTGTCCTGTATTATCATACCATTACAGAGTGACATCTGAATTACAGAGAGGGAGCTGGGATGGCTGAAAGGAACTTGGAGAACATATGCCATATGTTTTTGTGTAAGAAAATCATTACAATAAAGAATTCAGCATCACTGTCAGGAATTCCATTGTCTTGTCATCAGTGTAATGTGAGTCAGGAGATAGTAATGGCTAACTGTGCAAATGAAAATCCTGGTGATTTGCCGAGTGGCACTTCAGCAATCCGTGGGGGATTCTGCGACAATGTTAAGTAACAGAAGGCACTGCAAAATTACACCTTTATTGCTGTGTATTTATGTCTTGTACCTTTAAGTGGCAAGAGAGACCTGGAGGAAACTATGTAGGACTGATGGAGTCAGGAGTGATTTTTTTAATGTCTCCCTGTTCCCCTTCTTGGTTAGTACAATGACTGAAAAAAGGAGAAAAAAGAAAGAAAGAAAAGGGAAAGTAAATACAGGTATACACACACCCCCGTTCTTTTCAGAGCTATCTCAGACTAAAGGGAATAAGAAATGTAATTAGGTATTTCATTGTTTAAAATTCAGATCTTAATATGTCCTTGGTATTCAAATAGAGAAATAAAATAGAAACCTGACCAAAAAAAAAAAAATCAAACCAGCTTTTAACTCCAAATCTCAAAGTAAAACACAAAGCTCAAAATAAATCATGCGCTGAGACTAACAACAAGCACACTCCTCTGTGTTCCATGACCTCTCAATGCTCAGGACCCCTGCTTGTTCCTTTGTTTAGAGGGAGAGTATGGTTATATAAGAAAACCTTTTACAGAATGCATGGAGTACCTGCAAAGATGGAGTTGTAGACTGAAGAAATTAAGGAAAAACAAAGGAAGCAGTTTGTGAATCTAAGATGATAATAATAATAATAATAATAATAATAATAATAATAATAATAATTTTATTCCTTGCCAAGATCCATCTGAAGAACATACAGATTTAACTCAATTACAGCCCAGGTCATCTCCAGAGGTCCAATGCTGGCATTTTTAGTTTCTGGTGAAAGCCCTGTTTCTGGTTCTTAGATGAGGCTCTCTAGCTATGACCTCCTTAATAGAAAGGGCAAGACCACTCTTAAGTGTCTTTATATGATAGTACTAATCACTTTCATGTGGGTTTCACAGTCAGTGACTGGAAACTTTAACTATTTTCCAAAGCCCTCACCTCCTCATAACACCCTAGTGGTTAAAAGTTCATCATGTGGGTTTAGAGGGACCAAAATATTTGGACCACTGCAGGTACCTTTCTGCTTCTCACAGAAGCAACCATTACTCACCCATCAGTGCACTTATATAGTATATCAGAATTCTCTAGAGCATTCTTTCTAATGCTATGACCTCTTAATACAGTTTCTAATATTGTGGTGACTCCCAACGATAACATTAGCTTGGTTGCTACTCCATAACTGTAATTTTGTCACTGCAATGAATTATATTGCAAATATCTGATATGCAGATGGTCTTGGGTGATGACTCCTATGAAAGGGTCTTTTGGCATACTCACAAAATGGGTCATGACTGACAGGCAGAACCTCTGCTCCAGAGGATCGGAATCGACAGTATCTATACATATTAAAAAGTGATTCACTACCCTTGCTTATTTGATAGGAGTTGTACAATCCAACAATGACTGCCTTCTCCCCAGAGAATCTGGGAAAGCAGTAGCAGCTAAGTATACAAAGCTAGGCCTACAAACTTGCTGGAGAGTTGCTGGTCTTTAGTCTACCATGAAAGGCCAGAGAGGGTAGAGTCTGAAGTCAGTGGAGGACACAAACAGCAGTGCTACATGGCGGCAACAGCAGTAATAGGTTTCCTACCAGCAAGAAGTGCAGGCAGGCAAGTAGCCACACTTCTTCAGACTTCTCTATACCTGGGCCACACCGAGAAGGTGCTACCTACTCTGGTAGGGCAATCTCAGTTAATCTTTTTGGAAACATCATCACAGATCAGGGCAAACCTTAACTGACCATCCAAGTTAACAATCGCAGCATGTGTGCCACACCAGGATGTTTCCCTCATCCTAGTGCCCTGTTGATCTAGGGGGGTGGGAGGCACCTGGAGAGAGACATGACTTACATGTGAGTCTAAAGTTCTTTTGGTTTTTCTCTCTCTCATTTTCTTTTTGTTTTTGCTTTTATTTTTGAAGATCTCAATTCTTTGAGAGTTTTGTACAACATCATCTGATTGTATTCAGTCCCTTTCTTTCAGCTTTCTAGATCCACCTTCTCCTCCCTACCTATCCAACTTGTGTCCTTTCCTTTTGGTTGTTTAAAATATATTAAGACCAATTTGAGGGGCTCAAATAATCTTGCCTGTGTAGTCTTCCATGTACTTAACTCTCTCCTTGCATCTCTCCTCTCTCCTCTCTCCCCTCTCTCAACTCTTGTCTCTCCTCGCATCTCATTTCTCATCTTTTCTCTCTCCCCTCTCCTCCCCTCCCCTCTCCTCTCTTCCCCTCCCCTCCCTTCCCCTCTCCTCTCCTTCCCTCTCTTCTCTTCTCTCTCCTATCTCTCCCCTCTCTTTTCTTTCTCTCATCTCTGCTCCTCTCTCCTCTGTCTCCTCTCTCCTCTTTTCTCCTCTCCTCTCTCCCCTCTCTTCGCTATTTCCTCTCTCCTCTCTTTCTTCTCTTTCCTCTCCTACTCCCATCCCCCTTCTCTTCTCCCCTTTTTACTAGAAGCTAACAATTGCCAAAAGCTTCACATCCAGGGATGGAATTTCATGCTTAATTCCCGTCTCCATGATCAGATTTGGTCTGGCTTGGGTTGCACAGTTTTGAGCAAGCTGCAGCAGCTACCACGAGGTCCCATGTGCAGCGTCCCTGCTGTCCAGAGGACACTGATTCCGTGCAGTCATCCCCTGCCTCTGCTTCTTCTGCTCTTTCTACCCCTCTTCCATTGGGATGCCTGAGCCTTGGGAGAAGGGTGGTGTGGTATAAATGTTCCATTTAGGGCTCAAAATGATGTCATTTTTTTTCTCATTGCATTTCCAGTTTTGGATCTCTGCTAGTTATTATATACAGCAATTAGAAACTTCTTACATTGTTCTGTATTGGTGTCTGTGAATATAAGCCATGGAACACTTTTGACAATTTTACTTGTCTCACTATTTCACATTCAGAAATGTGGAATTTTAAATTTTTCCATTGTCTTGTTCTTATCTGTTCAGTGGTTTGCTGTCCTCCTCTTCTGCTCCACGGAGAACACTCCCTTCTACCATCTCTTGTTTGGGGTGTCTGGACCAATTTGTGTTCAGCTCCTCTGTGTCAAAAGAGATCATCTGAAGGGATTATAAAATGGATTCTGTTCTGACGATTACATAGGCTCTTGTGGTTAGGATGGGATTGATGATTCCCCGGCACTTTTGGTACCATGTAAATTCTATGTAGGGTGTTTGTGGGGAAATTGAAATGTCTTGCTTCTAAACTTCCTGGAATGCCTCACCGCCCCCCTCGCCCCCAATAATTTAAATCTTCAATTAACTGAATGCTTAGAATGTAGGGACCATAGGTAGGTTGGGCTGAGCAACACTAAAAATATACATGGCCATATCTGGTAATAATTCTTTTATCAATCAATTCATACAGGGTCAATCAGAAGAAAAGCTAGAATGAAAGACTACATGTCATAACATATTATAACACATTAAAATTTCCTATGATTATATTGCAAACACTTTCCCCTTTAAGACTGTCTGTAATTTTATAGAATACTGAATGCAAAATTTTACGAATTCTGTGGTTCAATTCATGATAAGCTATTAAGCACCACTAGAAAGTCTAAAAATTGTTTCCCAGACCAAAACAGTTAATTTATGACAGACTGTGAGGACTAGAAGTCGGATTTTGACACTGAGTTCTGCTTATTTCAGTTCACTAGGCAGCTTATTATCTGAATTCCAGACATTTTTGGCTTCCTGGCAAGAATTTATAATAGTTTTTACTAGAGTTTTGCAAGTTATATTCCCTTAAACTGTACCTGGTTCCTTCGCCTAATTAACCTTTAGCAATACTGCAGTTCTCAGGTTACAGGGGAAATCTTCACACATCAGGGATCAAGTGGGATAGGTCTTTAAAGGTCAGAGCATTATCATAGGTGCGGAGATTGTGACTAGATGATTCGGAAGTGAAGGGGCCAAGAGCAATCTGGAAGAAGCCAGATTCAAACTCATGTTTATTCATACGTCTTAACATTGACTTTGGTAAATATGTGTCTGCAGAATTTTCAAATTAGTGACGATCAGTTGGGGGGAGCATCTCAAAAACAATTAAAATTTAAATATTATTTAAAAATATGTAGAAAGTCCCAGTCAAGTACCTTGGCAATTAAGGTGATTATCTAAGCCATAATCAGTATTACCTCATGAATATTTCCCGAGAAAGAACAGAATTGAAAATGTCCTCTTTCTTCCATTTTCTCTTACCCTTAAACTTTTACTAAAATGTATTTACAGTTAATAATAAAAAGTTCAACTCTGTATTCAGTTTTAAAATGTTTAATATATGAATCGATGTGGGTAAAATATAGATTGTTAACATCGTGTTCACCATTATTTTGAAGTGATTATATGATATCAGTCAGTAAAAAAAACATAAAAATTAAATCAAGAATGGCTCACAGCTCGGTGCATGCTAGCTGGCACACCTCACCAGAGAACGAACTTTCTGCTGTGGAAGATGCTCAACACGGAAATTCATAGCTCATCAAAGTGCAGAGAATGAGAGTCCCTGCTGCAAACGGGACAACTGCATGACACCTATACACAGGGGCAGGGACTATCTTGGAAGAGGGAATAGGGAGACTTTAAGAGCTAGAAGTGTGAGTGTATGTGGGGCAATGCAGTGAAACAGTATCTTCTAGACATGACGGGACCACACATCCACAGCATTTGTGGTTGCATGCAAAAGTCCCCTATAAGACAGAGCCAGAACATTCTAATATGGAGTAAGAATGGGGTCTTAAGATTCCCCCCTTTTCCTATTTTTTTTTCCTTAGACTCCTTTCCTATTTTCTACTTTTTGTAAATGCCAAATACTTTCTGTCAAACTTTCATATTTTTTGGCTATGACTCACACACCAGTGTTTGAAAGACAATGTAACACAAGAACCTCAACTCTTTCTGTGGTTTTGAGAATTGAACACTTCAGATAAACATGACCACCTCCATGTAGAAGGCTAACTAGTGCCAGTTTAACCAAGATTGTCTTTGTTTTAAGATTGAAAGTTACACATGGCTGGAACACACTTGGTCCTTGGCATGATGTGGTATGTTGGTCTATATACTACTGCTTAGAAAAGTAGTTCTCAACCTTCCAAATGCTGCTAAACTTTGATACAGTTCTTCATGTTGTGGTGACCTCCAACAATAAAATTATTTTTTGTTGCTACTTCACAATGATAATTTTGCTACTGTTATGAATCATAATGTGCATAATTGTTATTTCTTATGGTCTTAGGAGACCCCGTGTGAAAGGATCATTTGACCCCCAAAAGGGTAGCAATCCACAGGATGAGAACTGCTGACTTAAAAGAATGAAAGCTCAGGATTATGTGAGCTAAACTCCATCATTAGCAGCATAGTAAGCATACGGGCATATTTCTCACAACTCACTTTTCTAGTGTATTTAGCAACCTTGTGAATGGATCTTTTACTTTTCTTGTCCAGAGCCTGGAAATATTCATTTCATTATATAATGATATGTCAAAACATTTCACTTTAATATTGTTGTCATATATTTCTTGGAAGGGATGAGGTATTTACTTTGGGACATATAAGAGGAAACGGAGGGCACCATATAAGACTTCTGTCACTGTAATAAAATGCACAACGCGGCATAGTTATGAAGAAAAAGAGTTCCATTTAGCTTGCACTTTTAGAAGTTGGGAGTCTAAGTGAAATAGCCCAGGCTCTATGGTGCAGGCTGTTTCAAGGTGCAGATAGTAACGATGGCAGCCTACAAGAAAGTAAATGAGTTTATCCTGGCTCAAAATTCTAAAGCTGGATGAGTCAGGCTTACTCCTTTAAAATATATATATATTCTTTGTTTACATTCCAAAGGATTTTCCCTTTCTTTGTTCCCCCATCCCCATAAGTCCCATAAGCCCTCTTCTCTCCGCCCATTCTCCAATCAACTCCCTCCCACTTCTCTGACCTGGCAATCCCCTACAATGCTGCTTCAAGCCTTCCCAGGACCAGGGCCTTCTCCTTCCTTCTTCTTCGGAATCATTTGATATGTGAGTTGTGTCTTGGGTATTCAGAGCTTCTAGGCTAATATCCATTTAACAGTGACTGCATTCCATGTGTGCACTTTTGTGATTGGGTTACTTCACTTAGGATGATATTTTCCAGATCCAACCATTTACCTAAGGATTTCATGAATTCATTGTTTTTAATTGCTGAGTAGTACTCCATTGTATAAATATACCACATTTTCTGTATCCATTCCTCCATTGAGGGACATCTGGGTTCTTTCCAGCTTCTGGCTATTATAAATAAGGCTGCTATGAACATAGTGGAGCATGTGTCATTATTGCATGCTTGCTCCTTTTAAGTAAACCACCTTTAGAGAACTTTCAAAATCATCCCAAGGATGAAGTGTTAGCTTTTGGTTACCACTACCATCTCCTTCAGAATTATGTGATACCTGGAGACCAAGTTCTGAGATACAATGGACCATACAAATCATGTTCAAACCATGGTGGGTTCTACAAACATAAAGCATCAAGCAAACTTTTATTCCCTTCTTCCTCCAACAAATTGGTGTAACCATGTGAATTCTAATTGCTTCAGAATACTGAAGTTTGGTGTTTTGATCAAGATATCTTATTTTTTTTTAAACTTAAAATTAATATCTAGGGTTTTTTGCTGTCCTGAAGAATCTAAGGAAGGATAGTGCTATTTTAAATTTTAACCCATAATGACAACAATCTACTAAAATTAAATTCACATTCTTGGTAAAACTAGCAATATTGTATGATTAATTTTCTAGGGGATTTGTCTATTGTCTTCACTGTTTCTTCAGTTTAACCACTCTTTTCTAATTCACCTGATGACACATCACATAATCATGATTTGATCTTAAATAAAGATTTTCTTTAATTGTTATGGGTAGATTGCCTATTCATCTGTCAGAAAGGATTATAAATATAAACAAATGGTAAGAAAAATCTTAAAATGACGTGTTAATGATTTCTGATGTTAGTTCTTTGAGCTGTCCAAATCAGTACCAGGACCACAAGTTTCTGCAAGCTCTTGTACCTTCCAACTTGTTCTTTTCCTTTCTCACAGGTATTTCTAGTCATATTTAGTACATTCTTGGGGTCTCTGATCTTCCTTAAATGCACACTCATTTTCTTTCTTATACACAGAAACAGACAACTCTGTGCTAGAGAAATATGACTTGATTTGTATTCTTACACTTTCCACTCTTTCTTTTAATTTTCTATATTCTTTGTTTACATTCCAAACACTTTCCCCTTTCCCAGTGCCCCCCTCACCATATGTCCCATAAGTCCTCTTCCCTCCGTCCAATCCCCTGGAAGCAATCCCACTAAAATCAGGGACTAGACAAGGCTGCCCTCTCTCTCCATTATCTTTTCAGTATAGTACTTGAAGTTCTAGCGAGAGCAATTAGACAACATAAGGAAGTCAAAGGGATACAAATTGGAAAGGAAGAAGTCAAACTATCACTATTTGCTGATGATATGATAGTATATTTAAGTGACCCAAACTCCACCAGAGAACTCCTACAGCTGATAAACAACTTCAGCAAAGTGGCTGGTTATAAAATCAACTCAAGCAAATCAGTAGCCTTCCTATACTCAAAGGATAAGCAGGCTGAGAAAAAGTTAGGGGAATAACACCCTTCACAATAGCCACAAACAATATAAAGTATCTTGGCGTGACTCCACTCTTTCTTAGTCAAAATGCCCAAGCCTGTTTTGCCATTGTGGAGAATTAAAGTTAGCTTACCATTCTGTTACCTTATTTATGGTGTGCCCACATGAGTTTTCCTCCACTGTAATAGCCCATAATCCATGGCTCTGTATAAGTGTGTAGATACTTGCCTGCCTAACTTGTTTACCTTGTCAAGACTCAGGCAAGGATACTATATTCCATTACAGAGAAAATAGGTACACAGGCAAAATTGCCTTGAACATCAGTCTTTCTATTCCTGTATTAATTGACATTTACAAGATATCATTTTTTACTATTTCTTGTTTTTGTTTTTTAAATCTACTGCTCCTGCCCCATCTCTCGCATTCATGAGAACAGATCTCTTCTTAATATATCCTGGGCACGACGTGGCTAGTAAATTTTTTTGAGCCAAGAGATGAATATTAGGCAAGTTAGAAGTATTGGAGCTGATTGAGATACCTATTATTTTGACTTCTACGCAGGTAAATTAAAGAAGCAGTACTTAGATTGCCATCTCAAGACATTTTCATCAAGGGGGCAGATTATATTTGACAATGAAATCTTAATTCCACAAGCAACTCTGACACATAAACCCCAAACTTGAGTAAATGTTATTTTTGTGCTGTCAAGTCAATTATAAAGAAATGTCACTCATTAGATTTTTACAGAAATACAAGATGAATTGCAATTATTACTCAAGCAATTATGGCCTAAGAGATGATTTTAAATGGGACTGATGCCTTCTTTGCATGTTTCTATTGCTATGAAGTACCTTGGAATGTAAATTGATTACATTGAATTTCCAAACAATTACATATAACCTACACACACACACACACATACACACACCCCACCACCACCACCACCACTACCAAGAAGTCTGGAAGGTGTTTCACCAAAGCTTTGTTCTCATTTATGTTTCTTACTGTATTTTTTTTTATTGAATTATGTAAACACATCTCAGCTATCCATCCATATAATCTGAATGATAATTGTTCAAATAATTTTACTTCAATAAGATATCTTAAATTTATATTTTCAAAACAGGCACTAACAATATATTTTTTAAAAAAATAATATTTTTTTTGTCAACCAGGGGCTGTGCCTAACCTCTGGATACAGTCTCTAAAGGTTCTCTCTCCCCTTTGTTGGGTATTTCAGCTAATGTCATCACCATTATTTGTGTGTGTGTGTGTGTGTGTGTGTGTGTGTGTGTGTGTGTGTGTGATCCTGGGAGTCTCTTGATTTCCTGGCATCTGAAACTTTCTGTTGGCTATCTCTAGTTTCCCATCCTCCACTGCTACACTCCTCTGTTCACTTTCCTGACCCTCTGTACTTCTCCCTAGTCTCCTCCCACATCAGATCCTATCTCCCCTTTCTCTCCCCTCCTCTCTTCCTCTCAGGTTTTTCCCTACCTCTACCTCCCATGATTATTTTGTTCCCCCTACTAAGTAGGACTGAAGCATTTTCCTTCTTCTTGAGCTTCATATGGTCTGTGAGTTGTATTGTGGGTATTTCAAGATTTTTTTTTCTAATATCCATTTATCGGTGAGTACATACCATGCATCTCAAACATATTAACCCAGAATTGTTCATGTCTAAAGGAAATGCAGGGACAAAGAGTCAGCAGAGATTGAAGAAAGGCCATCCAGAGACTGCCTCACCTAGGGATGCATCCCATCTATAGACACCAAACTGAGACACTATGGCTGTTGCCAGGAAGAGCTTGCTGACAGGAGCCTGATACAGCTGTCCTGCTAGAGGCTCTGCCAGAGCCTGACCAATACATATGTGGATGCTCACAGCTAACCGTTGGACTGAGTATGGGGACCCCAATGGAAGAGTTGGGGAAGGACTGAAGGAACTGAAGTGTTTTGCAATCCCCCGGAGCTCCCAGGGACTAAACCACCAACCAAAAATTACCCAGGGAGGGACCCATGGCTCTAGTTGTATAGGTAGCAGAGGATGGCCTTATCAGGAATCAATGTGGGGGGGGGGAGGCCCTTGGTCCTTTGGAAGCTCAATGCCCCAGCATAGGGGAATGATAGGGCCATGGGGCAGGAGTGGGTAGGTCGGTGGGGGAGCACCCTCATAGAAGCAGAGGGGAGGAGGGATAGGATAGGGGTTTGTGGAAGGGAAACCAGGAAGTGGGATATCATTTGAAATGTAAAGTAATAAAATAACCTGTAAAAGTAATAAAATAACCAGTAAATTGTCACACCGAAAATTTAATTCCATTTGCTGAGTACTATCTTTTAAAATTTCTTCTTGTTATAGTTTTAAAAAGATTAGTCAGTAGTAAACATTAGTTAGTATGGCTTGTAAAATGACCCTATAATGGCATGCACTTTGGATAGTTCACTCAGTCCCTAACAAAGGTAGGAAATATAGTTATTTAATAATACCGGGGGAATAAAATCACACACAACCAATTTTAATTATTTTTGAATAATAAAAATAGTGAGTCTGGTATATGCCTCATTAGTATTTAGCCTTGTATTTTTGAATGTTGCTAATCTGAAGTTACTTAACAATGGTCCTCAAATACACAAAATGGGTGACTGTTCTGGGTCAGGAGGGTGGTTTACCTCCCTGGCCAGGTCCCTGTACCTAGCTACTTTGTCATTTACAAGTCATCATTGTCATCTCCATAAGGCTGGTTCAGACTGTCTATTCTAGCATGAAGGCAAAGAGAGGTGCCATGGCTACTTACTGTTGTAAATTGAAGGTCACTCTGACCCTGCAAACAGCACCAACATCAGCATGATTGTTTTAACATTCATGGGAACACATCTAACCTTGGGGTCCTTGAGAAACAGTCTCCACATTGGCAGCTTCGTGTGGACCTCACGTATGTGGATGTGACCAAATATGTGTGATCGTGACCAGGGAACAAGGGTGTAGATTATGCCAGGTCCTACTGTTGCAATGTGTAACCAGTTTCATGGAATTTTCGTGGGGACAGATCAAAATAAGTTATAAACCAAAGCCCTTCTAAAGTGCATTTATGGAAGAATCACATAGGTGAATTGCAGTTGGGCAGAGGCTTCAAGTGTTATCTGCTAGCATTTTTAACCTTTTGATTGGCAGAGAATAAGGCTTTGTTAAGTAAATACATTCCAAAGGGCTTTGTTGTTATTGTTGTTGTTTTAAATCTGTTTATCAGGTTGTAAGGTCTGGCACAGAGCTGGCAAGGAATGCCTTTTTAGGGGCCAAAGCTTGCCTGAGGGAAATTGTAATTAGACTGGATCAGCCTGTGTTGACCGCCTGCCTCGTTCCTGGAATTCTCTTCACAAGTACCGATTCAGTAATGTAGGGTACTGAATGGCTCCCCTGCCTTTCTTTGTAAAGGCAGAACAGAGAGCTTTCAGAAAGTCCAGGAGTACCTCTGTCTCTTTCCCCCTCTGTGTAGATTATGATATGCTAAGAAACCTGTGGGATAGCAATGGCTCCGAGTGAAGGCTGTTATGTTTGGAAGGTCGTTTAGTGATATCATATCCAACATTATCATTCATACCCAGCCCCTGTGTGTGTTATAATACACACAGATCCTCCACAGACAGAAACAGCTTTAACAATGCCAACGAATACTTAATTGAACGCGGCTGGCTTCTTGACCCACAAGGCCCCTGACCATGTAACCTCTCTCTTTGATTTATATCATAAATCTAGAAAAGTGTGCTTGCAACAAAAGCTCAGTGCCTTTTTGTTAAATATCATAGAAGTACTTCATAATCAAAAATCTTTTACAAAAGGGCGTTCCAGTTATAGGTGAATGGGTGATTCCATAAGGCATTTTTTCTATCTTGAGACAATCACATCATTGATAGCCTTGACAATATTGCTGGTAGAATCCAGAGTCATACTATTAAGACTCTGAGGGGAAAAAGAAAAATATATTTCTATCATTTCCATGAGCAGGTCAATATCAAGAATTAAAACTATTGTTGTTATCAGGGTATGTAGAATCATGATTCAATCAATCCACAATTTCATTCATAAAATTTTCTAACAGGAGTTTGTGGAGGCTTCCTCCAAAAACAAAACAAAACAAAACAAAACAAAACAACAAAACAAAACAAAACAAAAAGACATCCTCAACGTAGGTAATTATGAAGGTATAAGGTGCCATTTGCATCTGCAGGGATATAGATTAACTTCTGTGCAGGATTGAGTTCTGCACCTGTAGTTCAGACCTGAAGATCTAGAGCTATGACTATAAGTAGGTGGCCAAGGGGGAGATTTCTTATTTCTGGTCTTCTGGTTCTGACCTTCACTCCTGGCAACTGGGGAGCTAGGGAGTGAATGAGGTAGGAAGCTCAGTGAGGAGGTCCCTCCTGTTATTCATTCTCTCTCTCTCTCTCTCTCTCTCTCTCTCTCTCTCTCTCTCTCTCTAAATATCTACAAAATTCTATTTTTCTTCCATTTGGAGTAGATTAGGCCCTAGTGAACAACAACAACAAAAAACTGGGTTTAAATCATTTGATCAACACCCAGGCAAGTTTTTGTGGGGATGGATGTCAGCACTTTAGGGAAGAGTAAATGCTTCCTTTGAGTGAACTGCATTGAATTTTCCCCTCTACCAGCTTTATGACTTTGAGCATTTATGTAATACTGTAAGCCTTAGTGTCCTTAAATGGATATTGTAAGCATATTGACCTCATGGGAACTCTTGAGCTTTAAATTATGTAATCTATATAAAGATTTGGAAGGGCACGGGGCATTTAATCAGTGGTCAATAAATAATCTCTTTTTCTGTGTGTGATTCAGAGACAAAATATTTTCTAATGCTTTTCATAATGAGAAAGCACCACCATAGTGATGTTGGGGAATTTGTTACACCTCATAAATCACTGATGTTGGTAGCTTCTGGAAAAGTTGTTCTGCATGGATGAAATTCCATTTTCATTCTCCTCTAGAGCATCTGTCCTGGATGGATGTGTCTGGATGTTTTTGAGTACTGGACACAACTAATCCTGAATTCCTAACTTGGAGAAGTGGGTAGTTGTTATCTGGGAAAGAACCTGGGTTTCAGGGAGACTTGTCAAAGAGACCAGCTTTTCAATCAGCTCTGCCACAAGGACTGACTCACGTTCTTCAGCCTCTCTGAGCATCCTGATGCAGGAGAAGCCATCCTTTGAGTTGCATGAAATAATGCTCTGAAGCCTGGTTGACGGGTGTGGGGCCTCAGTTGAATTGGGTTGTCTGTTTCTTTTCCAATCTGTGTAATTACAATCCAGTAGAAGAACCTTTTCACTTTCCATGCAATGTTTGGCGAAACACCAGTAAAGCCTTTTCAATAAACAAATTCAGGATTTTTTTTTTGCCTTTCTTGTTTTTGAATTACATTATAATTGTTTAAATTAAAATCTATATTTACTGGCACTTCCTACAAGTGGAATGCCCTCAAATTTCTTCTGAAATTTGGGGTTTCTTTCTCTCCCCCTCTCCTTTCCTCTCTCTTTCTTTTTCCTCTTTCTTCTTATTTTTTTTAGTTTGTGTAGTCTACACAAATTCATTGAATCTTACCTTAATATAAAGAGCAGAAATACAATCTCGTTTTAGCAATTGCTGCAAATTTTTACAGATCAATATCCCATCGTTTTGAAAAGATCATGTTGAGTTGTCCATCTCTTCGTTGCATCTGCGGGTAGCTCTGCCTTCTGTGGTCTCTTCTCCTTTCCTAATGTACCCTCTCTCTGGTTCTTAAGATTATCAACCTAAAGTCAGTGAAGTATCCGTCTGTTTTGCACACTGGATGATGGTGGTGGGGCAAAGGATACTATACAATGGGAAAACCATTTACATTGGGTATTAAAACAATTGGGTCTGCAACCCAGCAGCAGAATTGGGAAGTTTGTTAATTTCAACTCTCTCTATCACTTTCCTGTCAGTCTCCATCACTGTGTAATTGCCATGACTACAGGTGTGTCCCTTTTTCATTTCATCAGTATAGCATGTTTAGAGTTTGAACTCAGGTCTTTCAGCCCTTGCCTAGAGAAGACCCTAAATCTTTTAAATATTAAGTTAAGATCTTATATTTGAAAGGATTCTCTTTCCTTTTTTTTTTTTTTTTTTTTTTTTGAAAATTTTCTCTGCAGAGTCTTTGGACTCTGTTAACACATCACTTAATGAAAAGTTTATGCCACAGTGCCTCCCTTTTATGTTATATGTCATTTCCTGCTTTACCAAAAGCAAAAGTGCTTGCTGTCAGGGTGTGCTCCTCCTCCCCTGTGTGTGTGTGTGTGTGTGTGTGTGTGTGTGAATGTGTACATTTCTTATTTAGATTCTTATTCTTCACAGTTAATGTATTATGTTTTTGGTACCCTGTGTGCTTTTATATAGTAATGTCCAGTGATCCCTTGAAACCCTTTATTCATTAAAAACATTCAGAAAGTTTAAGCATCTTGCTCAAAGGAGCAAAGCTCTAACCATGACGGCTCCTCTATAAACATTGCTCAGGCTCTTGCCAAGCTTGTGTAAGGCTGCCCCGCTAAACTATATCCAATGGGCTTGTGTTTGTAGAATGGCACAGAACAATTACAAATGCTGCCTTACATATTGATTCACTTAACAAAATCAAATAATTGCTATTTCCTTTATAAAATGTGAATACAGAATTATAGACATATGTGCTAGAAAAGTCCATACAAGTAAAGAAGAAACATTTGGTCCTGAAGGCTGTTGAAATCTGATTTCTGTCATGTCTGTGATCCAGAAGTTGCTAAGGCCTGGAGTTTCTCAGACAGTTTTTGTTGTTGTTGTTTGTTTGTTTGAGACAGGTTCTCACTAAGTAGCCCTGGCTGTCCTAGAACTCTTCACGTAGATTAGGATGGCCTCAAACTCGTAAACATACACCTGCTGTTACATTTCAAGTGCTAGAATTACAGTGTGCCATGCCTGGCAGAGCTAATTCAACAGCGAGACAAATAGATGTGACATTGTTTATAAAATGCTAGGTATAACATTTGCTATACTTGCCAGACGGGAAGACTGTATTTTCCAATGCTTTTCACAAACTGCCAAAACCATGACAACTATTAATTTTCAATACCCCTGAGAGGCCAGTAATTTATAGCACAGAAATAAATGCACAAGGAAATTGTTTAGATTCTACAAACAGATTACACTACAACTGAGGTCTGTTGGGTAGAGTGAGTTTAATGTTTGACTGAGGATGATATCAGGAATTTTTTTTTTCTGGGTAATCCCACTGGAATTCCCCACTGTGCCCTGTGTCCCACTCCCAGTGACTTTTGTGGAGTACTGTCATGCTTCAGTGTATAATGATGCCACATTCCTAATTATTTACCACTGTGTTCGGCATATTAGCTAGAATTGGGTTGCATCCAATAAGCTTTGATGTAAATTGTAGAATTTCAGATAGTAAATTATGTGTTCACACAGGCCAATGCACTGTCTGAACAACATCATGAAATTGTAGCAGACTAAAAGTGTAATGTTTTCAAGATTTTTTTTGAAGTGTATTTCCAGATAGTTTTGTTCTAGCTTGAAATAATTTTATTTGGTCAACCTGGAAGAGAAGATGTAGGGAAAAATAGTACTATGAAATAATTTAAAATTTATTAAAATTTCTTGCTTATGTTCATACTTTTTTTTTTTCTCAAAAGAAACTTTTCCTGGCATAATTGTGAAATTAGCACTTTCTAAAGTGATCTCATAGTCACTCAATTAGTATTTCAGTCCAGAATTTTCCTATTCAACATCTGCCAGAAAATGGAAAACAAACAAAATTTCGTAGCGGCCTTGAGTTCTGCGGCATAAGCTGAGTTGCTTGTTCAATCTCTCCTGCATTTTGTGAGGGTAAGAGGGATGGCTGATTGAATCACAAAGCAATGGCAAGAATTACTTTCTCATCTTGCCTGGCATGAGGGGGGATGGGGAGGGAGAAAGATCAACAAGAAAACCAAGACAATGCATGCACTGACCCTGCAGGTGTGCGGCGACACCATAACAAAGGAACATTATTCCCCAGCCTCTTTCTTGTGGTGTCATCGTTTGTACTGAAACACAAAGACATACACAAGTGCCCAGTGTTGGCATGGCTTCTGTGCCTTCCTCACCAGGGAGCCTGAATTAGGTCAGAGGGGAGCCAGTGGGAGGAGTCTGTAGGCCACTTTAGCTATCAGCTGAATATCCAAGAGGAAAAGGGAAAATAACAAGAAATAACTCTTCAAGCCTAGGGCTAGTCTATGGCTACACAATTCTGTTACTTTGCTTTGATTTTTTTGTTTTTGTTTTTGTTTTTTGGAGACAGGGTTTCTCTATGTAGCCCTGGCTATCCTGGCACTCACTCTGTAGACCAGGCTGGCTACTCACAGTGATCCACCTGTTTCTGCTTCCTAGGTGTTTGGATTAAAGGCTTGTGCCATCACCACCCAGCTTATGTTTTTTTTTTTTCAAGTATGCTGAAATTGTTTTATTGATAATGTGAGGGAAACCAAAGCAAGACAAGGTTCCAAGGTTCTCTCTCTGTCTCTGTCTCTCTGTCTCTCCATCTCTTTGTCTCTCTGTCTATCTCTCCTCTTTCTTTTCCTTTTTAAAGAAAAATCCTGGTTTTTGTTTCTCCCACTAATAGCAGTAGATGATTCAGATGTGCTTAGCAATCCTCTGGTCCTTAGTGTCCCCTTTGGAAAGCCATAAGACAGCAGCTGAACTTCCCTCAAAGTGAATTCTTCCTTCAAACCCACCACACATAACTTGGCATTGTTAAATTTACTTACTTAATTCAATTTTATATCAAGTCTATCAGGTTGTCAGAATTTAATATTCAATTTCTGATTAGCCAAGGAACTTGGAGCACCAATATCTAATACTTGATTAGAGCTTTGCAAATAGATTAGTTGGTGTTCTTGGTTAGCTTCTGTAGTTCATTCTCTTTACAGACTACAAAAGATTATAAAGTGTCAATGATCTTTGTTATGTAAAGCAGAGTTCTTGATATTTATCCATGGTTTCAAATAAAGCCTTGTTCTCAAATAGTTTTAAAGCCACGTTTCTTATAGATCAAATATGATGTCAGTAAATCTTCTTTCTTTTCATAGTGTCAGGAGATATTTGTATTAGTCTCTGAGACGCACGTTACATTTCTGCGGCCACCAAAGGTTGCTTCTCAATAGCATTCCCTAGTCACACGGTTAATCGTCTTAAGTTTCTCCCTATGTGAGTACAAGAACCTATGCATTAACGGGGGTGTCAAAACAGCCTTCAGCTTGGAGTTTGTTCACTTCCCAGTCTAGTATAAATCCCTCTCATATGTTTGACGTCTCAGCCCTTCAGTGTACTGCAGCCAATGCCGGCCCCTGGATTCTGTTTCTTTAAGCCTGAGGATTTCTAGTGATCTCCAAGATGGCTGCTCTATCCACACTGGATATAGTTAGGAGTTCTAGGTATTTAAATCCTGTTTCTCCCAGTTCTCACTTGCTGGTCCCCAGAAACTATTGTATAAGTACCCTCAAGTCTCAGTTCCCTCAACAGAGTAATTCTAAAATGCATTTACCATTGAGAGTAAATCCTCATTGTCCCCTACAGTAGTTGGCTTAATAATATGCATTTTGTTGGTCCCCTTTTTAAAGCTTTTAGTTACGTATATAGTCAATAAGTTCTCAGAGTGCTTTTCGAGCCAAGAATAGGGTTAAATAAGGGCTGACTTTGGTAAGGGAGAAAGTACATGGAGAATATCAGATTGTTCATAATTTTCTTCAAGGAAGGTTTCTTCATGTATTTCTGTGTGAGGATGTTCTTATTTGTACTTTCTATGCAGCTAACATTAACCTTGTGCTTCTGTTCCTTCTTCCTCTACTTGAGTGAAAGGTACTGGCTACCTTTAGGTTCTATGATCTACACCATAGCACAGCTTTTACTGATGAATCAGCAAATAAAAATGAAATAGGAAGTAGTGGTGGAAGTAGTAATCCTAAGTAATAATCATGGAAGAATGGTGGGAACTCCAGGATGTGCAGTGTCTGTAGCTAGGGGACAAGATTCACAACTGGGAGGGTCTTAAATCTGAAAAGGAATCTGAGCTCCTCCACTCTCCTTTTTTTTACTACTATGATCTTGGTCAGACTGGAATGTGTTTTGTTTTCCCTCATGATTCCCTACCATAAAACTGCACAATAAGCTTTCTGGTGAATTCACAAAAACCGTTTAGATGAAGCAAGCGAAAGGCAAAGATCTAACTTGGGGTCCCCATAAGAGGGAAAAAGATTAAAGCTGCCGATAACACCGTGGAAAGGTGGCCTTCTCCCTGAAGATACAGGCCCAGGCTGCCACACTGTTGAGAAGTTTACAAGGTTACCTTCTGACTTAAGGAGAGGGAGCCGCTGGCGACTTCCCTTATCTAGGGGCATTGTGGATATTGGGTGGCATCGCAGGCTCGGTGTAAGGAAAAAACAGCATTACTATTGTGCGTACAATGGATACTTCACTAGTAGGATTGGACCAACTTGTAGAAAGAGGTGTAGCATTTAGTGAATGAACATTGCAGAAACAAGGGAGAAGTTATAAAATATGTAAGATTTTGCCCAAGAAGTTATGATTTCAGTTCAATAATGCTGGATTGGCATCATTTACAATTAGCAGCAAATGCCAGTCTTTACACTCTCTATTTGTCACCCCTTCCCCACCCTTCCTCAGCAGTCAACATTGGTTATGTCATCTTAAGTCAGTATGGGGGAGAGTTGGATTATAGCTTTAGTGTGCTGTGTAACCAAAGCATCCTTTGCTAAAATTAAAATTCACTGAGCCAAGGAGACAAGGTGTAATAAGAATTTGTGATACTGTGGAAAGAAAATTCCTTTCAAAATTTTATAATAGTAAAAATACAAGAAAAATTTATTTCTATAAGTTCAAGAGGAATATTTGTCCTCAAGCAGTCAGGTTGGAAAGCCTGAAGTGTGTCTGGGAAGCATATAGGGATTAAATGTTGTTATTGTTATTTATTTATTTATTTATTTGGATACATTCTCTACATTTCATTTTCCTTTTTCTGGTTCCCTGCCCCCCAAAGGTCTCCCATGCCCTTTTCCCTCCCCGTGTTTCCCCATCCACCCTTTCCCACTTCCCTGTTCTGGTATTCCCTTACACTGATGCTTTGAGCCTTTCCAGAACCAGCATCCACACCTTCCTTCTTGTTGGACATCATTTGATATGTGGATTGTGTCTTTGGTGTCCCAGGATTCTAGGCTAATATCTACTTATCAGTGAGTGCATACCATGGGTGTTCTTTTGAGACTGTGTTACCTTACTCAGTATGATGTTCTCCAGCTCCATCCATTTGTCTAAGAATTTCATGAATTCATTGTTTCTAATGGCTGAGTAGTACTCCATTGTGTATATATACCACAATCTTTGTATCCATTCTTCCATTGAGGGACATCTGGGTTCTTTCCAGCTTCTGGCTATTATAAATAGGGCTGCTATGAACATAGTGGAGCATGTATCCTTATTGCATGCTGAGGAATCTTCTGGGTATATGCCCAGGAGTGGTATGGCTGGGTCCTCTGGAAGTATCATGTCCATTTTTCTGAGGAACCACCAGACTGATTTCCAGAGTGGTTGTACCAGCTTGTAATCCCACCAGCAGTGGAGGCATGTTCCTCTTTCTCCACATCCTCACCAACACCTGATGTCTCCTGAGTTTTTAATCTTAGCCATTCTGACTGGTGTGAGGTGAAATCTCAGGGTTGTTTTGATTTGCATTTTTCTAATGACTAATGATGTTGAACATTTTTTAAGGTGTTTCTCAGCCATCCGAATTTCTTTAGGTGAAAAGTCTTTGTTTAGCAATGTAACCCATTTTTGGATAGGGTTATTTGGTTTTCCAGTGTCTAACTTGAGTTCTTTGTATACATTGGATATTAGCCCTCTGTCAGATGTAGGGTTGGTGAAGATCTTTTCCCAATTTGTTGGTTGCCGATTTGTCCTTTTGACAGTGTCTTTTGCCTTGCAGAAACTTTGTAATTTCATAAAGTCCCATTTGTCTATTCTTGATCTTACAGCATAAGCTATTGGTATTCTGTTCAGGAACCTTCCCCCTGAGCTAATGTCCTCAAGGGTATTCCCCAGTTTCTTTTCTATTAATTTCAGTGTGTCTGGTTTAATGTGGAGGTCCTTGATTCACTTGGAGTTGAGCTTAGTATAAAGAGATAAATGTGGATCGATTCTCATTCTTCTGCATGTTGACTTCCAGTTGAGCCAGCACCATTTGTTGAAAAGGCTATCTTTTTCCACTGGATGTTTTCAGCTCCTTTGTCAAAAAACAATTGGCTATAGATGTGTGGGTTCAATTCTGGGTCTTCAATCCTATTCCATTCATCCACCTCTCTGTCACTGTACCAATACCATGCAGTTTTTAACACTACTGCTCTGTAGTATTGCTTGAGGTCCGGGATATTGATTCCCCCATAAGATTTTTTACTGTTGATGATAGTTTTAGCTATCCTGGTTTTTTTGTTATTCCAGATGAATTTGAGAATTGCTCTTTCTAACTCTATGAAGAACTGAGTTGGGCTTTTGATGGGGATTCCATTGAATCTGTATATTGCTTTTGGCAAGATTGCCATTTTAACTATATTAGTCCTGCCAACCCATGAGCATGGAAGATTTTTCCATTTTCTGAGGTCTTCTTCAATTTCCTTCTTCAGAGACCTGAAGTTTTTGTCATACAAATCTTTCACTTGTTTGTTTAGAGTCACACCAAGATACTTTATATTGTTTGTGGCTATTGTGAAGTGTGTTATTTCCCTAATTTCTTTCTCAGCCTGCTTATCCTTTGAGTATAGGAAGGCTACTGATTTGCTTGAGTTGATTTTATAACCAGCTACTTTGCTGAAGTTGTTTATCAGCTGTGGGAGTTCTCTGGTGGAGTTTTTAGGGACACTTAAATATACTATCATATCATTTGCGCATAGTGATAGTTTGACATCTTCCCTTTGAATTTGTATTCCTTTGATTTCCTTATGTTGTCGAATTGCTCTAGCTAGTACCTCAAGTACTATATTGAAAAGATATGGTGAGAGGGGGCAGCCTTGTCTACTCTCTGATTTTAGTGGGATTGCTTCAGGTTTCTCTCCATTTACCTTGATGTTGGCTACTGGTCTGCTGTAAATTGCTTTTACTATGTTTAGGTATGGGCCTTGAATTCCTGTTCTTTCCAATACTTTTAGCATGAAAGGATGCTGAATTTTGTCAAATGCTTTTTCAGCATCCAATGAGATGACCATGTGTTTTTTTTCTTTGAGTTTGTTTATGTAGTGGATTATGTTGATGGATTTCTGTATATTGAACCATCCCTGCATTCCTGTAATGAAGCCAACTTGATCATGGTGAATGATCGTTTTGATGTGTTCTTGGATTCGGTTGGCAAGAATTTTATTGAGTATATTTGCATCGATGTTCATAAGGGAGATTGGTCTGAAGTTCTCTTTCTTAGTTGGATATTTGTGTGGTTTTGGTATCAGGGTAATTGTAGCTTTGTATAATGAGTTGGGTAGTGTTCCTTCTGTTTCTATTTTGTGGAATAATTTGAAGAGTATTGGTGTTAGGTCTTCTTTGAAGGTCTGATAGAATTCTGCACTAAAACCATCTGGTCCTGTGCAGTTTTTTTTTTTGAAGACTTTCTATGACCCCTTCTATTTCTTTGGGGGTTATGGGACTGTTTAGACGATCTATTTGATACTGATTTAATTTTGGTATTTGGTATCTGTCTAGGAAATTGTCCATTTCTTCCTTGTATTGAGTATAGGCTTTTGTAGTAGGATCTGATGATTTTTTGAATTTCCTCAGTTTCTGTTGTTATATCTCCCTTTTCATTTCTAATTTTGTTAATTTGAATACTGTCTCTGTGCCCTTTGGTAAGTCTGGCTAAGGGTTTATCTATCTTGTTGATTTTCTCGAATAACCAGCTCCTGCTTTTGTTGATTCTTTGTATGGTTCTTTTTGTTTCAACTTGATTGATTTCAGCCCTGAGTTTGATGATTTCCTGTCTTCTACTCCTCCTGGGTGAAATAGCTTCTTTTTGTTCCAGAGCTTTCGGGTGTGCTGTTAAGTTGCTATTATATGCTCTCTCCTGTTTCTTTTTGGAGGCACTCAGGGCTATGAGTTTTCCTCTTAGCACTGCTTTCATTGTATTCCATTGGTTTGGGTATGTTGTACCTTCATTTTCATTGAATTCTAGAAAGTCTTTGATTTCTTTCTTTATGTCTTCCTTGACTAAGGTATCATTGAGTAGAATATTGTTCAGCCTCCATGTATATGAGCATATTCTGTTGGTTTTTTGCTGTTTAAGACCACTCTTACTCCATTGTGTTCAGATAGGAGGCATGGGATTAGTTTGATCTTCTTACATTTGTTGAGGTCTGCTTTGTGACCAATTATATGGTCGATTTTGGAGAAGGTACCATGAGGTGCTGAGAAAAAGGTATAGTCTTTGCTTTAGGAGGAAATGTTCTATATATATCTGTTAAATCCAATTGGTCCAAAGTTTCAATTAGTTTCCCTGTGTCCCTGTTTAGTTTCTGTTTTCCTGATCGGTCCATTGAGGATAGTGGAGTGTTGAGGTCCCCCACAATTATTGTGTTAGGTTCAATGTGTGCTTTGAGCTTTAGTAAAGTTTCTTTTATGAATGAGGGTGCCCTTGCATTTGGAGCATAGATTTTCAGAATTGTGAGTTCTTGGTGGATTTTTCCTTTGACCAGCCAAAAGTGACCTTCTGTATCTCTTTTGATGACTTTAGGTTGAAAGTCAATTTTATCTGATATTAGAATGGCTATTCCAGCTTGTTTCCTGACCCCATTTGCTTGTGTAATTGTCTTCCAGCCTTTTACTCTAAGGTAGTGTTTGTCTTTGACTCTGAAGTGTGTTTCCTGTATGCAGCAAAATGTAGGGACCTGTTTCCGTATCCAGTCCGTTAGTCTATGTCTTTTTATTGGGGAATTGAGTCCATTGATGTTAAGAGATATTAAGGAATAGTGATTATTTCTTCCTGTTATTTTTAATGTTATTTTTGTTTTTGAGTGGTTATCTTCTTTTGAGTTTGATGGAAGAAGGTTACTATCTTGCTTTTTCCAGGGTGTGGTTTCCCTCCTTGTATTGGAGTTTTCCTCCTATTATCCTTTGTTGGGCTGGGTTAGTGGAAAGATATTGTGTAAATTTGGTCTAGTCATGGAATATTTTGATTTCTCCATCTATGTTGATTAACATAGATGGAGAAATCAAAATATAACCCAGTTTTGCTGGGTATAGTCGTCTCGGCTGACATTTGTGTTCTCTTAGGGTTTGCATGAGATCTGCCCAGGATCTTCTAGTTTCATGGTCTCTGGTAAGAAGTCTGGTGTGATTCTGATAGTTCTTCCTTTACATGTTACTTGGCCTTTATCTCTTACTGCCTTTAATATTCTTTCTTTGTTTAGTACATTTGGGGTTTTGATTATTATGTGATGGGAGGTATTTCTGTTCTGGTCCAGTCTGTTTGGAGTTCCGTAAGCTTTTTGTATATTCATAGGCATCTCTCTCTCTTTAGGCTAGGGAAGTTTTCTTCCATAATTTTGTTGAAGATATTTAATGGCCCTTTTAATTGTAGATCTTCATTCTCATCTATTCCTATAATCCTTAGGTTTGGTCTTCTCATTGTGTCCTGGATTTCCTGGATGTTTTGGGTTACAAGCCTTTTGCATTTTGCATTTTCTTTGACTGTGGAGTCAATGGCTACTATGGTATCTTCAGCATCTGAGATTCTTACTTCGATCTCTTGTATTCTGTTGTTGATATTTGCATCTACAGCCCCTGATTTCTTCCCAAGGTTTTCTATCTCCAAAGTTGTCTCCCTTTGTGATTTCTTAGTTGTTTCTACCTCTGTGTTTAGATCTTGGATGGTTTTGCTCAGTTCCTTCACTTGTTTGTTTGAGTTTTCTTGCAATTCTTTAAGAGATTTTTGTGTTTTCTCTTTCATGACTACTGCCTGTTGACTCAATTTCTCCTGCATTTCTTTAAGTGATTTTTTTCATTTCCTCTTTATTGGCTTCTGTCTGGTGACCCATATTCTTCTGGAATTCTTTAAGTGTCTTTTGTGTTTCTACTGTAAGGGTTTCTAACCTATTCATGTTCCCCTGCATTTCTTTAAGAGATTTATTTCTTTTTTGTTTTCCTCTAGCAGTATCAGGACCAGTGCTTTTAAATCCAGCTCTTGTTTTACTGGTGTGTTGGGGTATCCAGGACTTGCTGTGGTTGGAGTATTGGGTTCAGATGCTGCCATATTGCCTTGATTTCTGTTTGTAATGTTCCTACGTTTGCCTTTTGCCATCTGTTTATCTCTGGAGTTAGTTTGTCTTGTTACTGGTTGGTGTTTGATGCTCCTGTGAGCCTGGGGTTTAGGGCTTCTAGCATAGAGGCCATCCATGCTCCCAAGGTGGAGACCGGAAGGTTTCTCCTACTGGGCTCCGAAATAACCTCCTCAGCTCTGGATGAGCCTAGATGGTGGTGCTCCCAGTCCACGGGGCTCTGTCTGGTTAGCTGTCTGTGGTGCCCTGAGGCAAGATATAGGCCTCTGGCTGTACTCCAGGCACAGACCCCCGAGCAAGTTGGTGCCCGCCCAGGTCGGCCCAGAGACTGCCCGCCTAGCTGATCTGGCTCTTGGTGCACCTTCAAGCTGTCTCTGCACAGACCTCCCACCGCTGCTGAGCTGCTCTAGTTCTGGGTGCCGGCAAGGGCCTGACGGGGTTGTCGATGTTAGGTTAAGAGTCTGTCCACGCACCTGGCTAGAGCTGCCAGCAGTGTCCCAAGGAAAGATGGCCAAATGTTGCTATTTTTAAAAGGTGGGTTTGAATTATGAGACTGATGGGTTAAGGTCTTGTGTAAGCATGGATTTCTTTGCATTCAATAGAGGAAGTATCAGTGATAAGCTGATAAGAAGAAATCACATGCAAACATTATAAAAAACGTTCATAAGAATGAAATTCAAATAACAAAGAGTTGAGGAACACATCATTGCTATCCCTAAGTCAACATGCTTGTCACTTAGGGGCACGCGCCATTCACAGGCCAGCTTGTATCAAGCTATGGTCAGTGGAAGTCTTCATAGTTAATGCCCTGGTTCTACTTTATCATGACCAGAATTGAGAACTTTCCCCAGATTATCGACACCAGCTATTGTCACTTTACAAGTCACACAAGAAGACATGTTAGTCATCAGTGAGAAGTTACTTCATCTATCTATCTATCTATCTATCTATCTATCTATCTATCATCTATCTATCTTTCTATACAGTGGATTTTACCCCAGGCAATCTTTCCAAACTGATTTTTCAGCCACCAAAAACTTTTGCTGCATGTTTGGAGGACTTGTAATTTAAGAGTGTAGCTATCCAGATGATATAGATCTACAGGGTAAAAGAAGGTACAAAAGGCAGGGGACCTGCGACTCATGCTGCTCGATCAAGACGCCATCAGACCCTACTGAACTACTTTGCATGACGTCTCTTTACTTGTTCTTAGAACCTGGATATTTTACTTTGACATTTCCATAACATGCAGAACTGCAGCGGCTATAAGCTTTATCTTTCTATATTAAATACAATTCAACTCAGGGGGTGGGGAAGAAAAAAATCCTCCCCATTCAACTTCTCATTGTGATTATTTTTGATGGCATGATTCTTTAAAGTGGGGAAAGGCTCCACATATATGCATGGTCTCACCTTGTAGCCTAGACTATTCTGGAACTCAAAGCAATTCCCCTGACTCGGACTTCCAAGTACTCACATTGCACAAGTGAGCCCCCATGCTTAGCTTCAAGTGGATAGTTGAAGGGAGAAACTGATAAGTTTTGGATTTCTCAATCATGATTTTAGGCCTACTGGATGTTTTTAAGATATGTTCTATGTTAATAGACTTAGTAGGTTCAGCTGCCCTCAATGGATGATGCCTAGTTGAGTATCTGTGACCCAACAGGGATAAGTGGCCTTATCAGACACATGAGATTTCAGCCTGGAGCACTATTCCCAGTTTATGTAGTACTTGAAGCAAGGGCATTGTGTATGCTGGGAAAGCAACTTACAATCTGAACTACATTTCCAGCCATTGATCAGATTGATGAGAAAGAAATCATGAAGAAAGTCCCATGAATGATAACCTCAAAAGGAAATCCCCTAGGAACAAATATAATCCACAAAGTTTAAGATCTTTACTCTGAAGCATTATTGTTTAGTCTGGTAGAAAAACACCAAGCTTTGTAAAGGAATTCAGTGATATATATATATATATATATATATATATATATATACACATACATACACACACACACACACACATACATACATGCATATATATACACATATATGTATGTATATATATTTATACACACATATATATGTGTGTGTGTAATGTATATACATCCCACTGAATGTAATGATTGAACTCTAGACACACACACAAACACATACACACACATAGATGTATATTCATGTATAATGTATAATGCATTACAATACATATATACATTATATAATACAAATCTTTTCTTTGTATTGCATTGAAATTATTCTTATACTATGAAACATATATTAACATCATATGGCTTCCTTACAATGTCTGACTAGTGCATTCTCATCCCTGACACACAAGGTCAAGCTGACCACAAGGTCAACTTTTAGAAAGGCAGAGAAACTTGCCCAGAGATATTACTGCCTCCATATAGAATGAAACAAAATAAGTTTTGGTCATTTCATAGTGATTTCCAGCTATTTAAAATATACTGCTGTGGCCTCAGACTGCAGTTTCCCTTCCCTCCTCCCCTTTCAGTTCCTCCCTTCCACCCTCACCCTAGACCCCAATCCATTCCTCCTTTTTTTTCTATTCAGAAAAGGGCAGGCTTCCATGGGTATCTACCAGCCATGTTACATCACACTGCAGTAAGACTAGGTACATCTTCTCCTGTTAAAGCTAGACAAAGCAATCCAGAGGGAGGAAAGTGTCCCAAAAGCAATCTCAGAGCTTCTGCCTATATTAAGATTCCCAGGAAGATGGAGAACCTAAGGCCTGCTACAGACGATTCTGTCTCGACACTATTCCTGACGAGGTTTTCTGGAGTGCCTTTATCTGTGTGCGTGTGGGCTTGGAGCCGGGTCTTGGATGGCTAATTAACATCAAGCAGACTCTACTTTGCATGAGGTAGCATGTTACAATCTTTACAGAGTGTAGTGCTCATTTATTTATTCTCCTTCCTAACAGGGAAGCAACGTGGCCATTTTGCTTCAAGAATATCTCAATTTGCCTTTTTTTTTAAATTATGAGGAATCCTGGATTTAAAATGAACAATAACTGCAAAAAGGTCAATGAAATTGTGCCTATTGATATTCTGCTATACTTAAAGATTGATGCCCAGTCTGATTGTCATCAGAGAGGTTTTGTCCAGCAACTGATGCGAACAGACATAGAGATCCACAGCCAAACATTAGGTGGAGCTTGGAGAACCCTGTGGAAGAGGGGGAGGAAGGATTGTAGGAGCCAGAGGGGTCAAGGATGCCACAAGAAAAACTACTGAAACTACTAACCTGGAGACATGGGGGCTCACAGAGACTGAACCACCAACCAAGGAGCCTGTGCACATATGTTACAGCTGTCTAGTTCAGTCTTCTCTGGGGACTCCTAAGAGTGGAAGCAGGGGCTGTCCCTGACCCTGTTACTTGCTTTTGGAACCCTTTCCTCCCACTGGATTGCTTTGTCTAGCTTTAACAGGAGAAGATGTACCTAGTCTTACTGCAAATTGATATTCCTGTGGTTGGGTGATACCCGGGGGAAGCCTGCCCTTTTCTGAGTAGAAATGAAGGAGGAATAGATTGGGGTGAAGGCGGAGGGTGTAGGGGAGGGACTGAAAGGGGAGAGGGAAGGGAAACTGCAGCTGGCATGTAAAGAAAACATAAATAAATAAAAGTAATGAACTAAGAACAACAATGATAGTACAATTTGTGCGAGGTCTTTTCTCTTTTGTAATTCTCTGGTCGGCCAGCAGGTTGCAGCAGAGGGCTAGTAATAGTTTTAAATTAGGGACATAAAGGGCATCAGACTGGTTCTTCCCTGCCACCATGTATCTCTCTTTTCTTTTTGCCCTTCTGCCCTCCCCATACCCCTCTTCTTTCTCCCTCCCCTCCTTTCTTTGACTCTTCTTGTCCTCACATCTGCTTCTCCCTTCCTTGCCTTTGATCACAGTTCTCTTTCTTCTGACAAATACACATTACACTTAGTTGTGTTTTGCAAATGGAGGAGCCGATTGAATGGCAAACTTTATAGGTCAATGGAATGTTAGTGACATCCTTTTTCCTACTCTTTAAGCAATAGCATTTTGGAGACAATATGTGGATTGTTTCAACCAACTCATGCACTGATGAATTTTATAGTTCGATTAACAAAGAGAATAGCAATCTCAAGATTTAGTTTAAATATAAAAAATACTAAGGCTGTATCCTGTTTGTATAGCATATGCAAATGACTTCGTTTCTGCTACTGCATTTGGAAATGTAGCAGAAGAAAAAAAAGGCACTTCAATTGCAGCTCTCATCAGTTATTCACTGTATCCAGGCCTCGCAATTGTGTTCTTCTCTTTAACGTAACAGCAAGCAGCAATCTCCCAGCTGCGCTTGGTAGAGTGAACTATATACACATCTATATTGAGATTTCATACACACATAACATAAAAGCGAGAGAAAAAGCCTCAAGAATGTTTGGCCCATTGCAAAGCCACACAAAAGGACTAATGAATCTCTCTCCAAATGGATCTGTAGTGACCATCTGCAAGGCTTGATTCGTATTCCATAATGGAATCACCATCCAGGAAGTGATTACTTCAAGGTGCAACACAACATCCCCTATCAAAGCTCAGTCTCTTTAATTATACCTAGTCAGTATCTGTCACGGGGATAAACTAAGGCAGACTGACTTCCTGTCTCACTTTGTTTATTTACTTCATATATTCAGAGCATCTACCCAAAGCCTCCAAAACAGGAAATGATATTATTCAAATATGAAATACGATAGGTGCTGAGTTTTTACTTTGACATTTGTGGTTAAATGCTCATTCTTATATAGGACATGTTTTGATTCTATAGTTTAATTTACAAAGTATTATCCGTGGATTGAGCTAGTAAATGGGACTTATTATTATTTTTTTTTGCAGTAGTTTGGGGATATAATATTGAAATGCATTACACATCAATTCAACAAATAGCTGTGCTGTGGGGATGCTCTGTCTTTTTTTTTTTTTGGCATGTGTTAACCAGTGCAGGTATATGCTCATAGTGAACTTTAGGATGGGGCAGGGGAACAGCAGTCCTCAGCTGATAATGACATCCATCTTTAAAATAATTACCACTACGTGAAGTGCTGTGAAGGAGAAAGACACTATATTATGATAACACACAAGGAAAGCACTTGACCTGTCTTAGGGTGGAAAAATGGATTAGAGAGACTTCTGCGAATGATAGAAAGGAAAGTCATTAGTCTCAGACAGCAGATCAGAGTGAGGTTTGATTAGTGTCTTTAATTTGTAATTAAATGGGAGAAACTATAATTAAGCATGAATCAAAACCTTAAGTGATATAGCATATTAATTTATTGTATGGGATAATCATTGTGGTAAGAGGTAATGCTTTGATAGGTTAGTGTTGCTTCATTTGAATAGCAGTATCTTGAATCACATGTAAAAAGGTTTGTCTTTCATTATAGCAAACTCATTAAAACTGTTGATTACTATTTGCACAATTTGCATACCTTAAACACTGTGGATATTTATAAGGTAGGACTTAAGTTTTCTGAGACTATCTGGAATTTAAAAGCATGCATGCAAGAATCACAACTCACATTTTGTAATGAAAAGGATATTTCAACCAGATTCCTCTCATACATCTTTTCTCTTACCTTAATACATTTCTTTGATTTTTTCAATGTTTTAAAAGTTTATTTATGTTGTCAGTTTTGGGATAGAGAGTCGGTGATACATATAGATCAATTGGCCCCACCTGCATTGGTTTGGTACATTGATTCATTGTGTAACCCTCAAATAAGGTTCAAGACATTTATATCCCCAAATATTTGCCACATGTTTATAGCAAAATCTTCGCCCCAGTTTCAAAACAATATACAGTGCATTATTATCATACGGTAGCATTATAGCTGCTCTGCTGTGCCTTGGCACCCAGCCCTGTAAGCTCTAACTGTAATGTTCCATCCAGTGTTTAACCTCTCTCATCTTCTGGTAACTACTATTCTGCTCTTGACTTCCTGGATATCAGCTGTCTTAGATTGCATATGTGAGTGAGATTGGGTGCTGCATGTACTTATTTGCTTCATGGCATTATATATTTACAGTCTTCATTCATAAGTAGAATGAACTAATCTGCTTGCCTGAGTTGAAGCTGTCTGTACGTTGATGAAGCAGTCATACTGAGTAAACTGTATAGACAGGTAGATCGAGAGCCTCTTTGTTAGAAGAAAAAAGAGAAAGGGTAGTCTAGGATAGACAGAGAGCAGTGAGTTAGTATATTGCAATTATGAGAACAAATAGAGAATTGTACACAACAAAGTAAGGGGCATTGATCATTGATCATTGATCATTCCACCAAGTGAATCTGTGGGAAAAGGAAAAACCTGTAAGAAATGATAAATTGTTAATTTGAACAGGAACATACGCCTCCCCCAAAGAAATGCGAGAAGCAGAAAGACAAAAAAATTAATTAGAACAGAAATTTATTTGTGTCAAAGTAGAAGACCAAACTAGACCTCCTTTCTGTAAACTTTTATAAAGCAAGTATGGACAGGATAAGACAGGATATTATGTTATAACATATATCATACATATGTTATAACATAATATAGAAAATAGTTTAAAGGTGGACTATTCAAAGAAAGGAGGTAAATGAGCTGAGAATATAAACCACATGCTGGCAGCATAGAATCTAAGGTTTATAAACCTAGTTTATAATAAAAATATTATTATTATTATTTACATTTCTTTTATTTTTAAGACTATAATCGCATAATTTTCCCTTCCCTTTCTTTCAAAAGCTTCTCTCTCTCTCTCTCTCTATCTCTCTCTCTCTCTCTCTCTCTCTCTCTCTCTCTCTCTCTCTCTGTGTGTGTGTGTGTGTGTGTGTGTGTGTGTGTGTGTGTGTAGAGTCCATTAGAGAGTGTGGAATCCTCTGGAGCTGGAGTTAGAGGGAGTTGTGACGCAGGTGCTAGGAAAGAAACTCTAGTCCTCTGGAAGAGCAGTACATGCTGTTAACCACTGAACTATTTCTCAAGTCCAGATTGTAGAAGGTTTGAAGTGATGTGTGCTGGCTAGTTTTTGCATAAACCTGATAGAAGCAAAAATCATCTAGGAATGCAGAACATTAATTGAGGAAATGGCACCAGAGGATTAGCCCAGAGGCAATTCTGTAGGGCATTTTCTTGATTGTTGGTTGCGTTGATGCTGCTACTATAAGAAGGTATGCTGAGAAAGCATAGGAACAGCCAGTAGGCAGCACCCCGTGGTTGTGCCACGTTGAATTCCTACCTCTAGGCTCCTGTTCTGCCTTTGGTTCCTGTCTCCGACTTTTCCTGTGTGATGGAGTGCAAGCTATAAGCTCAAATAAACCCTTTCTTCCAAAGCTGCTGTTGGATGTGGTGTTTCTTCACAGCAACGGTAATGACAACACTGGTGAAGGGACAGGTGCATCCCTGGGGCTTGGCCAGCCACTCTAGTCTACTTGGAAAGATACAAGGCATTGAAAGATTATCTTAAAATAAGAAAGGTAGGAATAGCCTGAAAAATAATGCGCTAGCTCATCCCTTGACCTAAACACACACACACACACACACACACACACACACACACACAAACATGTTTCCCCCATGCACACACACATATACACACACCACACTCACATGCACTTACACACACAGTCACCCACAGATACACATACACACTCACCACACATTCATATACATTTATATACATAAACATATACCGTACACATCCACATCCACCACACATTACACACACAGTTGCACACACATATCACAAATTCATCAGACTTGCTCACACATGCTTACACATTTACCCACACAAATACACACACAAATGAAGTTGGTCAGATCATAAGAGCAGTACTCACTGATTGCTCAGTGACTACATCATGTTTAAATACTTGTGCTTTCCCACTTGAGATTTGCACATAATTCACTTGAATACTAAAATCGTGGAATAATTTTCCCCAATGAAATCCTTTGATCATCCACTCAACATTTCTATCCCAACATACTGTGAAGTACTGTAACTGGATTTAGAAAATGTCTAGGGATAAATGTTGCTTTTGACCCTTATGCTTGTAATTATAATAAAACTTATTTATTTCTTGTGCCAAGGTTCTGAACTTTAAATGCTAGAATTTGTGCACCAAACAATGGAAAAGAAATATTTCTTTACTTTGGTACAAGTCTTATTTTGACGAAGGTTATGATTAGGTCCAAAGGTCATCCTAAAAGAGGATTTGTTTAACAGAGATATCATAACTCAATTATCTGGGAATAAAAGGAACAAAAGAAAGCCATTATGGTAATGTCAGCAGATGAAGGAGACATAAAGTTTTGAGTTTTCAGCCCAATTAAAATTTAATGTCAGGTTGCTACTCCTCACCATTAATATTCTAACCTCTAAAAGATAGGACCAATTGGAAAAATATGAGCTATAATAGAGGATTCAAGAAAGGTCAGACTTCCAGGCTATATTCTCCATTACAGTCTGGCTGCAGTTGCTTAGACTGATAGCAGCCACTGTTCCAAATACATCTGTAATTTAAAAATCTCACCGTTAGCACACAGATAATAAAATTATATATATATATATATGTATATATATACATATACATATGTATATATACATATAATATATATATATATACATACATACATATATATATATATATATATATATATATATATATATATACATACACACACACACACACACACATACATATATATATGACCTGAGGAGATGTGCTAGTCTGTGAAGTACTTGTTATCCAAGGATGATGACCTCAGGGATTTTCTTGAAAACAAGGATCAGTATTTCATCATCGGCACCTACCTGAAAGGCTGGAGATGGCTGTAGTTTCTTGTAATTACAATATTGGAAGATGGAGATGGGTGGATCCCTGGGGTTTGTCAGCTTCCTGTCTAGCACACCTGGTTCAGTGAGATGCCCTGTTTCAAAACAGAAAAAGTGGAGAATGATTGATAATGACACCTGGCATTACCTTCTAGCCTCCACTCAAGTTCACACACGTGTGTGTGCCGGTGCACACACATGTACACAGCAACACAGATATACACACCCCGCATAAAATAAAGCATGCAAGAAACACCCAAAGAATATGTTTTCTCTTTGTAAATTTCCATGACATCACTTCTCAGGTGCATATTTTTTCCTCTGTGGTGTGAAAAAGAACGGAGACTCTCCCTGTGATGTTAAATACTGTACTTACTCAAAGATGGGAATTAGAAGGCAAAATATATTCAAAGTGAGACAGAATTGAATCCTCCAGAGTTTGGTGTTCAAAAATCCCACTGAAACCTATTGGTTATCAATCAACAACCCCTCAAACTGAAAATTTAAAGTACTTTATTTAAGTCTGTCTGTCTATCTATCTATCTATCTATCTATCTATCTATCTATCATTTATCTATAATCTATGTTATAAATGTATATGTACATTTGTATACAGATACATCCACATATCCACATATGAATCACATTATGAAGCCAATAAGAAAAATTATATATTTCATATATTAAGATGAATTTATCTTTCTTATACATTTAACATGTATAAATTACATTTTCATACATTTAATATATGTGTAGGAATTTTTATTAGTTCCCTAGTTCTGCTATAGCAAACTTTCTCAAAGTGACCAAATCAGAACAATAAGACTTTTCATTTATAGAAACTCAAGTTTGTATATATTGGATATTAGCCCTCTATCAGATGTAGGATTGGTAAAGATCTTTTCAAGTTTGAAGTCAAGGACATGTTAATATCAGGGTGAGTTCATTCCAAAGGTGCTGGGTAAGTTTGCTTCTTTGTTTTTTCTGTCTGGTGGTTGCCATTGACTCTCTGTTCCTGGCCTTGGGGCAGCATAGCTCCTGTCTCTGCTTTCTTCTTCCCATGGCCATCTTTGTTCTTCAGGTATCTTTGGCCTGATAAGATCTAAGACTCAATTTAATGCCACATCAGGAGTCTACTTTAGCTTTTTGAAATCAGCATAGACCCCATTTCCCCAGAAGTTCTCCTTAACAGTAATAGTAGGTTAAGGATTTTTATATAAGACAACTCATCACGAAGCTGGAAAATGTATGTATGTTTAATCTATTCAGATGTTTCGTAGATGACTTGTTTAAACAGCAAACAGCAGGCATACTTTCCTAACAAACTGAACTGAATCAAACCGAACCGAACCGAACTAAACTAAACTAAAGCAAAGCAAAGCAAAGCAAAGCAAAGCAAAGCAAAGCAAAGCAAAGCAAAGCAAAGCAAAGCAAAGCAAAGCAAAGCAAAGCAAAAGCAAAGCAAAGCAAAGCAAAGCAAAGCAAAGCAAAGCAAAGCAAAGCAAAGCAAAGCAAAGCAAAGCAAACCAAACCAAACCAAACCAAACCAAACCAAACCAAACCAAACCAAACCAAACCCACCAGAAATCAAGTCTCCCAGCCTTGGTTTTATTGCAGTGACTGAAAGTGAGGAGTATGTTATCAATGTGCCTTTTATCATAACTTACTTCTCAGGTTTAACAGAGTGTACTCAGGACCTTTGACATTCTTTGTGAAGACAAATGTCTGTTTCAATATAAGCCACTTCTTTAGACAAAGTTATGACAGTCCACAGTGTCTAAGATAGGAAAAGAAGGAGGCAGACATATCTGCATTGGCTTCAGCAGATTTTTTTCCCTCTCTAGCTAAAGACTATGTAATATAGGACACTGGAACAAACGTTCATTTCCCTTTTATTATTGAACAAGCTATAAAACAAGATTTGAAACTTTCTTGGTATTTCCTGGAGAGTCATTCCCTGTCAATTTCACTTAATCATAATTGGCAGAATCAGCAATCTTACTGAGAGGAATGCTTGTGAGTCTACATTTTTCCCCAAGGTCAAGGAACCAGCTAAATTAATCATCAACCTTACTCAGTTTTTGGAGTCTGCAGCTATAAGGTGTGTGATGTTGGGGGTAGGGAGAGCTACTAATAGCTCTTGTGATAATCTAATTTCTCAAGCAAAGGTTAATGAAGAATGAGAGAGAGGAAGGGAGGGAGAGGGATGGAGGGAAGGAAGGAGGGAGGGAGGGAGGGAGAGAGAGAGAGAGAGAGAGAGAGAGAGAGAGAGAGCAGGTTACTACTGCCACAACCATTGTAGTTAAATATTACAGTTACTGAAATATCATTATTAAAATTCTCTTTCTCCCCAATGCTTGTTATTTGAGGTACAGCAGAAAACCTTAACCAAGAGAAGACACTTTGCATTTGTTCGGTGGCTCCATCTTGTGAAAGATTTCCTGAAATCCCTAGTACATAATAATGAGCGAAGATCAGGGTGGAAGCCAATATCACAAATTAAAAACACTTGCAGATATTCTTGGCTGCTGCTCTCTTTCCTAAAACCAAAAGAATATTCCTGATCAATGCTCATAAATAAAAAAATAGCTTTCTGGAGTACCTGGCACCCTTTATTTAACAGCTTAGTCCAGGAATGGTGAATGGTGTTGAGCATATTTTATTGTTCTTAAACTATGGGAAAATATTGAAGAAGAAGGATGAAGAGGCAGTTGATATCTATATCTTATGAGAGTATATATATATATATATATATATATATATGATATATATGATTCTCCAATTGGTTTTAGTCAATTAAGTATATGTAATAAATGAGATATTTTCTTATACTTTCTATGTTTAGTCATTGGTATTACTACACAGAACGGAGTCCTGATGTTCAGGTTTTAAATACTGGGAAGAGAGAGAGACAACTCCTTCTTTGTTTCTTAATCAGCATACTGTATATTCTAGACAACCCTACTTTATTGTGGCTACACACACAGGCAATGGCATAAGTGTGGTATTGGGCAGTATTTCAGTTCTGTGGGTGGCTCTGAGAAATGGAAGGTCTTATCTCTAGCATGGTGTTTTACCACTTCAGTAAATTTCTTAGATTTTAGTCAAGGAGACTCTGAACTCAACAAGATTGTGCAGAATAGCAGGCATGGGAGTAAAATAGTTGTAAACTATTTTCTATCTTAAGGCTAAGTGTTATCTTCTGTGAATGTCTGTAGGTAGTGTCAGCTTACAAGAGGGAAGCTCTTACATATTCAGTGAATGCAGTTATTTATTTGGAAAGTAACTGCTGTGATTTCTCTTTCAAATGAAGAGGAAAATTATGGGCATCAGTGATCTATGGTATGCTGTAGCATCTTAGACCTGCATCATGCAACATGCTGCTCACTGGGCATTTATTGGACCATATTAGATGGTCTTGTGTTTGTAAATTTAGGTGCAGCTTTGAAAACTATAACCTGTTCAGGACAATTAGAAATTATATAAAAAGGATAAAGAAGACTCTCAATAAGTGTATTCTTCTCAGGTACCCAATGATGGGAACACTGGAAAAGAGCTTCTAGAAATAGGGCTGACTATTGAGAGGATAATGAAGTTATTTGGTTGCTTTAATGCAAGGGTTTCAAATCTTAATTCACTTACTGTGCGATAACTAAATGCTCATATCAGAAAAGTGTTCTCCTGCAGTCAGCAAAAAGATACCATTATCTGCAACCTCTCTTGTAGAGGGCTCGAGTTGTCTGCAGAGACAAATTCCTTTTCATCTCTAAGGTGATTAATGTGGAGACTAATATCAGGGTGAAAGAGGCAAGCATTCACTCCTCCAGCCTGAAGCCCACTTCTCTGGGAATAAGTAATAGGAATGGGGCTGTGTGTTAGAGTTGAGAGGATGGGAAGCAATGCTTAGAGGGTCAAGTGGATTATAGTGCTCTTCAGGGCCAGAGGGCATGCCCATCTGATGCTGTATACAGAATAATTTCTGTAAACACTGGAGACTTCAGCATTAAGTGTGACTTTGATCCAGAAGGATAAATTTTCACTCTCCCTCCCCTGTTACTCATAAACTGATTGACATTTTTCTCCCCAGTTTATTTTCATCCAGATTGTAAGTTTTCTACCCCCCGCCCCCCCCTGCCATCTCGTCCCGTACATTTTGGTTGGAAGACTTTCTATAACCCCTTCTATTTCTCTTATGGGACTGTTTAGCTGATGATTTTTTGAATTTCCTCACTTTCTGCTGTTATCTCTCCCTTTTCATTTCTAATTTTGTTAATTTGGATACTGTCTCTGTGCCCATTCATTAGTCTGGCTAAGGGTTTATCTATCTTGTTGATTTTCTCAAAGAACCAGTTCCTGGTTTTGTTGATTTTTTGTATGGTTCTCTTTGTTTCTACTTGATTGATTTCAACCCTTAGTTTGATGATTTCCTCTCTTCTACTCCTCCTGGGTGAATTAGCTTCTTTTTGTTCCAGGGCTTTCACGTGTGCTGTTAGGCTGCCAGGGTATGCTCTCTTCAGTTTCTTTTTGGAGGCACTCAGGGCTATGAGTTTTCCTCTTAGCACTGCTTTCATTGTGTCCCATAGATTTGGGTAGGTTGTACCTTCATTTTCATTGAATTCTAAAAAGTCTTTGATTTCTTTCTTTATTTCTTCCTTGACCAAGGTGTCATTGAGTAGAGTATTGTTCAGTTTCCATGTGTATGTGGCTTTCTATTGTTTTTCTTGCTATTGAAGACCACTCTTACTCCATAGTGATCTGATAGGAGGCATGGGATTAGTTCGATCTTATATTTGTTGAGGTCTGTCTTGTGACCAGTTTTGGAGAAGGTACCATGCGGTGCTGAGAAAAAGGTATATTCTTTTGCTTTAGGATGAAATGTTCTATATATATCTGTTAAATCCAATTGGGCCAAAGCTTCAATTAGTTTCACTGTGTCCCTGTTTAGTTTCTGGTTTCCTGATTGGTCCATTGAGGAGAGTGGAGTGTTGAAGTCACCCACAATTATTGTGTTAGGTGCAATGTGTGCTTTAAGGTTTAGTAAAGTTTCTTTTTTGAATGAGGGTGCCCTTGCATTTGGAGCATAGATGTTTATAAATGAGAGTTCTTCTTGGTGGATTTTTCCTTTAACCAGCAAGAAGTGTCCTTCTGCAACTCTTTTGATGACTTTAGGTTAAAAGTCCATTTTATCTGATATTAGAGTGGCTACTCCTGCTTGTTTCCTGAGACCATTTGCTTGTAGAATTGTCTTCCAGCCTTTTATTTTAAGGTATTGTTTGTCTTTGATGCTGAGATGTGTTTCCTGTATGCAGCAAAATGTTGGCTCCTGTTTTGTGTATCCAGTCTGTTAGTCTGTTCCTTTTTATTGGGGAGTTGAGTCCATTGATGTTAAGAGATATTAAGGAGTAGTGATTATTGCTTCTTGTCATTTTTGATCTTGTTTTTATATTTGATAGGTTTTCTTCTTTTGGGTTTGATGACCAAAGGTTACTATCTTGCTTTTTCCAGGGTGTAGTTTCCCTCCTTGTATTAGTGATTTCCCCCTATTATCCTGTGTAGGGCTGGGTTTGTGGAAAGATATTGTGTAAATTCGGTTTTGTCATGGAATATCTTGGCTTCTCCCTCTATGATGATTGAGAGTTTTGCTGGGTATAGTAGTTTTGACTGGCATTTGTGTTCTCTTAGAGTCTGCATTAGATCTCCTCAGGATCTTCTAGCTTTCATGGTCTCGTGTGAGAGGTCTGGTGTAATTCTGATAGGTCTTCCTTTATATGTTACTTGGCCTTTTTCTCTTACTGCTTTTAATATTCTTTCTTTGTTTAGTACATTTGGGGTTTTGATTATTAAGTGACAGGAGGTATTTCTATTCTGGTCCAGTCTGTTTGGAGTTCTGTAGGCTTCTTGTATATTCATGGGAACCTCTGTCTTTAGGTTAGGGAAGTTTTCTTCCATAATTTTGTTGAAGATATTTGCTGGCCCTTTAGATTGTAAATCTTTGTTCTCATCTATACCTACAACCCTTAGGTTTGGTCTTCTCATTGTGTCCTGGATTTCCTGAATGTTTTGGGTTACAAGCTTTTTGCATTTTGCATTTTCTTTAATTGTTGAGTTCATGGTTCCTATGGTATCTTTGGCATTGCGATTCTTTCTTCTATCTCTTGTATTCTGTTGTTGATGTTTGCATCTATGGCCCCTGATTTTTTTCCGAAGGTTTTCTATCTTCAAAGTTGTCTCCCTTTGTGATTTCTTAGTTGTTTCTTCTTTTGTTTTTAGGTCTTGGATGGCTTTGCTCATATCCTTCACTTGCTTGTTCACATTTTCATGTAGATCTTTGAGAAATGTTTGTGTTTCCTCTTTCATTTCTTCTGCCTGTTGACCCAAGTTCTCCTGTATTCTTTTTATTTTATTTTATTTTATTTTATTTTATTTTATTTTATTTTATTTATTTATTTATTTATTTATTTATTTATTTTTGGTTTTTCAAGACAAGGCTTCTCTGTGTAGCCCTGGCTGTCCTGGAACTCACTCTGTAGACCAGGCTGGCCTCGAACTCAGAAATCCGCCTGCCTCTGCCTCCCAAGTGCTGGGATTAAAGGCATGTGCCACCACTGTCCAGCTTTCCTGTATTCTTTCAAGTGATTTTTGCATTTCCTCCCTATTGGCTTCTATCTTTTGACCCATATTCTCCTGAATTTCTTTAATTGATTTTTGTGTTTCCCTTGTAAGGGCTTCTAACTTTTGATCCATTTTCTCCTGTATTTCTTTAAGAGCTTTATTTACGTCCTTCTTGTGTTCCTCTAACAGTATCCTGACCAGTGATTTTAGATCCAAATCTTGTTTTTCTGGTGTGTTGGGGTATCCAGGACTTCCTGTTGTCGGCAAACTGGATTCGGATGGTGCCATATTGCCTTGATTTCTGTTAATAACGTTCCTATGTTTGCCTTTTGCCATCTGGTTATCTTTGGCTTTAGTTGGCCTTGTTGTCACTGGCTGGTGTTTGAATCTCCAGTGTGCTTGGGCCCGCCTTTTGGTTCTCTACCGATGACCTGGAGGAAAGATGGAGACCACCGCTGCGAGTGCTGGGAGGACTGCAGGGCAGGAGATTCCCAACATAGTTGGTTCACGGCCGTGGAGATGGCCCACCGAGTCTCTAGGGCCCTGGCTACAGGGGAGAGCCTGGCAGGTTTCCACCCGAGTGATGGTAGTCTCGGATTAAGTCTGTGTACCTGGGCCTCTCTACAGGTGACCTAGCGGCAAGATGGAGACCGCTGCTGCGAGTCTATGCCTACCATTATTATATCTATATAAAATTTTCCATGATAATCTTCAATTCTAACTTGTTTTTCTATATTTTTCTACAATTTTATCGGAAGTATTTTCCATGTAAATCTTCGATTCTATCATAAAATGTTTTTATCTCATATTTCAATTAATTTAGCAATGTTTTACATGTCTACCTCTTCACTCCTTAATTTTCCATGAAAATTGTCAATTTTCCATGTAAATCTTTAATCTTATCATAAATTGTTTTTCCTTCCCTTTTCAATAAATAAAAAAAAATAAAAAAATATATGTTTCTGTGTTAAGCCTCTAAGTTTGGAATGGCTTCATGTGTTGGAAATACCACAGAAAACACTGTCAAAGTAGGCAAAGTAAATTGTTTTAAGTTATATGGTATTTTCTTTGTTCAAAACTAAAGCCAGCATTCTGCAGGTAGTCTTCAAACCAATGCATGTTCTGGGGCCCTCTGACCTCACTTCTTGTCTCTCTTCCCTTTACTCAAGTCTTCCAAATACACCAGTGTCCTGCTGTTTCTCAAACCCAGGAGGAACATTCCACATGGATGCCTTTCAATGGCTTTTCTCTCTGAGTGGAATATTTTAGAGCTTATCCCACTGCCTACATCTCTCATTTCCATTCAATCTTTGTGCACTAAGCATCTTACAGGTTGATACTCCACTCAGAGATCCAGTATACTTACTTGTTGACTTTTAATTCTTGGAGGTGACATAGTACCTTCCTTCACTTGTTAATGATGCCTATCACACACCTTATCATGTTGAAATATACAATGACATATCTCAGGATCTCTGCCTGCATTCTTAACTCATGGCACAGGTTAGATCAAATTAGATATTTATTATATAAATGAGTTGTGGAAAGTAGGAGTAGTGAGTGCTTCTATAGGAAAAAACAAATAAAATCCCATGGTGGTAGTTCCTTCCTTTGTGTGTGTGTGTGTGTGTGTGTGTGTGTGTGTGTTTGTGTGTGTACATTTGTATTGCATAGTTAGCAGAATTATAGGGTGATCCAGTGAGTATTGAAAATAACAGGAACTATATCCCATAATCTACTTATTAGGAAGAATGAAAACAGAAGTAAGAATATATTGATGCCTTTAAACTGTAAAATGTGTAAGTGATTCAAAGGTCAAAGTGACTGATTATCTTCAAAATATTCCCTTCTCTTTAAAATATTCCATATTTATATGATATTGTCCTCTATATTATGTGACCTCTACATGAATTACAGAGAGCCACAGTATCCTATAATTCAATGTTCCATGAGCCAGGGTGAAGCGGTCTCTTTACAAAACAAAGTTTGAAAGTAAATTTATGCTTTTCTACTCCTCTTAATTCTTAGCAAACACACCTTTCATCGTTTTGATACCTTGAGTATATTATCTTTCATGGGATTCATAAAGGTCACAGAAGACAATTTCCTTTCTAAATATATGCCATGTGGTTCTCTTAGATTTGATTTGTTTGACAATGAGCCTTGAAATGCTTCTTCTTCTTCTTTTTTTTTTTCTACCTCTGTCTTCACTGTTAATGAATTGGGAATATTCTAAGCCATGCAGCCTGTGCTTAGATGCCTGGCATGTTTCCTTTATCTTTCATCATGGCATTCGAGAGCTGAATCACTTTGAAATGACCGCAATGAATGGCTTGCATGTTGATTTCTGTGAAGAATATCATGTAACAAAAATGTAGACCACGTCTTTCCATAAACAAAAAGGTTTATGAATACAGCAATGTTCACATATGCCTCCATTCATTCACCTGTGTGATGGGAAATTCTGGCATACTCCATCTCCACTGAGCTCCCAGCTGAGCATATGGACAATATTAATGCAGCATATAGATATTTTCTTCAAATAACAACTTAGAGATAAAATCAGACATTTAAATATATATGGTATAAAAGAGGTCCCTACGGAAGTGTTCTATTTTTCAATACCAAGCAACCAATGTAAACAAATCCTTTATTACTTCATTTTATGAGTTATCTCAATATTCTGTAGACTAACCTCCGTGTGTTTAATATCAGAGATGAAAGACATTTTTATTTTTTCTTTTTACCTAAATGTATCATGAGGTATGATTTGATTAAAGGGCTGGAAGTATAAATGATCTGTGGTCCCACTTTTGTTTCTGTCTCTGCCATGATAAACATGAACTGTGGAGGGATGGGGACATGGGTTTTCTGCATGCATGCTTAAGTGAAACATAAATTCATATAAAAAGGCTTCCACAGTTTTCTTCAAAGCATTTATAACAATGCAGACTGCTGTCAGGGTCTGAGTGTAAGATATCATGTTGTCCTGATTTAAAAATTAGTTTGAAAGATCCCTTTTATTAGGCTTTGCTTTGATGTGTGAGAAATGTTGTGGGATTTTATTGATTACATTGGTATCAAGTGTCATAGACACAATATTGGTTAGCTATAGGTATATCAGTTTTTAGCTATGGGCATATCAGTTTTTTAAGCCTGAAAATCTAGATGAATATTTAGCATTGGTGAGACAAGGCATAAACAAGTTGGACAGAAGAAGAGCTCTTAGTAGACAGAGATGTACTAGAAATATATTTATACCTGCACAGGGGTTGGAGACGAAAGTCTATCAGATTACTTAAAGGTAGTGTTTATCTTTATGGACAAAGATCAGATGAGACTTCTATAGCAGAGAAAGAAGGACTGTGTGGAAAAGCATGCGAAAACATTCGTGAGGAGATCTTAAGTTGTGTCAATCAGGCATAGAACATGAAGACCTATACATGTTTTTACATAAATATCAGATCACAGAATTCACATCAAAACCATGAAAATTTTAAATCAGAATTAAATAATGCAATGTATTGGATTTGCTTCCAATGTACAGAGTTCTCATATGCAAAACTAAGATAGAAAAGACATATCCAGGGGGAATAACCACTTCTTTGTTTAAGATGGTCATCTAAATGTGACATAAGACACTGTATTGCTAAGGTAGGAAAAGTGTTTTTATTTTGTATTTGTAGGTGTAAAGATACTGCACACCTTCCCAAATGTACAAAAGTTGCACAGAAAGATAGAAATCATTAGACAAATTTTCAAAAATTTCACAATGCAACAAAACAAAACAAAACAAAAATCAAAAAACAAAACCAACAGGAGACTTAATCCAGAAAAAAAAGAGTCACTTCATAAAGAGTTCATTAGGACTGATGGGGTTAATATCTTGCTTCATGGGCTGTATTAATTTTCCTGGTTTGTGGCAGAGAGTGATAAGCAAATTATTGGGATATATTTCAAACAGCAGAACATGGAAAAACTCATTAGCTTCTTTTGGCCTCAAGCGATCAATGCTTTTACCTGTGATTAATGATGCTTTCTGTCTGTCCTCAGCCTTGGAAATAGGTGAAAGTTTGTAAAGGAAACTTTATATTTTTTTTCATTTGGGGCCTTGAAAAGAAATTGTTGTTTAAAGGTTAATTTCTCAACCCAAGAAGTTTCTTTTCCAGAATGTTTAATAAAAAGTAATAAATAAATTAAAAGGTGATTCAAATATTTTGGCAATTTTGAGTCAAATATTAGCTTAATTGTGGTTGAATACACCTTTTATCTCAGCACTCAGAAGGCAGAGGCAAGTGGATCTCTGTGAATTCAAGTGGATTCCTGCCTGGTCATCATAGCAAATTGTAATTCATTTTAGGGAGAGTCTGTCTCAAAATATTTGTATTCTGAAAGTATATAAGTGTATTTTCTATATACTGTCCATTATATATTATATATTATATATTATATATTATATATTATATATTTTATATTATATATTATATATTATATATTATATATTATATATTATATATCATATATTATATATTATATATTATATTATATATTATATATTATATATCATATATCACATATCATATATCATATATTATATATTATATATTATATATTATATATTATATATCATATATCATATATCATATATCATATATCATATATCAATCATATATCATATATCATATATCATATATCATATATCATATATCATATATCATATATCATATATCATATATCATATATCATATATTATGTATTAATTTACATAGACTAAGTAGTTATACACCAGCATAGGCATATAATTATACATATAATATAAAACACACATATAACATATAAGTATATGTGAATAAACATATACATATCACTCTACACATAAACTATAAATTCATACAAACACATAAAGCAATGACCAATAACAGGACAAGCTTCCAGGTCACAGAGTGTCATAGTAAGAAAATGGGGCTTTAATCAGACAATCCTGTCTCCTGTCTCTCTATCGTACTATAACCTTAGAGAAACGACTCAGTTTCTTTATGTTTTATACCCACTGAAGTTAATTAAAATTGACTATGAATTAGTGAATGTGGTGTTGTAGGTAGCAAGTCCAGAACAGAGCTGCCAGTCACTAATGTGAACTTACAGTGGCTTGGCTCTCATTTGTCACTGACCCTGTGCTCTGTGTTCTTTCTGATACCTCACCCAAGGCTCTAGTTTATGTAACTTGCAGCACTTCCTAATACAACTATATCCCATGGGAAACATGGTTTGTCTTTCTGCTTCCTTCTAAGCAGCAACAGGATCTCAACACGGAAGCATAAGTGAGATAATCAAAGTCATAGAGAAATCAAGCGGTACATGTTAAATGTGGTGGCCTGAACACTTCATAGATCTGAGGTTACTGAGGCCTGCAAATGTTATCCTTCTTGGAGATGTGTTTTCTTTTAAAGTATTAATGAATGAAATGTGTATCGTTTCATAGATTAAGTGATGAACACACAAATAATTAAGGGCTATAGAGCATTTTACATTTTTCACAAAGACTTTCACATTTACAAACCCCATGTCTTTGGGCTCTCAAGCTTATGTGAAGAGTCATTAAGGCATTTAAAAAAATAGTTTTTCCATTAAGATAGCGTTTGGCTCTAAAGACTGCATACCAAATCATCCTTGACTTTGGTTCTTTTTTTTTTTTTTTAAAATAACATTTAAAGGAACTGTATTATATGTATATGCACATATATACTTAAATAAGCTTATAAAATATATTATCTTGCCAGAGCACTATTCATATAAAAGTGATATTTTCTTTAAACCTATTTATATGATTTATTATATGTATATGAACATATATTATATACTTAAATAAATTTATAAAATATATTAAATAAGCTTATAAAAATAAGCTTGGGCCTTTGAAATCATTCATAGTGTTTTTTACCCCTCCTCTCTCTTCCCTCTGTATTATCCCCTGTCTTCATTAGGGTTTCACTGTTGTAAACAGACACCATGACCAATGCAAGGTTTATAAAAGACTGCATTTAATTGGGGCTGGCTTACAGGATCAGAGGTTCGGTCCATTGTCATCAAGGCAGAAACATGGCAGCATCCAGGCAGGCATGGTGCAGGAGGAGCTGAGAGTTCTACCCCTTCCTCTGAAGGCTGCTAGTGGAAGACTGACTTCCAGGCAGCCAGGGTGAGGGTCTTAAGCCCACACCCACAGTGTCACACCTACTCCAACAAGGCCCCACCTCCTAATAAGGTCACTTCCTGGGCCAATCATATACAAACCATCACATCCCCCTACTCCCTAGTTACACTTCTCTCCCATCTTTGTCCTTTTTCCCTTCATATCACCCGTGTCCTACCATCACTCTCTAGGGCTCCTTTTCTCCTGCTCCTCATGTGGTCCCTTACTTTCCTGGATATTATGGTTATTTCATATTCAAACCCGAGGATGCAGAGCCAGGCTAGTCATCTAGTGAGTCTCAGACCCATGGTCTCCACCTCTCAAGGCTGGGATTATAACCATGCATGGCCACACCCATCTTTTTTTTTTTTTAACATTGAGCTTTCTGCAGGCTGAACCCAGGTCCTTGTGTTTGCAAGCACTTTACTGGTGGGTGACTTTCCCCACCCCATTTCTTCTTTTTTCAAGGGAATTTTCTAATGCTCTGCCCTCTTGATCTAATATTCTTCCCCATGATGGTCCCAGAAATGCAAAGCCAGATCATCTTAAGTGATTTTTCTCTGTGTCTTTGAATCTAAACACATGAAAGATACTACTAAAATAAAATCTCCTGAGTAATCTTTAACTTCATAATATAATTTTATACTGTAATCCATTGTTTCTCTCTCTTTCCAAATTCCCCTATTTAATTTTTGATGTAACTCTTGGTGAATGCCTCATTGCACTTCTTTATTATTTGTCTGTTATTCAGATGCCAGAGATTAGAGAAGAAGTCAGAGGGGCTTAGAAGGCACCACTCTGGTTTCTAGGTTTCAACTGGTTTTATTCCAAGACAAAGAAAGAAAGAAAGAAAGAAAGAAAGAAAGAAAGAAAGAGAAAGAAAGAAAGGAATAAAGGCCTGCTGAGTCCTTTCTCTCTATGTGTATCCACAGATAATTAACTCTTTGGGGCTAAATCAGCTTCCTTCTTCCAGGATGATGAACTCAAACTTGCCACACTATTCTAGGTCCCAGTGAAAAGTTTCCTAGGGGATTGGTCAGTTATATAATTTATACCATTCCTTCCCATTTCCTACCTGTTTCATTGGAGTAATCATTTTAATTGGTATTTAAAATAGTTAAAGAAATGTATCTTGGGGGTAAAATAGAATTAGTTATTTTTTGAGGTCCCTTGAATTTATAAACTGGTTTATGAGTTCTGTTTGGTCCAAACTCTTTCACTTTTTAAAAGCTCTCCACTCAAGCGTGGTGAGATGCCTCTGTGGATAAAGTACTGGCCACATAAGTGTGAGAACTGAGGTCAGTCCACAGCATCAATATTAAAACAACAATGAAAACAACAACAACAACAACAACAACAACAACAATAACAACCTATGTGGACATTGCAACTTGCCTGTAAAACCAGCACTCTGGAGGCAGAGAAGGGATTCTAGGGAGGACTGCTATGCAGATTAGATGAATCAGTGAGCTCTGGAATCATCAGAAGATCCAATTACAATAAATAAAATGGAGAGCAGTCAAGAAAGACACCTGACATTAGCTGTGGGCCATTACACAGATGCCCACACATGCATATGCACCTGTATGCACATGCAATCACACATACAAATATGTGTGCACATGCAAACACACATACATGTATGTGTGTACCTCCCACAGACATGCAGCTTCTTTATCTCCTAAGTTTTCCTTGACATTTTGAGAAGTATAAATCCAAAAAGAGAAATATGAACCTTTATTTATTCTTTTTTAGTGGATACAACATTTACTGAGATAGTTTGCTGTTGTTAGTTGGATTTTTGTAAACATCGAATATTTGTATTTAAAATCAAATATCACAAAATTAATTTCTTTCCTATTGCCCTATTCTAATTTCTTTCCTATTCAGTCTGCCTATGTTTCCTTCATTGACTTCTCCTTTTGATATTTGTAAATTGGCAAGACTACTTTCTTGGCCATTCTTTGCCAGATCCTCTTTACTCTGAACCCATCTTTCTCCTTTCCTTGCCATTAAGTGGGTTACATTCTAAGAGTGTAGTAAATTCTTAAAGAATGAGAAAACAAAACTTAACATGTAAAATGTCCGTGGAAAGCTATACAGAAAATATTAAATGATTTCAAGACAATCTCAGGATAGAAATGAATATATCTGAGAATTAACTCCTACATTGCATTCAAGGCCTAGCCTTAAACATGAAGAGAACAGATGGTTTCTTATGTCAACATGAGGGATTGAAAAACTCCTTTGCCTTGTTTAAAAGTGTCCCTCTGTTTTCTGAGTATTGCTTGGAATATATGGCTTCATTAACACATAAAAATTGAAGATTTGACTAAGAACTCAACATCTCATGGAAGAGAGATGTTATAGGAATGTTGTAACCGATCACTGTCATTTAGCAGGAATAAGATAATGAAATACTGTAAAAATTGAGAAGGGTGGTGAATGTCCTTGACTTTGGAGAGTTGGAAAATATAGGCATGGATTTGAGAAGTGCTTGATTTGAATTGGAATCCAGGACACCTGAGGACAGTACAAGGATGGTGAGCTGTAGTCAGAATGTGTAATCCATTGCACATAGAGATTTCCCTTTTCTCTTTTATCCTTTGAGACAAGCCTAATTGTAGACTATAGGTATTCAGTTGTCTAACCCCCTCTTTTTGTCCATATTATGAAGGCATGGGAGCCATATGATTATTTTGTTTAGGGACAGGTAGAGTAGGGTTGACATGTAGAGATATGCCTTTTGGTTAACACAACTCTATAATACTTAATTACTACAGTGTTAAGTTTGAGTAGTGAGACTGTTGATGAGCCAAAGTCTCAAAGGTCATTTTCAAGCAGGAATGGTCTTTTCTTAGGAAACTCCCCCAGGATTCAGTTTATCGAAATTTCGTCCTGTTGCATTAACTGAAGCATGTAATTTCACATTTAGACAAAATGAAAAGCAGGTTAGCCAGCAGCTGTTAGACTCTACTAACAAATAACTAGGTAAGGTCTTTAAGAGAATGTAAGAATAAATAACAGTGGCTTCTTTCACACATATCTTCAAATATTTAATATCCCCAACATCCTTCTTCTATCCATTTTTCCTTTTAGGAACCTGGGTTTTGGATAAGAATTAAGTTTTTTATGGATTTTAATTCCCCCCTAATGTTCTATATCAGATGTTATTTTAGTTGATGTTTAGATGGCTTTAAGAGTTTCAAAGTAATAGTACAAATGTGGGTTTACTACCAATCTATCTGTATAGTATTGAAAGGTAAGAACAAAAATATATTGCAGACAGACTTGAATTAATCTTTTTTTATCTGGCCAATGCCCAACATTCCATATGGGCATAACATACAAGGCTGTTTTTGCTGCATTTCTCAGAATGGTCCTGTTAAATGAGCTCTTAATATTGTTTGAAAGCTAGTATTAATTGTCCTGGGAAAATGTGCATTAAATACTTAAAGTTCATTTGCTAAATTTAACATGAAAGAGTTGCAAAACATTACACTTGGTTAACATGCACTTGTTCAGAGCAATTGAAATTTGAATTGGTTTGCTGCTGATTATGAAATAAAACATTTTTTTCCTATACTTGGACAAAAGACTTGTGTCCTGCATATGCTTGGAATCTGCTGAAATAGCTGCTTTCCTCACCAGCCTTGCTAACCAAATGAGTCATTTGTTTGCTTCATTTCTTCTTAAGACCTGCGAGGAGGTTTTCCAAGCTGTCCCTCTTGCAGCAGATGGAGTTCTCACAGGAGTCCATCCCTATAGCAACAGCAGCTGCACTGGCGATTAGTGCTCTATGGATTTCCGAATAGCTTGCAAGGCCATTGCCATCTGAAAACCTCTCCTTCTACCATTGGGATCCCTGCTGGTGCCATTTGGATAATGTCTGGTTTGACCTGAATCTCAGAGGAGACTGCTATCTCGTAGATAACTTGAGGAGAACACTCACCATAAAAATTAAAATTATTTATGTGGGAAATAGGTATGCTATTTTCCCCTAGATTCTTCTTTGAAGTCATATGACCTCCTGAGTATTGAATTACTTCATACATGGTTATCTGGCATAGAGAGGTACAAACCTCAAACCTCATGGTTGAGGAAGATTAACATTATGTGGCTTATTGGATTATACCTTCCACAAAAGCATGGTCCATGATAGAAGTTTCCCCTGAATTAAGTTCAGTAGTGTGTGCAAGATAAGTTAAACAATCCCATAACATACCTTTTCATCTGGCAAGTACCCGGCATAAGCTTTTTAGGTGCCTTTTTGGCAAATCTGTCAGTCTTTCTAATTTCAAAAAAAATATTAATACAGTCACAGCATTGGTCATGCATTGAATTACATGGGTGATGATTCAAGTGCTGCCAGTTTAAAAAGGTTCAGTGGGAGTTCTTATCTACCAATAGTGCCAATATGAAGTTTAAAATTTGGAGGGTATGCTTGTGAGAATAATTTCAGCCCAACCAATATGTTTGACAAGTATTACCATAATGATGAATTGTGATTGTGTGTGTGGAGAAATTCTGACTTGGTACCAAGACATTCTTTCATTTTTGCTAAAACCACCACTGCCCAGGATCTAGCAGCGTCTACTCTCAAATGTCCTTGAGCTCATCTATACAGACTGGTGGTCGCAGAAAATCAATAGAGGAGCAGGGTGTGGTTTTAGGATTGAATACTCATGTTTACAGCTCCTATGATCTCACTGGGACTTGGATGTATGGGAGAAAACAGGTCAGGTGGAAACATAAAAAAACCCTTTGCTTCTGTTAACAGAAAAGCGTTTGTAAATCATATATTTAAGGATTTTTTTTCCCCAAGGGTAAACCCTGTCTGAAAGCTAATTTGTATGTCTTAGTTTAAGCTCGCATCCAGGCTGCAACTGTTCTGCAGTGAAAAGGAGTCTATCCGTCAGAGGCTGCATGTAATTCTAACCAGACACTTGCCTTGTATTCTATAGCCTGCATGTCCAGGCTGTCAAAAGGATCATCATTTCCCCCACGGTTTGTGTCAGATAAACACAGCTTTTGTATCTCACACTCAGTACAGTGTGACTGCGCGTGGCTGCATTGAGAATTTCTTATTTAGAGAGTAGAAGCTCAACATCACATGATATCTAAAATGCTACGTGCATCGGGGCCGGGGGTGTGTGTGTGAGGGGGGCTACCTTGGCCTCCCTCCAAGGACATTTGCAGCTCTTGGAAGTGTTCACAAAGGTACTCATTATAACCGGGTCTTGTTTGGAGCACAGCTCATGAATGTGGACCTTGTGGGTAATGTTACAGGGAAGCTCGGTTTTGCAGGGATGCGTTCCCCGTGCCAGAGAACCGTGTCTGCTTCCCATACGTGCGTCCCTTATGCTGCCAGCTGTTCCCTGTTATCATTTGCAGTCTGAAGCCTGGTTCCACTCTCATGGCTTCCTCTGGGGTGAGAGGGAAGCAGGGACACCTGCTGCAGATCCCAGGCTTTCCCTTCTTGCCCTGGCTGCTTCCAATTGCTTTTTTTCTCCCTAGTGCTGTGCTTTGAACTTGCTTACTGTCTCTGTGTGCTTTCGTTTTTCTTTTGAATATTGTTTTTGAGAATTTAGCTCGTGAATACTGTATTTCCATTATTTGACCCTGCACTCTCCCCCTCACCACTTTCTCCTATGTCCCCATACATGTCAAACTCATAATGACCCTTTTTCCTTTAATTATTATTGTTACACACACACACACACACACACACACACACACACACACACATATACTATACACTCATATATGTAAACAGATGTATATATAAGTATAGCCTGTTGAGTGTATTTATTGTTGCTTTTTTGTATATTTAGGGCTGACTTCTTGGGACTGGATAGCTTACCTGGATGACCCTATTTTTTCTTGTCTCCCCAACCTCCTGTTTGTACCTTCTCATTTCCTCCCAAGTTCTGAGAGTATGCTGTTTCCCAAAAGCCCCTCTTCCTTCTGCTTTTTCTCAGTGTCTGTGGCCCTATCTCTTTCTCTAATTTACGTGGCTTCTTATCCAGCTGTGACTTGAACCACAGATTGACTCATGTACATTTCCTTCTATCTATACCCTCGCTGCTTTGTTAGCAAGACACCCAATTCTCTTCCCACACATCACTGAGAACATTTAGACTTTGAATAAAGGAAACAATGACTACCAACTCTAGGAGCACTTTGAATTCCTGTGCGTTGGGGTCCAATTATCGTGTGTGCTTACTGTATCATTAGAGCTTGTTTGCCTCAATGAGGGCTTCTTGAGTGGGTAACTGTATTCATGATTTGGAATCCTTTTCACTATCATCAACACATTAGTCACTTAAAACTTTTGGGTGAATCAGAAGCAAACAATCGGTAGCTTGTTGAGGATTCATAGTTATGCTCTTTCAAAAACCCTTGAAAATAGGAGAGAAATGCTTTTCTTCTTTTTCCTGACTATATTCATAAATTACAATGCAATGACTCAGTTTCTCAGCTTTGGAGAGAACAAACATTCTTAAGGATTAAACTTTGTAGGAACAGAAGTTTTGGGTACTGATTGTTCATATATGTTTAGTTTCACATGCATGATTTGATTTGTGATTAAATTAGGAACATATTCCTAACATTTCATTTAGTCTTAACTTGAAAGGATTTTGTGTTGGAGAATCTCCATCAGGTTCAGAGAATGAACACTAAAAATTATTTACAGTGACTATAAGGAAGGGTGAAGCAATCTCCCTCATATAAAGAGAATAAAAGCTTTAAATGCTTTGTGTCTTTCAGACTAGGAAATTTGGTGGCTGGTCATGATTATTCGTGTAGTGGAGTGATCCAAGCTCTTTCTAACCATTCCACATCATCAACTATCTTGCCTCTACTAGGGTTCCCTGGCTTTCCATTTCATCTCTGTCTTAGATAGGGTTTCTCTGTTGTGAACAGACACCATGACCAATGCAAGTTTTATAGAAGACAACATTTAATTGGGGCTGGCTTACAGGCTCAGAGGTTCAGTCCATTGTCATCAAGGCAGAAACATGGCAGCATCCAGGAAGATATGGTGCAGGAGGAGCTGAGAGTTCTACATCTTCTTCTGAAGACTGCTAGTGGAAGACTGACTTCCAGGCAACTAGGGTGAAGGTCTTAACCCCACACCCACAGTGACACACCTACTCCAACAAGGCCACACCTCCTAATAGTGCCACTCCCTGGGAAAAGCATATACAAACCATCACAATCTCCCTATAGAACTCACTGGTTTCCATATACATTTAAATGCTTATACTCCTCTTGTCTTTGGCATTCGGCATCAATCACACATTCCAACATAATAGATTTGCTTCTTAACATATACCTCAGTGGTACAAGAAGTATCAGTTACAGTTGTGTGGCCTTCAATACATGGACCATTCTTTTTCTACAAGCTGTGAATAAACACCACCTAAGGTCATAGTAATAAGATGAACAAACATGGCTATCAGATTCATAGGTGTATCAGTGGGAGGAACCACTTTTATTGCCACGCCTTGCTTTCTAATCCCATGCATTCTGACTATGTTCCAGTGTCATTTTGTAGACCAGCTTTAGGAGTTTACAAGGAGCACCCTGCTAGTATAGTATGCGAATCTTTGATAAATTAGGGAACATTCTTTCAGGCACCCTCCACTGGTTTGAGAGGGTATGTAACAACAACAGGTAATTTTAATAAAATGGGGCCATCCACTGCCAAGTCTCATTTATTTTTGTGCAAGAAATTCTTTGATTGGACTCCGGACCATATTGAATACCATCCCATATCATTATGTTCACAGATGTGACACTGAAAATAACTCTGTAGCCAAGGGGGGACAAATCCATAAACATGATAACTGCCTATTCCAGGGAGAAGAAATTGTAGTCCCTTTCAAAATGGAAGAGATATGATGGTGTCCTCCAACTCTCTAGAATACCTAACAAGTGAGAGTAACACACACACACACACACACACACACACACACACACACACACACAGAGAGAGAGAGAGAGAGAGAGAGAGAGAGAGAGAGAGAGGAGACAGACAGAGACAGACAGAGAGACAAAAGAAACAGAGAGACACAGAGACAGAGACACATACATACATACATACATACAGACAGAGACATAGACCTTGACAGAGACAGAGACAGAGACAGAGACAGAGACAGAGACAGAGACAGAGAGCTATTAGTGCTTCTCATGGTGTCTAATGTTGAGACATAACTGAGTACGGGCTATAGGTAGGTATATAGCCTTGGTGCCTGGAGAACTGTGTAGTTGTTGTAGGAGTGGTTGCCATGGAAGCCTGAGCCACTTGCTTATGCAATTTAATTATACCCAAGAACATGTGTGAGCCTTATATTTTACATAATTCCTCCAGGTCACGATGTAATGCTGTTGCTCATATGTCCAGTGATTCCAGTTTACAAAGAATGTCTTATGACCTGTCTTAGTTAAGGTTTCTATCACTGTGAAGAGATACCATCACCATGAAAACGCTTACAAAGGGAAACATTTAACTGGGGCTGACTAACCTCTTCTGAGGTTGAGTCCATTACAGTTAGGGCAGCATGCAAGCAGACATGGTAGTGGAGGAGGAGCTGAGGGTTCTATATCTTAATCTGCAGGCAGCAGAAGGAGACTTGACGAGCTTCTGAGCCCTCAAAGCTCACATCCACAGTGACATACTTCCTCTAACAAGGCCATATCTCCTAATAGTGCCACTCCCTATGGGCCTATGGGAACCATTTTATTCAAACTACCACATGACCCTTGCTAACTTGATCTCCTTTGGTTACGTGTTCATTTCTATGGGGATATGATAACACACTCACTATTATTCCTAAATGATGTGAGTTATCTTCAGTAGGGGACATGACTTTGGTTTACATTCTTAAAGGTGTCTTCCTCTCCCTCTAGGTCTTAGTAAGAGTTTCTGTTCCTGCACAAACATCATGACCAAGAAGCAAGTTAGGGGAAAAAGGGTTTATTCAGCTTACATTTCCACATTGCTGTTCATCACTATGGAAGTCAGGACTGGAGCTCAAACAGGTCAGGAAGCAGGAGCTGATGCAGAGGCCATGGAGGGATGTTACTTACTGGCTTGCTTCCCCTGGTTTGCTCAGCCTGCTCTCTTATAGAACCCAAGACATACCAGCCCAGGGATAGTATCATCCACAAGGGGCCCTCCCATCCTTGATCACTAACTGAGAAAATGCCCCACAGCTGGATCTCATGGAGGTGCTTCCCCAACTGAAGCTCCTTTCACTGTGATACTTCAGTCTGTGTCAAGTTGTGACACACAAAATCAGCCAGTACAACAGACCCCCTGTCAACCTGACATACAAACACATCACTATTAAGCATCAACCCTTACTTTCTTATTCATCCCCAAGATCTGAATAACTTTAAGAAATCCACAGTCTTTACACATTAAAAGTTCTATCCCTTTAAAATATCCAATATCTTTTAAATTTCAAAGTCTCTTAATTGTGGGCTCCACACAAGTTGACACACAAAGCCAGCCAGTTTCTCTCTCTCTCTCTCTCTCTCTCTCTCTCTCTCTCTCTCTCTCTCTCTCTCTCTCTCTCCCCTCCTCTCTCTTTCCCCTCCCCTCCCCCTTTCTCTCCCCCAGTGTCTCTGTGATGGTTAGTATAGATTGTCAGCTTGGAAAGATCCAGAACCATTCAGGAGTCACACTTCTGTCCATGACTGTCAGAAACTGTCTACAGTAGGTCGAATTGAGAAAACTCACTCCAACTGTAGGTGGCACCTACAGTGTCTGGGACTCCAGACTGAACGAAAGGAGAATGTGAGTTGAGAACTAGTCATCACCTTTGATTCCCAAGTGTGGAGAGAATGTGACTGTGTTAAGCATTTGCTGATGTGGCTTCTGCATGATGATGGACAGTATCCAAGAACTGAGAGGCAAAAAATTGTGCCTCTTCTCAAGTGTTTTGTCACAGAAGTAAGAAAAGCAACTTGTACATCTCTTTGCAGCTTTGTGTATTTCTTTTTTTTTATGGTCATGAACTTTATTTTTTATTAGATATATTCTTTATCTACATTTCAAATGATTTCCCTTTCCTGGTCCCCATCCCCCATAAGTCCCATAAGCCATCTCCCCTCCCCCATTCCCCAATCAACCCCCTCCTGCTTTCCTCTCATGATATTCCCCTACACTGCTACATCTAGCTTTTCCAGGACTAGGGGCCTCTCCTCCCTTTGATGTCTAGCAAGGCCATCCTCTGCTGCATATGTGTCTGGAGCAAAGTGGAACTCAATGTGCAAAAAAATGGTTTTGTCCTTGAGAGCTCTGGGAGTACTGGGTGGCTCATATTGTTGTTCTTCCAATGGAGCTGCAAACCCCTTTAGCTCCTTGGATCCTTTCTCTAGCTCACCCATTGGGGACCTTGTGCTCAGTTCAATGGCTGGCTGAGAGTGTCTCCCTCTGTATTTGTCATGCACTAGCAGAGCCTCCCAGGTGACAGCTATATCCAGCTACAGTCAGCAAATACTTGTTGGCAGCAAGACCCAAATAGTGTCTGGGTTTTGTAACTGTATATGAGATGGATCCCTAGGTGGGGTAGTCTCTAGATGATCTTTCCCTCAGACTATGCTCCACACTTTGTCTCTGTATCTCCTTCTGTGGGTATTTTGTTCCCCTTTCTAAGAAGGACCAGAGTATCCATACTTTGTTCTTCCTTCTTCTTGGGCATCATTTGGTATGTGAATTGTGTCTTGGGTGTTCCAAGCTTCTGGGCTAATATCTACTTATCAGTGAGTGCTTACCATGTGTGTTCTTTTGTGACTGGGTTACCTCACTTAGGATGATATTTTCCAGTTCCACCCATTTGACTAAGAATTTCATGAATTCATTGTTTTTAATAGCTGAGTAGTATTCCATTGTGTAAATATACCACAGTATCTGTATCCATTCCTCTGTTGAGGGATATATGGGTTCTTTCCAGCTTCTGGGTATTATAAATAGGGCTGTTATGAAAATAGTGGAGCATGTGCCCTTATTACATGTTGGGGGAATGCTCTGGGTATATGCCCAGGAGTGGTATAACAGGGTCCTCCAGTAGTACCATGCCCAATTTTCTGAGGAACTGCCAGATTGAGTTCCAGAGTGGTTGTCCCACCAGCAGTGGAGGAGTATTCCTCTTTCTACAGCACCTGCTGTCTCCTGAGTTTTTGATCTTAGCCATTCTGACTCGTGTGAGGTGAAATCTCAGGGTTGTTTTGATTTTCATTTCCCTGATGACTAAGGATATTGAACATTTCTTTAGGTGCTTCTCAGCCATTCCATATTCCTCAGGTGAAAATTCTTTGTTTAGCTCTGTATCCCATTTTTTAATAGGGTTATTTGGCTCTATGGAGTATAACATCTTGAGTTCTTTGTATATATTGGATATTAGCCCTCTGTGCGATGTAGGGTTGATAAAGATCTTTTCCCAATCGGTTGGTTGCAGTTTTGTCCTATGAACAGTGTCCTTTGTCTTACAGAAACTTTGTAATTTTATGAGGTCCCATTTGTCAGTTCTTGATCTTAGAGCATAAGCTATTGGTGTTCTGTTCAGGAAAATTTCCCCTGTGTCCATGTGCTCAAGGCTTGCCCCCAGTTTCTTTTCTATTAGTTTCAGTGTGTTTGGTTTATGTGGAGGTCCTTGATCCACTTGGTCTTGAGCTTAGTACAAGGAGATAAGAATGGATCGATTTGTATTCTTCTGCATGCTAGTCACCAGTTGAACCACACCATTTGTTGAAAAGGCTATCTTTTTTACACTGGAAGGTTTTAGCTCCTTTGTCAAAATTAAGTGACCATAGGTGTGTAGGTTCATTTCTGGGACTTCAATTCTATTCCATAGATATACCTGCCTGGCACTGTACCAATACCATGCAGTTTTTAACACTATTGCTCTGTAGTACTGCTTGAGGTCTGGGATACTGATTTCTCCAGAAGTTCTTTTACTGTTGAAAATAGTTTTAGCTATGTTATTTTTTTGTTATTCCACATTAATTTGAGAATTTCTCTCTCTCTCTCTCTCTTTTTTTTAGCACTGTTCTTTCTAACTCTGTGAAGAATTGTGTTGGGATTTTGATGGGGATTACATTGAATATGTATATTGCTTTTGGCAAGATGGCCATTTTTACTGTATTACTCCTGCCAATCCATGAGTATGGGCATTCTTTCCATCTTCTGAGGTCTTCTTCGATTTCTTTCTTCAAAGACTTGACGTTCCTGTCATATAGATCTTTCATTTGTTTGGTCAGAGTCACACCAAGATACTTTATATTGTTTGTGACTATTGTGAAGGGTATCATTTCCCTAATTTCTTCCTCAGTCTGTTTATCCTTTGAGTATAGGATGGCTACCGACTTGTTTGAGTTAATTTTATACCTGGCCCCTTTACAGAATTTGTTTATCAGCTATAGGAGTTCTCTGGTGGAGTGTTTTCTGGGTCACTTAAGTATACTATCATATTATCTGCAAATAGTGATAGTTTGACTTCTTTCTTTCCAATTTGTATCCCTTTGACCTCCTTTTGCTGTCTAATTGCTCTAGCTAGAATTTGAAGTACTACATTCACTAAGTTTGGAGAGAGAGGGGAGGGAGCCTTGTCTAGTCCCTAATTTTAGTGGGGTTGCTTCAAGTTTCTCTCCATTTAGATTGATGTTGACTAGTGGTTTGCTTTATATTGTTTTTTCTATGTTTAGGTATAGGCCTTGAATTCTTGTTCTTTCCAAGACTTTTAACATGAAAAGATGCTGAATTTTGTCAAATTCTTTTTCAGCATCTAATGAAATGACCATGTAGGTTTTTTTCTTTGAGTTTGTTTATGTAGTATATTACATTGATGGATTTCCATATATTGAACCATCCCTGCATCCCTGGGATGAAGCCTACTTGATCATGGTGAATGATCATTTTGATGTGTCCTTGGATCCAGTTGGCAAGAATTTTATTGAGTATATTTGCATTGATATTCATAAGGGAAATTGGTCTGATGTTCTCCTTCTTTGTTGGATCTTTGTGTAGTTTTGGTATCAGCATAATTGTGGCTTCATAGAATGAGTTGGGTAATGTTCCTTCTGTTTTTATTTTGTTGAATAGTTTGAAGAGTATTGGTGTTAGGTCTTCTTTGAAGGTCTGATAGAATTCTGCACTAAAACCATCTGGTCCTGTGCTTTTTATGGTTGGGAGACTTCCAATGACTGCTTCTATTTTTTTTAGTGGTTATGGGACCATTTAGATGGTCTATCTGATCCTAATATAACTTTGGTATTTGGTATCTATCTAGGAAATTGTCCATTTCATCTAGATTTTCCAGTTGTGTTGATTATAGGCTTTTGTAGTAGGATCTAATGATATTTTTGAATTTCCTGTTTCTGTTTTTATTTATCCCTTTTCATTTCTGATTTTGTTAATTTGGATACTCTCTCTGTGCCCTCTGGTTAGTCTCTATCTTGTTGATTTTCTCAAAGAACCAGCTCCTGGTTTTGTTGATTCTTTGTAGAGTTCTTTCTGTTTCTACTTGGTTGATTTCATCCCTAAGTTTGATGATTTCCTGCCTTCTACTCCTCTTGTGTATATTTTCTTCTTTCTGTTCTAAGATTTCAGGTGTGCTGTTAAGCTGCTAGTGTATGCTCTCTCAAGCTTCTTTTTGGAGGTACTCAAAGCTATGAGTTTTCCTCTTAGCACTGCTTTCATGGCGTCCTATAAATTTTGGTATGTTGTGCCTTCATTTTCATTAAATTCTGAAAAGTCTTTGATTTCTTTTCTTTATTTCTTCCTTGACCAAGGTATCATTGAGTAGAGCATTGTTCAGCTTCCATGTGTATGTGGGCTTTCTGTTGTTTTTGTTGCTATTAAAGACTACCCTTACTCCATAGTGATCTGATAGGAAGCATGGGATTAGTTTAATCATCTTATATCTGTTGAGGTCTGTTTTATGACCAATTATATGGTCAGTTTTGGATAATGCACCATGAGGTGCTGAGAAGAAGGTATATTCTTTTGATTTAGGATGAAATTTCTATAGATATCTATTAAATACATTTGGTCCAAAACTTCTGTTAGTTTCACTGTGTCTCTGTTTAGTTTGTGTTTCCATGATTTGTCCATTGAGGAGAGTGGGGAGTTGAAATCCCCCACATTTATTGTGTGAGGTGCAATGTGTGCTTTAAGTGTTAGTAAAGTTTCTTTTATGAATGAGGATGCCGTTGTATTTGGAGCATAGATGTTCAGAATTGAGAGTTCTTCTTGGTAGATTTTTTTCGTTGATGAATATAAAGTGTCCTTCTGTGTCCTTTTTAATGACTTTTCATTGAAAGTCTATTTTATTGGATATTAGAATTGCTACTCCAGCTTGTTTCCTGGGACCATTTGCTTGGAAAATTGTTTTTCCAGCCTTTTACTCTGAGGTAGTATCTGTCTTTGACACTGAGATGTGTTTCCTGTATGCAGCAAAATGTTGGGTCCTGTTTATGTATCCAGCCTGTTATTCTATGTCTTTTTAATTGGGGAATTGTATCTGTTGATGTTAAGAGATATTAAGGAATATTGATTATTGCTTCCTGTTAATTTTTATGTAATTTTTATGTTCGTGTGGTTATCTTCCTTTGGGTTTGTTGAAAGAAGATTAACTTCTTGCTTTTCCTAGTGTGTAGTTTCCCTCCTTTTGTTGGTGTTTACTATTCATTATTTTTTGAAGGACTGGATTTGTAGAAAGATACTGTGTATATTTGTTTTTGTCATGGAATACCTTGGTTTCTCCATCTATGGTAATTGAGAGAATTGCTGGGTATACCATACTGGGTTGAAATTTGTGTTCCCTTAGGTTCTGCATGACATCTGCCCAGGCTCTTCTGGCTTTCATAATCTCTGGTGAGATGTCTGATGTAATTCTGATAGGTTTACCTTTATATGTTACTTGACCTTTTTCCCTTACTACTTTTAATATTGTTTCTTTGTTTGGTGTATTTGGTGTTTTAATTATTATGTGACAGGAGGAATTTCTTCTCTTGTCAAATCTATTTGGAGTTCTGTAGGCTTTTTGTATGTTCATGGGCATCTCTTTCCTTAGGTCAAGGAAGTTTTCTTCTATAATTTTGTTGAAGACATTTACTGGCCCTTTATGTTAGTAATCACTTTCTTGTATACCTATAATCCTTAGGTTTGGTCTTCTCATTTTGTGCTGGATTTCCTGGATGTTTTGGATCAGGAGGTTTTTGCATTTTGCATTTTCTTTGACTGTTGTGTCAATTCTTTTTATGGCATCTTCTGCATCTGAGATTTTCTTCTATCTCTTGTATTCTGTTGTTGATGCTTGCATCCATGCCTCCTGACTTCTTTCCTAGGTTTTCTATGTCCATAGCTGTTTCCCTTTGTTATTTCTATAATGTTTCTACCTGCATTTTTAGATCCTAGATAGCTTTGTTCAATTCCTTCACCTGTTTTTTTTTTTTTTTTGTGTGTGTGTGTGTGTGTGTGTGTGTGTGTGTTTTCCTGTAGTTCTTTAAGGGCTTCTCTCTCTTTATTTGTGTTCTGTATTTCTTTAAGGGAGTTATTTATGTCCTTCTTGAAGCCCTCTATCAGAATCATGCGCTGTGATTTTAAATCAAAATCTTGCTTTTCTGGTGTGTTGTGGTATCCAGGACTTGCTGTTGTGGGTGAATTGGGTTTGGATGATGCCATGTTGCCTTGATTTCTGTTAGTAACATTTCTATGTTTGCCTTCTGCCATTTGATTATCTCTGGTATTAGTTGGTCCTGCTATCTCTGGCTAATGCTTATTCCTCCTGTGTGCCTGTAAGTCTGTCTCAGCACTCCTGGGTAACTGGCTCTCCCCTGGCACAGAGTGCTGTAGTGCCTGGCAGCTCCTGGGTGCAGGTGGTGCCCTGGCAGACTGTGTCCCAAGTGATCTTACACTTGGGTGTTCTCTTCATTCTAGTCTGCGCCTGTCTGCTCTGTCACAGGAGCAAAGATTGCTTTATGTATTTCTACATTCCAGTCATTTCATACTCTATCACACAATGTATCTATCATACATATGAATCAAAGATCAATACAACTTTACTGAGTCTGAATATAGATTTCTCTTGCGAGGTATAGTTGCAGAATCAACAACTTTTAGACTTATATGTTTCTAACGAGTAAGTTTAAGTAGCATAATATTCAAGTGAGTGCTACATTTCCCACTCCCATAGTAGAGAACTCATGTCTTTCTTAGTGGTAGACTGGTATATTTTGCAACATACAGAAATTTATGTCACCTGTTAATGGTGATGCTGTGCCTTTAAACCCACAGAAATTTCAACAAGGTGGAAGCAGGCAAATTTCCTTGTTTTTATCATATAGGAAAAAGTCATACAGTATATGTGATTGGTAGTGAAGTTTTACCAAAAGGGCCATATGTCCAATTTATTTAGGAGATGATGTCTCAAATCTGGGAATTGAGTGAAATGTTGACTATTATAGTGAGTAAAGTCACAAAACCATGAGATTTCAATCACCTTGTTCATTCATATCAAGTTCAACTTGAGCAGACCACATTTGGTCTTATGATGAGTTAAGATGCCCAACATATTTTGTGGATTCAATACTTTGGAGTGTTTCTGTTAGCCTATGGTATCATCTGCCTGGTTATCAGTGATAGCTACTTTCATATATAGTCCCATATATATATATGTGAAATGCTGACAAAAAAGCATGGATTACCAAACTAGCTAATTTTAGCATGTTACAAGTTTTTATATGCTACAAGGAGAGGAGAAACATGTGTTGCTTAATTTTTCTTACTTTGCAATTTTTCTGCCCTATTAAGTTCAAGGATTCACTTTTTTTGATATATTTTTTCTATATATTTTTTACCAGTTTTTTTTATTGTATATATTCTATATTTACAATTCATTTCCCTTTTTCTGGTTCCCCACCCCCAAAGGTCCCACATGTCCTTTTCCCTCCCCCTGCTCCCGCATCTACCCCCTCCCACTTTACTGTTCTTGTACTCTCCCACAATGATGTTTTGGTCCATTCTAGCACCAGTGTCCACTCCTTTCTTCTTGTGAGACATCACTTGATATGTGATTTGTGTCTTTGGTGTTCCAAGCTTCTAGGCTAATATCCACTTATCAGTGACTGTATACCATGGGTATTCTTTTGAGACTGGGTCACCTCACTTAGTATGACATTCTCCAGCTCCATCCATTTCTCTAAGAATTTCATGAATTCATTGTTTCTAATGGCTGAATAGTACTCCATTGTGTATATATACCACATTTTTTGTATCCATTCCTCTGTTGAGGGACATCTGGGTTCTTTCCAGCTTCTGGCTATTATATATAAGGCTGCTATGAACATAGTGGAGCATGTATTCTTATTGCATGCTGGTGAATCTTCTGGGTATATTCCCAGGAGTGGTATGGCTGGGTCCTCCGGAAGTATCACGCCCAGTTTTCTGAGGAACCGCCATACTGATTTCCAGAGTGGTTGTACCAGCTTGCATTCCCACCAGCAGTGGAGGAGTGTTCCTCTTTCTCCACATTCTCGCCAACACCTGATGTCTTCTGAGTTTTTAATCTTAGCCATTCTGACTGGTGTGAGGTGAAATCTCAGGGTTGTTTTAATTTGCATTTCCCTAATGACTAGTGATGTTGAACATTTTTTAAGGTGTTTCTCAGCCATCCGAATTTCTTCAGGTGAAAAGTCTCTGTTTAGCTCTGTACCCCATTTTTGGATAGGGTTATTTGGTTTTCTGGGGTCTAACCTCTTGAGTTCTTTGTATACATTGGAGATTAGCCCTCTGTCGGATGTGGGGTTGGTGAAGATTTTTTCCCAATTTGTTGGTTGCCGATTTATCCTTTTGACAGTGTCTTTTGCCTTACAGAAACTTTGTAGTTTTATGAGGTCCCATTTGTCTATTCTTGTTCTTAGAGTATAAGCAATTGGTGTTCTGTTCAGGAATTTTTCCCCTGAGCCGATGTCTTCAAGGGTCTTCCCCAGTTTCTTTTCTATTAGTTTTAGTGTGTCTGGTTTTATGTGGAGATCCTTGATTCACTTGGAGTTGAGTTTAGTGCAAGGAGATAAGAGTGGATCAATTCTCATTCTTCTGCATGTTGACTTCCAGTTGAGCCAGCACCATCTGTTGAAAAGGCTATCTTTTTTCCACTGGATGTTTTCAGCTCCTTTGTCGAAGATCAATTGGCCATAGACGTGTGGGTTCAATTCTGGGTCTTCGATCCTATTCCATTGATCCGCTTCCCTGTCACTGAACCAATACCATGCAGTTTTTAATACCACTGCTCTGTAATATTGCTTGAGGTCCGGGATATTGATTCCCCCAGAAGTTCTTTTGCTGTTGATGATAGTTTTAGCTATCCTGGGTTTTTTGTTATTCCAGATGAATTTGAGAATTGCTCTTTCTAGCTCTATGAAGAACTGAGTTGGGATTTTGATGGGAATTGCATTGAATCTGTATATTGCTTTGGGCAAGATTGCCATTTTGACTATATTAGTCCTGCCAACCCACGAGCATGGAAGATTTTCCCATTTTCTGATGTCTTCTTCAATTTCCCTCTTCAGAGACCTGAAGTTTTTGTCGTATAAATCTTTCACATGTTTGGTTAGCGTCACTCCAAGATACTTTATATCATTGGTGGCTATTGTGAAGGGTGTGATTTCCCTAATTTCTTTCTCGGCCTGCTTATCCTTCGCGTATAGAAAGGCTACTGATTTACTTGAGTTGATTTTATAGCCAGCCACTTTGCTGAAGTTGTTTATCAGTTGCAGGAGTTCTCTGGTGGAGGTTTTTGGGTCACTTAAGTAAACTATCATATCATCTGCAAATAGTGATAGTTTGACTTCTTCCTTTCCGATTTGTATCCCTTTGACTTCCCTCTGTTGTCGAATTGCTCTAGCTAGTACCTCAAGTTCTATATTGAAGAGATATGGCGAGAGGGGACAGCCTTGTCTAGTCCCTGATTTTAGAGGGATTGCTTCGAGTTTTTCTCCGTTTACCTTGATGTTGGCTACTGGTCTGCTGTATATTGCTTTTACTATGTTTAGATATGGGCCTTGAATTCCTGTTCTTTCTAGGACCTTTAGCATGAAAGGATGCTGAATTTTGTCAAATGCTTTTTCAGCATCCAATGAGATGACCATGTGGTTTTTTTCTTTGAGTTTGTTTATGTAGTGGATTACGTTGATGGATTTCCATATATTGAACCATCCCTGCATCCCTGGGATGAAGCCAACTTGATCATGGTGAATGATCGTTTTGATATGTTCTTGGATTCGGTTGGCAAGTATTTTGTTTAGTATTTTTGCATCGATATTCATACGAGAAATTGGCCTGTAGTTCTCTTTCTTAGTTGGATCTTTGTGTGGTTTTGGTATCAGGGTAATTGTGGCTTCATAGAATGAGTTGGGTAGTGTTCCTTCTGTTTCTATTTTGTGGAATAATTTGAAGAGTATCGGTATCAGGACTTCTTTGAAGGTGGTGATAGAATTCTGCACTAAAACCATCTGGTCCTGTGCTCTTTTTGGTTGGAAGACTGTCTATGACCCCTTCTATTTCTTTGGGGGTTATGGGTCTGCTTAGACGATCTATTTGATCCTGGTTTAATTTTGGTATTTGGTAACTCTCTAGGAAATTGTCCATTTCCTCCAGATTCTCCAGTTGTGTTGAGTATAGGTTTTTGTAGTAGGATCTGATGATTTTTTTAATTTCCTCAGTTTCTGTTGTTATATCTCCCTTTTCATTTCTAATTTTGTTAATTTGAATACTGTCTCTGTGCCCTTTAGTAAGTCTGGCTAGGGGTTTATCTATCTTGTTGATCTTCTCAAAGAACCAGCTCCTGGTTTTGTTGATTCTTTGTATGGTTTGCTTTGTTTCAACTTGATTGATTTCAGCCCTGAGTTTGATGATTTCCTGTCTTCTACTCCTCCTGGGTGAAATTGCTTCTTTTTGTTCCAGCGCTTTCAAGTGCGCCATTAAGTTGCTAGTATATGCTCTCTCCTGTTTCTTTTTGGAGACACTCAGGGCTATGAGTTTTCCTCTAAGCACTGCTTTCATTGTGTCCCATAGATTTGGGTATGTTGTGCCTTCGTTTTCATTAAGTTCTAAGAATTCTTTGATTTCTTTCTTTATTTCTTCCTGGACTAAAGTATCATTGAGTAGAATATTGTTCAGCCTCCAAGCGTATGGGGATTTTCTGTTGTTTTTGTTGCTATTGAAGAACACTCTTACTCCATGGTGATCTGATAAGAGGCATGGGATTAGTTCGATCTTTTTATATTTGTTGAGATCTGTCTTGTGTCCAATTATATGGTCGATTTGGAGAAGGTACCATGAGGGGCTGAGAAAAAGGTATAGTCTTTTGCTTTAGGGTGAAATGTTCTATATATATCTGTTAAATCCAATTGCTCCAAAGTTTCGATGAGTTTCTCCGTGTCTCTGTTTAGTTTCTGTTTTCCTGGTCGGTCCACTGTAGATAGTGGAGTATTGAGGTCCCCCACAATCATTGTGTTAGGTGCAATGTGTGCTTTGAGCTTTAGTAAGGTTTCTTTTACAAATGAGGGTGCCCTTACATTTGGAGCATAGATGTTTAGAATTGTGAGTTCCTCTTGGTGGATTCTTCCTTTGACTAGCAGGAAGTGACCTTCTGTGTCTCTTTTGATGACTTTGGGTTGAAAGTCAATTTTATCTGATATTAAAATGGCTACTCCAGCTTGCTTCCTGTGACCATTTGCTTGCAAAATTGTCTTCCATCCTTTTACTCTAAGGTAGTGTTTGTCTTTGACTCTGAGGTGTTTTTCCTGTAAGCAGCAAAATGTAGGGTCCTGTTTCTGTATCCAGTCTGTTAGTCTATGTCTTTTTATTGGGGAGTTGAGTCCGTTGATGTTAAGAGATATTAAGGAATAGAGATTATTACTTCCTGACATTTTTGATGTTACTTTTGTTTTTGAGTAGTTATCTTCCTTTGAGTTTGATGGAAGAAGTTTACTGTCTTGCTTTTTCTTGGGTGCCATTTCCTTCCTTGTGTTGGAGTTTTCCTCCTATTATCCTTTGTAGAGCTGGGTTAGTGGAAATTGTGTAAATTTGGTCCTGTCATGGAATATTTTGATTTCTCCATCTATGTTGATTGAGAGTTTTGCTGGGTATAGTAGTCTTGGCTGACATTTGTTTTCTCTTAGGGTCTGCATGAGGTCTGCCCAGGATCTTCTAGCTTTCATGGTTTCTGGAGAGAAGTCTGGTGTGATTTTGATAGGTCTTCCTTTATATGTTACTTGGCCCTTTTCTCTTACTGCCTTTAATATTCTTTCTTTGTTTAGTACATTTGGGGTTTTGATTATTATGTGATGGGAGGTGTTTCTGTTCTGGTCCAGTCTGTTTGGAGTTCTGTAGGCTTCTTGTATATTCATGGGCATCTCTCTCTTTAAGTTAGGAAAGTTTTCTTCCATAATTTTGTTAAAGATATTTGCTGGCCCTTTAAGTTGTAGATCTTCACTCTCATCTATCCCTATAATCCTTAGGTTTGGTCTTCTCATTGTGTCCTGGATTTCCTGGATGTTTTGGGTTACAAGCCTTTTGGATTTTGTGTTTTCTTTGACTGTGGAGTCAATTGTTACTATGTTATCTTCAGCATCAGAGATTCTTATTTCTATCTCTTGTATTCTGTTGTTTATGTTTGCATCTACGACCCCTGATTTCTTCCCAAGGTTTTCTATCTCCAAGGTTGCCTCCTTTTGTGATTTCTTAGTTGTTTCTACCTCTGTGTTCAGATCTTGGATGGTTTTGCTCAGTTCCATCATTTGTTTGTTTGTGTTTTCATGTAATTCTTTAATATATTTTTGTGCTCCCTCTTTCATGACTTCTGCCTGTTGTTTCAAGTTCTCCTGCATTTCTTTAACTGATTTTCTCATTTCCTCTTTATTGGTTTCTGTCTGATGGCCCATATTCTCCTGGAGTTCTTTAAGTGTTTTTTGTGTTTGGATTGTAAGAGCTTCTACCCTATTGATGTTCCCCTGCATTTCTTTAAGAGCTTTGTTTATGTCTTTTTTGTGTTCCTCTAGGAGCATCATGACCTGTGCTTTTATATCTAACTCTTGTTTTTCTGGTGTGCTGGGGTATCCTGGACTTGCTGTGGTTGGCGAATTGGGTTCAGATGGTGCCATATTGCCTTGATTTCTGTTAATAACGTTCCTACGTTTGCCTTTTGCCATCTCTTTATCTCTGGCGTTAGTTGGTCTTATTGTAGATGGCGCCCTGCTGAAAGCACAGCACGCCTGTCCCCAGGAGACAGATCCCTTCTGGCAGCTTGTCTGTGCTGGACTATGCTCGCTCTGAGTCCAGGCCCCTGACTCCAGCTGCTAGAGTTCCGAGCTGTGCCCCAAGGCGGCCTGGTGGCCCCTAGCTGCTAATCCGCTCAGAGAGCTGGTCCCGGCCGGTAGTCTGCACCCGCAGCTGAGCTTTCTGTGCCCGGATCTCCTGCAGAGCTAAGGCTAAGCTATAACTTTGGCCATGCACCTGATTCAGCCGCTCACTGCGTCCAGTGTGCCCGCTGTTTGCGCGCGGGGGTCTGGGGCAAGATGGCTGCCCCAGCTGAAGGCACCTCATGGCCTTGGCTGAGCTGCTGGTACCCGGCTCTGCTGCTCCCTTCTGGCTGCGTTGTCTGTGCTGGACTATGCTTGCTCTGAGTCCAGGCCCCTGACTCCAGCTGCTAGAGTTCAGAGCTGTGCCCCGAGGCGGCCCGGTGGCCCCTCGCTGCTAGTCCGCTCAGAGAGCTGGTCCCGGCCGGTAGTCTGCACCCGTAGCTGAGCTCATTTTTTTTCCCATATTTTTGTTTACATTCCAAAGGCTTTCCCCTTTCCCAGTTCCCCCCTCATGATATGTTCTATAAGTCCTCTTTCCTCAGCCCAATCCCCCCCCCCCCCATTTCTCTGTTCTGATACTCTCTTACAAAACTGGATCCAGACTTTTCAGGACCAGGGTCCTTTCCTTCCTTCTTGGGAATCTTTTGATTTGCTAATTGTGCCTTGAGTATTCAGAGCTTTTGGGCTCATTAATATCCACTTATCAGTGATTGAATTTCATGTGTATTCTTTTGTGATTGGGCTAACTCACTTAGGATGATATTTTCCAGATCCAACAATTTGCCTACAAATTGCATGAATTCATTATTTTTAATTGCTGAGTAGTATTCCATTGTATAAATATACCACATTTTCTGTATCCATTCCTCCTTTGAGGGACATCTGGGCTCCTTCCAACTTCTGGCTATTATAAATAAGGCTGCTATGAACATAGTGGAGCATGTGTCTTTATTGTATGAAGGGGAATTCGCTGGGTATATGCCCAGGAGTGGTATGCCAGGGTCCTCTGGAAGTGTCATGCCCAATTTTCCAAGGAACCACCAGACTGATTTCCAGAGCAGTTGTACCAGCTTGCAAAGGGAGACACTTTTGATGGTGTCATTTCCCACTGTAATCTCTAGTCTGCTCAACACGGCCATTGCAGAGTTCTCCAGAATCCTAGCATCTCTGAATGTTGCTTTTCTCATGGTTTTTAATGTAAAGAATGTTATCTGGGTCCTATTGAGTGAACCAGAACACATGAATGCTATTTCAAGAGAAGACAGCATCTTCAAAAATTGGTCTGGAAAAGTTGGCTATCCACATGTAGAAAGAATGGAACTACACGTTTTTCACTAACATCACCTCTAAGTGGATCAAATACTTCAACGTAAGATCTGAAAGTGCTTGAGAAAAATGTAAGGAGTACCTCCTGATAGAGAAGCTTGTGGCATACAAGATAGTTCAACATATGGGGCACTTGTACCAAACCCAACAACCTGAGTTTGATCACTAGGACATTGCAGAAGGAGAGAGCCAACCTCTTCAAGTCTTTCTTTGACCTCCACATTGGTACCCTGGAATATACTTTTTGAATGCCTGTACCACCCTACCTGTGAGAGGGGGAGAAGACAGATACAGACAGATACAGAAAAACAGACAGATTGAGACAGAGATACAGAGAGAAACATAAAAGGATATAAACATAGATAGGCATTTTCTTACAAGGATCCCAAGTTCAGGATATGAGGCTAATAACTAAAATATAAGACAATATAATTTAAAAACTTATGGGTAGAGCAAGAGCTTGCTAATTAAGTGAAGAGATAGTCTAAATAAAGCATGCAGAAAATTTTGCAGACTATACAGCTGACAAAGGACTGATACTTAAAATATACAAAGAATGAAAAAAGAAAAAAGGTAGTAATAAACACACAGAAAATAAACAATACAATTAAAAATAAGCTATTGAACTGAACAGCCTATTACATTCTCAAAAGCATAAATAAAAATAGATAGTAAATGCTTTTTAAAAATAATGTTCAACTTCCTGACCATCAAGGAAATATGAATTGAAACTACTCATCCAGTTTAGTAAAGAAACCGAGGGGGGAGGGGGAATGATTGGGGAATAGTTGGGGGGGAGAGGAACTATGGGAACTATAGTGGGTGGGAACTGGGAAAGGGGAAAGCCTTTGGAATGTGAACATAGAATATAGAAAATAAAAATTAAAAAAAAAAAGAAACTACTCTGAGATCCCATTTCCCTCTAGTCCTTTTTTTAAATTTTTATTTTCTATATTCTATGTTTACATTCCAAAGGCTTTCCCCTTTCCCAGTTCCCCCCAACCATATGTCCCATAATTCCTCTCCCCCCCAACTATTCCCCAATCATTCCCGCCCCCACGATTTCTCTGTTCTGGGTCTACAAAACTGGATCCAATCTTTACAGGCCCAGGGTCCTCTCCTTTCTTCTTCTTGGGAATCATTTGACTTGCTAATTGTGCCTTGAGTATTTAGGGCTTCTGGGCTCATTAATATCCACTTATCAGTGTTTGCATTTCATGTGTATTCTTTTGTGATTGGGTTAACTCACTTAGGATGATATTTTCCAGATCTAACCATTTACCTACAAATTGCATGAATTCATTATTTTTAATTGCTGAGTAGTATTCCATTGTATAAATATACCACATTTTCTGTATCCATTCCTCCTTTGAGGGATATTTGGGCTCCTTCCAATTTCTGGCTATTATAAACAAGGCTGCTATAAACATAGTGGAGCATGTGTGTCTTTATTGTATGCAGGGGAATCCTCTGGGTATATGCCCAGGAGTGGTATGCCAGGGTCCTCTGGAAGTGACATGCCCAATTTTCTGAGGAACCTCCAAACTGATTTCCAGAGCGGCTTTACCATTTTGCAATCCCTCTAGTCCTAATGAATATTAGAAAATAAACAAACTAACCCCCCAAACACTAGTAAACAAGAAGAAAGACAAATCCAAGACTGTTTTTTTTTCCCTCAGTACAGTGGCTTTTTAAAATTTATTTTCTATATTCTTTGTTTACATTCCAAAGGCTTTCCCCTTTCCCAGTTTCCCCTTGGGAGTGTAGACTAGTGTCACCAAAGTGAAAACCATTCCTGATGTTTCTCTAATGGTAGTAGGTCTGCCACACCACCCAGCTATCTCAGTCCTGGCTATATACCCAAAGGATTGTATTTATTTTTGGAAGCTTGAAGGAAATGAGGGCTTGCACCAAATGATGGACAAATGTTAAAACTACTATATCAATAATGGAAAAAGAAACTTAATACTTAGAGAGTGGCATAGGAAGAGTTATAGTAGGCCAGAAATATTGACTCCATGAGAATCAGAGGAAATGCTTCATTTTATTTTATTTTATTTTTTTCAAATACAAATATGAGTTTATTAATTGGTTATATAGTTTTCTCAGTTTTTTTTCATTTTTTTCTTTATTTTCTATATTCTTTGTTTACATTCCAAAGGCTTTCCCCTTTCCCAGTTCCCCCCCCCACCATATGTCCCATAAGTCCTCTCCCCCCTAACTATTCCCCAATCACCCCCCCATTTCTCTGTTCTGATGCTAAGTGATTTAACCCAATCACAAAAGAATACACATGAAATGCAATCACTGATAAGTGGATATTAATGAGCCCAAAAGCTCTGAATACTCAAGACACATTTAGCAAATCAAAAGATTCCCAAGAAGAAGGAAGGAAAGGACCCTGGTCCTGAAAAGACTGGATACAGATTTGTAGGAAATGCTTCATTTTAGAACTTAAGAACACACTGGAGAGAGGGTCACCACCATCTGAGACTCTTAATGGTTACTCTTTCTAGTAAATGCAGCATAGTATGAGATACTATAACAAAACTGGCTCCTTGATAAAATGTGTAATGTGGTCTCAAATAATAGGTGACACACAGAAGCACTTAATTCTCAGAGGCGAGATATAGATGTTTTATTAAGGAAATCAAAGTGGTAGCCAAACTGATCTTTCTTGATGACAACTCTAGAGATGTTAAATGGAACAGCATTCTTGAAGGCACATAAAAGTCTTAGTATATACAGCTAATAGACACAACGGGAAGATAATAGGGATGATGTGTACAAAAATAACTAAGTAAAAGCCACATGCCCTGATTTGTCTGACAAATAAGATTTCAGTATGAGAGTCCACTGATGGGCAGAGCCTAGTTCCCCTCTCATCAAAGATGACTTAGCTGCTGCCTCTTTTGAAGGTTAATCAGACATACAGTTGTTATAGATCACAAACAGCTCCAGATGTAGCACTAACCTTCTAAGGGATCAGCAAAGCACATGATGACTTTGCAATTCTATTGGCCTGCTTTCTGCACTGAACTGTGTTTTATCAGGAATTGATGTGCATTTCAGGCATGAATGTGCCACCTTGCACCCACAGGCAGTGCCACCATTTTGCCATTATTTGAAAAGTCATAACATTTGACCTTCTGATAGTTTTGACTTTGCCTAAAATATGCAGTCATGTAGTCTGACTAGTTGAGTCAGACTACAAAAATGAGATGCAATTATGGCACAGGTCCTATTATATAATACACTACCCAGAGATTGTTGGCCTGCTATAGGATCTATTTGAAGTCTATCTAAGTACCACATTACACCAAGGAGGTCAATATTTTATAAAAGTGATTTTCTTTTTCTTCTCCTCTCCTCTCTCTTTTAGAATTGTAGATTGAATTTTGAGCCTTCTTGCACATTCTTGGCAGATGCTTTACTACTGAGCTATGTCCCCAAACCCATTATTATTTGATAAACTATATAACTATAGTTTTGCTTATATTTTTTTATTACAAATACAAGGAACTATTTCACACTACATAAAGTAGGTTTCTTGGTAGGTCTTCAGAAGAAAGGCAGGAAAACCAATGGAAATATCAGGAAATAGTAATAATAAACTTAGCAGGTTTTAACAAAGGAATCTTCTGATACAACAGTGGTGGTAGCTTCACTGGGGGACTCATTTCTTGTTATCACTTTGTATTGTTCCATGTGTTAAGATTTTAAAATGGGTGGCCATGGTTCCCAGTTGTCATTGCTTACTTAGTAATTTTGTATCATGTTGTTTATTAATTAGAAAGATACTTGATCTGCCCAAGTATCTGGGTGCTTTCTTAGTTAGTGGGAGAATATCCATCTTGATTGATGATGTACAATGAAATTGTACACAGCGAGGAAGTAGTAATTCCCCAAAGGAAATCATACTGTCATTGGTTCATGGAGACATGGGTATGAGGTAGCTAGAAACACATGAATTGTCTTCTCATTTGATACTCTAACATAACCTTTGATGAGTAAATTCTCTCTTCTTCTTCAGAAAACATTTTAGTCTTCATATATATTATGTAGAAGTTGGGCTAAGACCCCCGCTCTACTCTTGTCTCTGATGACAGTTTGGTGGCAGTCCATTGCCATCTTGGGTGATGCTGACTTCTGTTGAGAGTAGTCCAACATCATGTGGGATCCTATTGGGTGCCACTGTCTTCTGACGGCCAGAATGGCATTTACCATATACTGCTATTAAAGAAATCTTAGTAACTGTTTGTGCTAGTTTTTGACTCTTTTCTCCTGGGATTTTTCTGTGATTTTAACAACTTATTTTCCTTAAAATAGTTAGAAAACTTTAGGCCTGGCTACTGAAAAGACACTGCCTGTGAAGTAGGTAGTGAATATAAGTCCATAGGTTGCTGGAGAATGGGGGAAGGTTGATGGGTGCTGGAGAGTCTACAGAGAACTTTTTTTTTTTTTTAAGATTTATTTATTTATCATATGTGAGTACACTGTAGCTGTCTTCGGATACTCCAGAAGAAGGCATCAGATCTTATTATGGATGGCTGTGAGCCATCATGTGGTTGCTTGGATTTGAACTCAAGACCTTCGGAAGAAAAGTCAGTGCCATCTCTCCTGCCCCTAGAGAGAACTTTTGAATTGTACACTTGCAATTCCTTTAGATGCCCCTTCCCACCCTCATCACTTGCTTTCTTTACAGCATTAATTAATTTTTTTGTGACCCTGCCATATTTCTCACCATTGATAGCAGTTCCAACCCTATATATACAGTAAACAAATCAAGTGCAGTAAATAATTTCCATTGCAAAATATTCTTTCCTTGCATTAGAAGTCGGTCATTGCTGGTTATGGTTCAACCTCTAAACCATACTGCACACACTTTGCACTTGAAGAAAGTACAAGCTGGCTTACATGGAACTATCTCAAAACCAAAAGAAAGAAAAGAGAAGATGCTTGGCAAGGAATTATCCCAGTTGCCCTTTCTTCCCTTTCTAAATGAGTTTCAAGCAAGCACTGCAATGACATTTCCCGAGAGGAGCCGTGTTTTGCTGGAGGATGATGAGATCATGCTAAACCTAGTGACAATATTTTCAAATTTCAAATAGAAACTATAAGAAATAAATTGCATTATTACATCTGCACTGAGGGAAAAGTAGCTGATTAGCTACTTTCAACTTGGAGAATATTCTTGAGCCTTTCTCTCCAAGCACATTTTTAATGGCAGAGAATTAAGACCAGCATTTTCTATTATTGTTAATGAGCCTTTAAATGATGAGATGTCTGAGTTTGTTGATTTTTATTTCAGAAAATATACCTATCTCTGTGACTGAATCTCTTTATTGTTCACTGTAAATCTCCCCAAGAAGGGTGTCTTTTTGTTTAAAAAGATATTGATAAATATAACTCATACTTTTCAGTTAAAAATATGCTGAAGTTAATTTGACTTTTTTTTCCTTCCATAAGAAAATATAACAAATGAAAATATAGTCTCTTAGGTATAATACAACATCATCAATCAAAACCATTTAAAAATGCACAAAATGAATGAATAATGAATGAATAACAAAGTTTGTGTAAAGAGACAAATGAAAGATAATAAGAGCTTATAATGTATGTTAGTGATTTTGTATTTATGAAGATTCTATACACTTACAAAAACAAGCTAGTTTCAAATCCACTTGCCTGTTTTTATCTAACACAAAAATCCATACTGCTCTTGAAATTGAGATTCTTCTGCCTCATCCCCCTGAAGGCTGCTCAGTACATCAAAAGAACTCAGTACATGCATCAGGTTACCTGTTTTTACCTTGCTTACATCAAATCATACTTTTGTATGTTTTCCTGTTTGCTGAGGTGGTCATGAGTAAAGCCAACTATTGTTTCATGCTAACTATCCATCGCTGTGGATGGGTCCTTGTTAGGTGATCAGATAGAGCTCAAGATATAGCTTTATAGTCTTTGAAATAAACCGAGTAAGCCAGGAGATGAAAGGTCAAGTTTAAAGCTCGGAAATGGCAATGTATCTCCTACCAAACACTGGGTGGGCCCCTACAGTTCTCAGTTGTAGAGTTTCAGGACATGGGCTCTGAGACTCAAGACTTCTTCTTGGGTCTTCACAGGTTTATGCTTGCTGAGTTTGCCTACTCAGTAAAAGGGTCACTATCTGAATTAATAACTTAGTCTTTTATTTTTCCATATGCATTTTTATTCGAAAACTGTAGGATTTATGCAATTTTCTTGCTAGGTAGGTAAAAGGCGTCACCTACTCACTGTGTATCCACAACTGTCTACAGATGAGGGAGACATTTTTTTGTCATCAAAAGCATCATCTCTTTTCCATATATTTGATTGTGGGCTATTATTGTGATTTGTATTCACTATAAATTTGGCAAGGAGAATAATACATTTTATTTTATTTTATTTTTATTTTCTATATTCTTTGTTTACATTCCAAAAGGATAATACATGTGTACTAACTTTAAACATTTTGAAGCATTGCTCCACATGAAATGGACCGCCAAAGACCAACTGCTTTACTTTGTCTATAAGGTTCTCATGGAGAAAGAAAGGCATTTGGTAGACGATACATTATATAAAGAGAGGGACGGAAAGAGGGGAGAGAGGGAGGGAAAGAGGGAAAGGAAGAAAGCAGTATAATGTATAATATATATATATATATATCAGCCATCAGAAATGATGGTGAGACTGTTTAGAATCTCTAGAACCACTTGTAATACCTCACTCAGTTCTGGATGAACATTCAGAAGCCATCTTCACATAACACTGCCAAAATTCCACAACAACTATTCACTTGGAACAAACCACATCAACACTTGATTGCTGATGCACTGTTACCTGCTAGTCTCTACATGCTCTGACTCCTTTCTTTTTTTAACCCTTTCTCCTAGTGTAATCTAGCACAAGAGTTATCAATGTGTAACATAAAGGCCACATTATACTTTAACGAATCATGTTTCACTGGAATATGAATTATTTATAGTTATTTCCTTACAGTATTACAGTTACACAGTTACAATGGAGACTAAGTTTGCAAGGCTGAAACTTTAGCTATAGGACAGAATATATTGGCTAGCATTAGCCTGAGCCTATCAAATGCTAAGATTAAGGTTTGGAATCAACTCTGGAAGGAGCACACATAGACCTTAAGGTTTAACCACACAGGTGCAGTCCATATTGTATCTCATTAAATGTTTACTCTCATTATTTTGTGTGTGCAAACAGTTTTCAACATCTAACAGAAAACTAGGCTGCAATTCAAGACAAATATAGACTATTGTTACATGCTTTAAATCATCAAAATATTTTGAATATTCTATTGTTTCCAATATTTGTAGCAGGCATGCATTTGCTGTGGAGGAGTATGGACCAGAGAGCGAAAGTGTGGGATAGTCAATAATTCCTGCCAGTGAGTGATCTTTTACTTTTTGTGGCCAATCTCTGGTAATTATCTGAGGAAAGCATTCACTTTTGGAGTGCGGATACACTTTTGTCTAAGCAACAAAGCCAATGGGCTTGTTCTAGAATATTAAGGCTCAGTTGTGGCAAGACTTCTCACTGTGTTGTTGGTGCCAAGCCAGTAGAAATGATAGTGGACAAACTTCTTTGTGTTTTATTCCCTAGGTGATCAAGGTCAATTGCAAATAGAATGTAACAAATACTTGGCATCCAAGTAGCAGGGCGAAGATGTTCTAAATCTTCCTGAAACCTGTTCTTGACTTGAGTCATTTGAACAAGTGTGTCACTGCTTCTGAAGTTTGGAAATCTAGACAAAGCATTTGTGTATATATCAGAGAGGAAGGAAACATAAATAAATGAATAAACTAAAACAAATCTTTATTATTAGAAGATGTATTATCTCTGGGACATTTACAATAGAAAATATAAAGAACATTATAAAGTTAAAAATAACCTAAGAAGGGCATAGGGTTATATGACCCCATCTCCAGAGCTGACTCAGCCAACTGATATGATACTAGTTACATGTGCAATTTAAAAATTTTCAACCTCTCATTTTGAATAAAGAGAAAGATATAATAGGTACAGTCAATTTTCAGAATGAATCACATTTAACCAAAATGTATTCCCAAATGTTATCATTTCAACATCTATCAGTATAAAGTATTAACTTGTTATTGTCCTACGTTTTGAAAACCCGGGATATATTTTAGAATGAGTGTGGCTCATCTTCAGATGGACATGCCACACTGCATGTTTCCAATCATGGTTTCTCTGAGACAGAAGAAAACAATGTGAGGGTTAGAAAAAGTGAGAAATCGTGTTAAATAACATAAATCCTTATCACCCTTCCTATTTTAGCATATATGTATGTGTCTAAGTGTCCTGGACTTCCTTGAAAGTATATTGAGTCTCTGTGCCTAATGTCTAATTGCTACAGTATGAGGAGAAATTTTCTGAGTTTTCTCTGAAGTCTGATCTTTCAAACCATCCCATGCAGTTTCCTCCTTTCCTGAAGTGAACACTTACAGATGGTGCAGTATGGAAATTGCTCTATGGAGTGTACATTGGATGCTTACTCAATCCTGATTATGATTTTGTCAATTAACAGGTGTTTTGATGGAGGAAATTCACTGTGACCTGTGACTTTTTGAATTGAGGAAATGAGAATGGATTCTCCAGTATGTGGGGAAAGAAATACTGATGGGGCCTTGAAAGAAAATGCTAGCATACAAGGAAGGGCTGGAGAGGTAGTCCAGTCAGTTAAGGGCTTTACATGGAATCATGTGGACATGAATTTGATCTTGAGATACCATGTAACAATCCAGACATGACAGTGCATGATCACTGGTTATCCATCTTAGTCAAGTCAGTGGTATATGGGTCAGTGAGCAACCCTGCCTTATAAAATAAGGCAAATTTTACCTGAGCACTGATGCCTCTCCTTCCTCTTTATACTGACCTGCATATATATATATATATATATATATATATATATACACATATATATATATAATTTATGTGCTTACACACACAGAGAGAGAAAGAGAGAGAGAGAGAGAGAGAGAGAGAGAGAGAGAGAGAGAGATAGAGAGAAGGGGGAAAAGACAGAGACAGAGACAGAGAGTACAAGGAATGATATTAACTAAATTACAAAAAAACCTTCCTTTTTGGGGTAAAAATAGAAAAGAAAGACGACGCTCTTATCTAAGAAGAACTTTACATTATTATGTAGACAAGATGTAGGATCTAATTGAGGAAGCAGGTTGAACTTTATAAAGCTCATCTGGGATCTGTAAAGAGGAGATGGGACTGTTAGGAAGGGAACTGAAATGGAAACCTGGTGGTATAGAGGCATTCCCATCTGCTGCAGGGAAGGTACGGCAGAAAGGAGTCTCTGTTAGTGGGAAGCAAATCTTGATATATCCAGTTTCTAGCAGAAGATGAGTTTTGAATACAGGCAAAGCTTTGGAGAGCTGCATATGACCAAAGCATATGGCTGTGAAGGTCATGTGGAAAGGTCACTATACTATAGTCATGTTGGGTTACCACCAGGTCATAATTGAAAGGAAAAAGGGCAATATGTTATTTTCAATATAAAATATTGATACCAGCAAAAGAGAAGAAACAAGTCACACTTGGGCTTTTAAAGTACAAATGGATAAAGGAAGGAGACTTTTAGTGGGAGTGACTGCTAGACTAGCCATTTATATACTTCTAAGAAACAGGATGTTTTTTAGAGACTTCAAGCAAGTGGACTTCCCTCTGGTATGTGGAAAGTGGGATTGTATATCTCTCTTGCCAGAACATGTTTATACAGTTACAAAAGTGTTAAAATGTGGCTTTTAATACCAACCCTTCCCACTACATTTTCAGTGGTAGAAGAATTTTAAAACACGAATATGGGCATTGATTACACACTTTCTACTTAAAGAGAAACTGTACTTATTATTTGTTGTCTTAATTGCCTTCATGTAAATATTTAGAATTGGAGATGGAACTCTCTAATGGGTATTCCAATATACTAGGCTGGACAAGGATGAAGCCAGTAAGACCTGTGATGCTAAGACAGTGTGGGCAGCTGGGAGAAAAGATACATATAAGGAAAAAAGCAGAACCAGGCAGGCAGAGTGGAGATAAATAGCCGCAAATGAGAACTTCCTGGTCCTCTAGGACTCTCAGTGTAAGCATGACCATTCAAATGTTCATAGTTCTATATACTTTATGCACAACATGGAAATCCACCATGCTCTGTCATGTTACCCTCAGTGTCCTCCATTTGTTCTGTAACACTGATGCCTGGTTGGTTGTTTTGTAGAAAGCACAGACATAGGACCCCTGCCCAGGGGTAAATGTGAGGCTGAGGACTCAGAAAAACTGTAGAGGTAGAGCAAATGAGCAAAACAGGAATTTATCACTGAAGAGGCTGTGCCTGGGCTTTAAGCTTCAGAATTTGTTACCTCTCTGGGCTAGTGCTGAATCCAATGGCTTAGCAAAGATATGAATCAAGTCAATTTATTTACATTTCAAAGGAAATGAAAATGTATGCTGATGTCTAGATTACCCTGTGAGTTCCCACTGAATTTATCTTCTATCATGAATATTATCACTTCCTTTCTTTAAAGTGAGTATTGTCTTTTTATTACTGTAATAAACATCATCTCTAAAAGAAACCCGAGGAGGAATGGGATTTTTGGGTTTATGTTTTCCTACCACAGAGCATTATTAAGGCAAGTTGAAGCAGGAAGCAGGAGGCAGGAACTGAAGCAGAGTGATCTTGGAACTTTCCTGCTTCCTGGCTTGTTCCTCGTAGCTTGCTTTCTTATACACATAGCCTCACTTGCATGGATTTATGCTTGAAGTAATTAAAGTTTGGGATCTTCACTGTATTGAAGGCACAATAAATGACCAATGCAAAACACTGTGCAGAGCTCAAAGTGTGTGAGTATTCACACCATACAACAGTACATCAGTAGGCTGCATCAGTATTAATATCCTGGTTATGATATTGCTCTGTACAATATTGCATTTGAAGGAAATTGGTGCTATTGGTATCTCTCTGTACTTTTCTTGTAACTATATTAGAACCAGCAGTTATCTCAACATGAAAAATTATTAGTAAAGTCACTGCTTAATATATTTTTCTCTCAGCAGTTCAAGTGGACCCAACTTCTCTAAAAAGACACTAGGTTCCCTTTCCTGTTCTTTTTTTTTACATCATCACTAAACATGGAATACAAACCGTGTGTGTGTGTGTGTGTGTGTGTGTGTGTGTGTGTGTATGTGTATGTGTTTGTTCATATGACATTCTATGTGAGTTTATTCCTATGATTTGAATGAGAATGGCCCCCATTCGCTCATTTGTTTGAATAACCTGTCCCCAGTTGATATTCTGCTTAAGAAGGATTAAAAAAAAAAAGAAGAATTAAAGGGGTGGTCTTCTTGGATATGTGTCTCTGGGTGTGGGCATTCAGGTTTCAAAAAAAAAAAAACCACATTAGATGCATCCAATTTCTCTCTTTGTCTCTTTTTCTGTCTGCCTCTATCTCTGTGCCCGTCTGTCTCTCTGCTTCTCTCTCCTCACTCTCTCCTTTCTCTCTCTTTCTCTGCCTGTGAAGCAGGACATAAAGCTCTCAGCTATGGTTCCACCTGTGTGCTTCTCTCCATAATAATGACCTAACCACCTGAAACGGTAGGTAAACCCCCAGACCAACCCACCATGCCTTGGTCATGGTATCTCTTCAGAAGAAAAGAATGCTAAGATGATCCCCAGGGAAAATGCGAAGGAAGCCATCTTTGGTCTGGAGCAGCATGCATATAGTCTTGTGTCCTCTTATTAGTGGATCTTTTCAATAACATGCCTTTGCTTATTTTTTGTTGCTGCAACAAAATATTCTAAGGAAAACAACCTGCTTTAGCTTATGCTTCACTGTCCGGTCTACCATGGTGGAATGCCAAGGCGGCAGGTATTTGAAGCATTGGCTGTATTGTGTTGGCTGTCAGAAGAGAATGGCTGAGTGGATGATGCTGAATTCTTTCGCCCCTTTTCATTCTGTTCAGGGCCCAACTCACGAACTGGTGCTGTTGGCATCCATGGTGAGTCTGTCAACATCAGTTCACCCAATAAGAAAAATCTCTCACAGGCATGCTCAAAGACCCACCTCTTATGGGATTCTAAATTTCCTCAAGTTGAAAATGAACACTAACTGTCATAGAACATAAGTTTCTCAGTACAATAGTAAATATAGTTATCTGCACATTTTTTTCCTTGAGCTTTGGAGTTTCTGCTATTTTGTTTGACTTGACAGTGAAATAGTGTCAAGAAGATATCAGGTAGAGCCTGCAAGATGGTCCAGTGAGTGCCTCCTACTAATCCCAACGACCTGAGTTTGGTTCCTGAAACTTACATCATAGAAAAAGAGAAATAACTCCTATAGGTTGTCCTCTGACCTACACACACACACACACACACACACACACACACGCACGCACATGCACACACACATGCACACACACATACACACACCCATGCACACACATGTACACTATAATATGAATGTTTATATATCCTCTCATATACACATGCACAAAGTAAATAAATGTTAGAAGTTTTTCTTTTTCTTTTTTTCAAGGAAGCACATAGTTTTACAGATTGACTCTACAGGGTTTCACTGAATTCCAGAAATATTCTTTGTAGAAATTCATTTGTGTTTTTCTTGAAAATGTTGTACTTGTACACAATTGGCACCGAGACTGTGGGTTCTATGAAACCAGCTCTTGTAATTTTTCATCCTCTTGTAAAGAGTAAACGTATGGATAGGGACCACTTCTTTCAGGAGCAGTCATTCTGGTCATTGTCACTCAAGACAGAAACGAAGAATTTTCCTTAGTATCCTCTATCTCTATTCATAATTTTTAAGATCCCCAGAGCTGTACCAGCAATTCCTTGCACCAAATCACCCATTGTTTACAGACGCCATCAGAACATCATTGACACCACCTTGGTTATCTATAACGCACTCTCTTATTTCTGGGATGAGATGAGCCAGGTGAGAGACAAGATTTCTGTAAATCCAATCTCAAGGATGCTGTACTGCTGAAGTAATCATGTACCAGGTCAAGTTTAGAGAGGTCTGTGTTTCTTTAGAAAAAACTGCTGCAGCCTGTTTCTTTAGGTTCTAACTGGCAAAGCAATTACCAGTGATAGAAGACCAAAGTTGGTGGTAATTGTTGCTCTGTCATTTAAGATATGATCTTCAGAAAAGGAAAGAGGACCAGGTGCAACAGTTATAATGTCCTCATCCTTCTGTCTATCAGGAGGTTCCCAGAAACAAGAATCTGCAAGTACTCCCCATATATAGGTCATGGTAGGAGAGTACTGAAATATGATGCATTTACCTAGCTGTTTTCCAGATTGCTTGAGTTCTGTGTTTATTTTTTCACTTTGCAAACCCTACATTTGTCTCTCAGTCAGTGGTGTGTAGGTTGGCTAAATTAGAATCTTGAATGGCATTATTTTAACAATATTTATTTTGGGGTGCTACCCTACGGACCATGATTAAGTTGCTGGAGGAAGGAGACTTAGTTTATATAAGTTGTAAACCTCTGGAATTGGTACTGATGCACAGATGGGGTGAGAGCATGATAGCATCACAGAATTCCATATTCAACAAGGCTGAGAATCTACCAGCTGAGACCAGGAGGTTGAATGGACATGGTGTGTCCTAGTTCGAAGGGGCTATTAGGTGGCATCCGTGTTTTCTTAGAGTCTCCTGACATCTAATTCAAATCCTGCATTTCCCCAAATTTCCCACTATAAGGATTACATACTCCTAGACCCCTTAACTTTTTTATGTGATTTGTGTCTTCAAGCTCCAAGGGTTTCTATGCCATAAGACCAGACACTGCCATAGGTTACCAACATCCTACTTATTAGAATTGTTAAGATTTGTCCTACTAGTTTTCATAGAGCCAAGAGGTTCCATATAGGTAGGGAGGAGAAAAAGCATGCATGACATTTGCCAGTATGAGACCTTGCTTGTCACACTACTGACCAACCAGCCAAAGAGGTACCCACTATTGCAGCAGTAGGGTAACTGTTGCATGGTAACAAACTCCTTTCCTTTTTGATTTGAGACTTTTTTACAGGAAGGAATTTCATGATTGATACTGTAATCCTTGTCAAAAGCCCATAACCAAGAAGCTCATAGGCCCTCGAACAGAACCTTCTCTAGCTACTTTGCTAAATGGTCACATGGTCAAATAGCCATTTAAATATTTATTCTTATATCATTGGACCTGGACTGCTCTCTACCTTGGCTTAGAATACCCTTTGTTTTTCTTATTTAGTCCACACGAGGCAATGCAGAGATTGATGACAGATCAAAATGTTTAGAGCAAAAGATGGAGTGCTCAGCCTGAAACAAGACATTTGTGTCAATGGACTCCTTGCTAGACTCCAGGGACATTTCAGAAGGGGAGGGGCAGAGTGAGTCTAAGAGGGAGAGGATGGAAAGCAACCCTGTGAAATGATGTCTCCTGGGCATAGGATATGGCTATCGAACTCAGTAACACAAAGCAGCTGTGTCTACTTGCACAAGACCTACAAAAGATGAAGCCAGCCAAACTTCTGACTTAGATGGGCAGGTGCTTTCCCGGATCCACCCATTAAGGAAGAGATATAGATACCTGCTTGGAAAGGAAAATCTTATTTGCTTTTAGTTTTGAGTTTGTCCATATTGGTAGTTAATATTTCTATTGAATTTATAAAATTATGCTGCGGTTAAATTTCATGTAAAAGCAATTTAAAACATTATTTGCCTTCATTCTTATTGCAACCCATGTTTTCTTTGAGGGAAATATAACTTCACAAATATAACTTTCTAGCTTTAAATAGGGTGCTAACCATCTAAGAGAATATAAAGAAGAATCATCTAGAGCCTAGTCTTGAAATGATCTTATTTTACACATTAAAAGGAAACTCTTCTCCCTGTGTTTCCTAACTGTAAGTATGCAATGAAAACTATTATTTTCCTGGTAAGTTGAAGCTTTCTACATTATTATATTTACTCAAAAAAAAGACACTAAAGCTCATTAAATTTCAATTAACCCAGTGGCCAAAACATTGTCAAAGAGAAAAGAAATGAAGAAAGAAATACTGAGTGAGACCCCAGACCACTGAACAGACATGAGACATGTTTCTTTCTTGAATGTTGAATTCCAATTCAGTTTTAGAGGGTCCCTTCTACCTGAACCTGCTCTCTTCTTTCTCCTTCAAGTTGCCTGCTAGAGTCCTTCCTACAGTTATAAGTGTTTGAGAAGCAGTCATCGGCCACAAATATGATTAGAAGGTGACCAAAACTAAACTTTTGTTCTGGGGATGATTTTACAGTTCTGCAGAGAACCCATATTAAAGTCAGCTTTGAAAAATCTAAGCCTACAGCATAGTCCCCATTATTACATTAGGGTCTGATTCTAAGCAAGTATTTATTCCATCCATTTTCACTGAGATCTTTCTGTTTATGTTACTGAGTTACTAGAATTGAGAGCCATAGTCTTCTGACTAATTCAAGTCTTTCTAGAGCAAATACCATTTGACATTTGGTAATGTTGATGCCAGAACACAATGAGATAATCTACACTAAAAAATGCACATGTAAATACTGGTTATCTGGGAAATACTATATATTATGTCGATCAAACACTAGTTTTCTGGAAGATTTTAGTTTTATGACTACCAGAATTATATTACAGAAATTTGGTGCAAAGTACCTATCTGTATTGCAGCTTCCTTCTTTGTGGTCATAAAGGCATGCATGTGGCAAAGTTCCCAGGCTTTGCAGTGAGACCTGATTCTGCCATGCTGATGAATACTGTCTTACTCTTCCTATGGCTGCCAGGTAATGACTGACTTTCTTCTTGGACTAAAATGATGACAAAGGGCCAGGTATTAATTCTTTTCTACAAATGAACAATTCGGTGTGTTACATGTGCACAATTATAGTGGTTGTCAGGTATTGTGGTTTAAAACTCTATTTCCATTTTATTCCTGTATGAAAACACACAGTATTTTAACATACTCATCAAAAATTGTTTTATAGTGCTCACTTCAGCAGCACATATACTAAAATTGGAACGATAGAGAGAAGATTAGAATGGCCCCCACGCAAGGATGAAGGGAAATTTGTGAAGCGTTCCACTACATAAACAAACTCAAAGAAAAAAACCACATGGTCATCTCATTGGATGCTAAAAAAGCATTTGACAAAATTCAGCATCCTTTCATGCTAAAGGTCTTGGAAAGAACAGGAATTCAAGGCCCATACCTAAACATAGTAAAAGCAATTTACAGTCGACTGGTAGCCAACATCAAAGTAAATGGAGAGAAACTTGAAGCAATCCCACTAACATCAGGAACTAGACAAGGCTGCCCCCTCTCACCATATCTCTTAAATATAGTACGTAAGGTATTAGCTAAAGCAATTTGACAACATAAGGAAGTCAAAGGGATACAAGTTGGAAAGGAAGAAGTCAAACTATCACTATTCACAGATGATATGATAGTATACTTAAGTGACCCAAAAAACTCCACCAGAGAACTCCTACAGCTGATAAACAACAAAGCAAAGTGGCTGGTTATAAAATCAACTCAAGCAAATAAGTAACCTTCCTATACTCAAAGGATAAGCAGACTGAGAAAGAAATTAGGGAAATAACACCCTTCACAATAGCCACAAACAATATAAAGTATCTTGGTGTGACTCTAACCAAACAAGTGAAAGATTTATATAACAAAAACTTCAGGTCTCTGAAGAAGGAATTGGAAGAAGACCTCAGCAAATGGAAAAATCTTCCATGCTCGTGGTTTGGCAGGATTAATATAGTTAAAATGGCAATCTTGCCAAAAGCAATATACAGATTCAATGCAATACCCATCAAAATACCAACTCAGTTCTTCATAGAGTTAGAAAGAGCATTTCTCAAATTCATCTGGAATAACAAAAAACCCAGGACAGCTAAAACTATCATCAACAGTAAAAGAACTTCTGGGGGAATCAGATCCCGGATGTTAAGCAATACTACAGAGCAGTAGTGTTAAAAAAAAAACTGCATGGTATTTGTACAGTGACAGGGAGGTGGGTCAATGGAATAGGGTTGAAGACCCAGAAGTGAACCCACACATCTATGGCCAATTGATCTTCGACAAAGGAGCTGATAACATCTAGTGGAAAAAAGATAGCCTTTTCAACAAATGGTGCTGGCTCAACTGGAGGTCAACATGCAGAAGAATGAGAATTGATCCACTCTTATCTCCTTGTACTAAGCTCAACTCCAAGTGTATCAAAGACCTTCTCATAAAACCAGATACACTAAAATCAATAGAAAAGAAACTGGGGAAGAACCTTGAGGACATTAGCTCAGGGGGAAAGTTCTTGAATAGAACACCAATAGCTTATGCTCTAAGATAAAGAATAGACAAATGGGACCTCATAAAATTACAAAGTTTCTGTAAGGCAAAAGACACTGTCAAAAGGACAAATCGGCAACTAACAAATTGTGAAAAGATCTTCACCAACCCTACATCTGACAGAGGGCTAATATCCAATGTATACAAAGAACTCAAGAAGTTAGACCCCCAGAAAACCAAGTAACCCTATCAAAAATGGGGTACAGAGCTAAACAAAGACTTTTCCCCTGAAAAAATACGGATGGCTGAGAAACACCTTAAAAAATGTTCAACATCATTAGTCATTAGAGAAATGCAAATCAAAACAACCCTGAGATTTTACCTCACACCAGTCAGAGTGGCTAAGATTAAAAACTCAAGAACCAGCAGGTGTTGGCAAGGATGTGGAGAAAGAGGAACACTCCTCCACTGCTGGTGGGACTGCAAGCTGGTACAACCACTCTGGAAATCAGTCTGGCAGTTCCTCAGAAAACTGGACATGATACTTCCAGAGGACCCAGCCATACCACTCCTGGGCATATACCCAGAAGATTCCCCAGCATGCAATAAGGATACATGCTCTACTATGTTCATAGCAGCCTTATTTATAATAGCCAGAATCTGGAAAGAACCCAGAAGTCCCTCTTTGGAGGACTGGATACAAAAAATGTGGTATATATACACAATGGAGTACTATTCAGCCATTAGAAACAATGAATTCATGAAATTCTTAGAGAAATGGATGGAGCTGGAGAACATCATACTAAGTGAGGTAACCCAGTCTCAAAAGAATACCCATGGTATGCACTCACTGATAAATGGATGTTAGCCTAGAATCTCGGAACACCAAATACACAATCCACATACCAAATGATGTCTGACAAGAAGGAAGGAGTGGACCCTGGTGCTGGAAAGGCTCAAAACATCAGTGTAGGGAAATACCAGAACAGGGATGTGGGAAGGGGTGGATGGGGGAACAGGGGGAGGGAAAAGGACATGTGGGACCTTAGGGTGGCGGGGAACCAGAAAAAGGGAAATTAAATGTAAATATAGAATATATCCAATAAAAAAGTGTAATAAGAAAAAATTTTTATATATTGTTATTTGTGCAATTTTGCTAACAAGTACTTAAACTTTGTTAAGAGTATCCTCAAATGCTAGATTCTCTTCAAGTTCAAAATTAGTATCTTAGATTACTGAACCAGTTGCACTTTTCATCACAGGAAGTATTTATATCTACAGCCCTGAAAGCGGTTTGTTCATAGAGGAAACAGACATTTGGAAGTATTTTTTCACCAAATGTAGTCAATAGGTCACTTTCTGAAATAGAGAGCTGCATTAAGGCCAATGCCAATGTAACGCACCCTTCTGTTGGTTAAAATTCTAATGACTTACAAAGTGCCTGCCTCTGACTTCCTGTCCTTTATTGTAAGGGCCATAATAAAAAGCATAGTAAAAATATGCTTTTATACTTAAGAATTCTTCATGATTTGGTTTAATAGTATACATGAAATAAAATGCCATTTAAACAATAGAGTGAGATGCTGTCATATAGTGGAAAAGAAAACAACAAACAATCTCAACAGGAAGTTCTCTGAACTTTCAGGCCAGCTGTGGGAAGAGTGGGAGGGAAACAAGTGAACATTTGCTTTTTGCATTTTCAGAATTGTAATCTTGGATAGAACACTCAAAGAATAGTCTATTCTAGGACAATAGGAAATTACTGTGACAGGGGAGAGAAGTACCCTTCAGATCTCTTCTTTTCCCTTTAGATCTCTTTAGAAAAAGTGATATATGTGTAGCTACAGGATGTGGGAATACCTTTTCAAGGAATATTATGGATAATCAAATTTAATATAAACCAGAGTTGATTTAAAAGTAATGTGTTTGCTTTTTGTGTTTATCTGTTTTTGAAATACTAAGCCATTTACTTCTGATTTAACAGTTTAGGGTTCCTGTGATGATGAATTCTGTGAAGAAGGGAGGTGGGGTGGAGGGACTTGGAGGAGTCCTTACAACAAAATTGTATAACAAAACTGGTCTGAAATAATACATAAGTCTTCATAGAAATTCAATGTGTTCAGACCTGTTTATGAAAATAACTTTATTAAGCATTTTGCATACCTATGGGTTTCAAAGCAAAAATTTTGAACTTTTTATTTGATCAATGAAAGTAGATTACTATTTTAATACAAATACTAGCATAATGTTTATCTTTTTCAAATGGATTGGCTTTTGTAGATGATATAAAATCCATGGTGTTGGGGGGAACTGGGAAAGGGGAAAGCCTTTGTAATGTAAACATAGAATATAGAAAATAAAAATTAAATAAAAAAAAAAGAAAAAAAAGAAAGCATTCCTGAGATGTGTTCTGTTGTTTAAAAAAAAATGTATAGCAAATTCAAGAAAGTACTAGAAAGGTAGGAAATATACAATCTTATTTTAGAAGAAGAAAACCTTCTTTAGGTTTAAAGAAGCCATGGAATTGTATATTTCATTAAATATACCTATGGTAAAATCTCTTAGATGATTTACATGGCAAAGAAGGAGGGTAGACAACAAATTCATGTTGTGATGACAATATTTGGTACATATTTTCCTTGGAATGAACAAAATGATCTGTCTAAGGAAAACGTGACTGAGTGTTACTAAGGACAAAATGCATACTTCCTCATAGACAAGAATTTTGAGCTTCTTTTTGACATGTATATGATGATATTATCTTGAAATGGCATCATATAACAAAGGATGTTATAATAATAGTCTGAACTATTGGAAGATATGATAGCCATAGAAGTTAATACTATTTGGATATTCAATGTAAGATATAAATATCCCTGCACAAAATTATCTGTCAATCTGTGTAAGTATAAGATAGTCCCAGAGATATTTATATGGATTATTACTACATAATATGAATGGAGATGTAGATTCTACATCATGAAGATCCCTTGGGACAGAGCAATTGCTGGGATTTGGTGTAAGGTCAAAGGAAAATATCTATAAATGCTTCAGGAGTCTTTCGAAAAAATGTTCTCTCTTTTCAACAAAACATCTCCAAATTCAGACATGGAAGACCAAAAATAGCTGTCTTGTTTTAATACAGAATTTCAAAAAATTAAGAAATGTCAAAAAGGCATCACTCTTACAACAAAGTTCTTTCCTAAAACTGTAAGGGTATTTAAAGGGTAGTTATGAAAAATTTTAACTTGTTATGAATTCACTGTTAATATTAAATGTAGTAAAATGTGTTTGAAATTTTAACTTACATAACTATTAATACATGTGTTGTACATAAAGACTCTGGAGAAGGCAATGACTTCTAAAAATATAAAGAATCAAGAATACGCCAAGGTATTTTATGTTGTTTGTGGCTATTGTGAAGGGTGTTCTTTCCCTAACTTCTTTCTCAGCCTGCTTGTCCTTTGAGTACAAGAAGGCTACTGATTTGCTTGAGTTAATTTTATAACCAGTCACTTTGCTGAAGTTGTTTATCAGCTGTAGAAGTTCTCTGGTGGAGTTTTTTGGGTCACTTAAGTAAACTATCATATCATCTGCAAATAATGATAGTTTGACTTCTTCCTTTCCAATTTGTATCCCTTTGACTTCCTTATGTTGTCTAATTGCTCTAGCTAGAACTTCAAGTACTATATTGAAAAGATATGGAGAGAGAGGGCAGCCTCGTCTAGTCCCTGATTTTAGTGGGATTGCTTCAGGTTTCTCACCATTTATTTTGATGTTGGCTACTGGTTTGCTGTAGATTGCTTTTACTATGTTTAGGTATGGGCCTTGAATTCCTGCTCTTTCCAAGACTTTTAGCATGAAAGGATGCTGAATTTTGTCGAATGCTTTTTCAGCATCTAATGAGATGACCATGTGGTTTTTTTTCTTTTAGTTTGTTTATGTAGTGGATTACGTTGATGGATTTCTGTATATTGAACTATCCCTGCATCCCTGGGATGAAGCCTACTTGATCATGGTGAATGATCATTTTGATGTGCTCTTGGATTCGGTTGGCAAGAATTTTATTTAGTATTTTTGCATCTATATTCATAAGAGAAATTGGCCTGTAGTTCTCTTTCTTTGTTGGATCTTTTTGTGGTTTAGGTATTAGCGTAATTGTGGCTTCAAAGAATGAGTTGGGCAGTATCCCTTCTGTCTCTATTTTGTGGAATAGTTTGAGAAGTATTGGTGTTAAGTCTTCTTTGAAGGTCTGGTAGAATTCTGCACTAAAACCATCTGGTCCTGTACTTTTCTTGGTTGGGAGGCTTTCTATAACCCCTTCTATTTCTTTAGGGGTTATGGGACTATTTAGCTGATCTATTTGATGCTGATTTAATTTTGGTATTTGGTATCTGTGTAGGAAATTGTCCATTTCCTCTAGATTCTCCAGTTGTTTTGAGTATAGACCTTTGTAGTAGGATCTGATGATCTTTTGAATTTCCTCAGTTTCTGTTGTTATGTCTCCCTTTTCATTTCTAATTTTGTTAATTTGTATACTGTCTCTGTGTCCTTTGGTTAGTCTGGCTAAGGGTTTATCTATCTTGTTGATTTTCTCAAAGAACCAGCTCCTGGTTTTGTTGATTCTTTGTATGGTTCTCTTTGTTTCTATTTGATTGATTTCAGCCCTGAGTTTGATGATTTCTTGTCTTCTACTCCTCCTGGGTGAATTAACTTGTTTTTCTTCCAGGGCTTTAAGGTGTGCCGTTAAGCTGCTAGTGTATGCTCTCTCCAGTTTCTTTTTGGATGCACTTAGAGCTATGAGTTTTCCTCTTAGCACTGCTTTCATTGTGTCCCATAGATTTGGGTAGGTTGTACCTTCATTTTCATTGAATTCTAAAAAGTCTTTGATTTCTTTTTTTATTTCTTCCTTGACCAAGGTGTCATTGAGTATTGTTCAGTTTCCATGTGTATGTGGGCTTTCTGTTGTTTTTGTTGCTATTGAAGACCACTCTTACTCCATGGTGATCTGATAGGAGGCATGGGATTAGCTCGATCTTCTTGTATTTGTTGACATCTGTCTTGTGACCAATTATATGGTCTATTTTGGAGAAGGTACCATGCGGTGCTGAGAAAAAGGCATATTCTTTAGCTTTAGGATGAAATGTTCTATATATATCTGTTAAATCCAATTGGTCCAGAGTTTCAATTAGTTTCACTGTGTCCCTGTTTAGTTTCTGCTTTCCTGATCGGTCCATTGAGGAGAGTGGAGTGTTGAAGTCACCCACAATTATTGTGTTAGGTGTAATGTGTGCTTTAAGCTTTAGTAAGGTTTCTTTTACGAATGAGGGTGCCCTTGCATTTGGAGCATAGATGTTCAGTATTGAGAGCTCTTCTTGGTGGATTTTCCCTTTGGCCAGCAAGAAGTGACCTTCTGAGTCTCTTTTGATGATTTTAGGTTGGAAGTCAATTTTATCTGATATTAGAATGGCTACTCCAGCTTGTTTCCTGAGACCATTTGCTTGTAAAAATTTTCTTCCAGCCTTTTACTCTAAGGCAGTGTTTGTCTTTAACACTGAGATGTGTTTCCTGTATGCAGCAAAATGTAGGGTCCTGTTTCCATATCCAGTCTGTTAATCTATGTCTTTTTATTGGGGAATTGAGTCCATTGATGTTAAGAGATATTAAGGAATAGTAATTATTACCTCCAGACATTTTTGAAATTATATTTATTTATCTTATTTATTTTTTATATTCGAGAGGTTATCTTCTTTTGGGTTTGATGAGAGGAGGTTTCTATCTTGCATCTTCCCGGGTGCAGTTTCCATCCTTGTCTTCGTGTTTTCCCCCTATTATCCTTTGTAGGGCTGGATTTGTGAAAAGATATCGTGCAAATTTGGTTTTGTCATGGAATACCTTGATGTCTCCATCTATGGCGATTGAGAGCTTTGCTGGGTAAAGTAGTTTTGGCTGAAGTTTGTGTTCTCTTAGAGTTTGCATTATATCTGCCCAGGATCTTCTAGCTTTCATGGTCTCAGGTGAGAAGTCTGGTGTTATTCTGATAGGTCTTCCTTTATAAGTTACTTTGTCTTTTTCTCTTGCTGCCTTTAATATTCTTTCTTTGTTTAGTACATTTGGATTTTTGATTATTATGTGACGGGATGTATTTCTGTTCTGATCCAGTCTGTTTGGGGTTCTATATGCTTCTTGTATATTCATGGGCATCTCTCTCTTTAGGTTGGGGAAGTTTTCTTCCACAATTTTGTAGAAGATATTTGCTGGCCCTTTAACTTGTAAATCTTCCCTGTCGTCTATACCTATAATCCTTAGGTTTGGTCTTCTCATTGTGTCCTGGATTTCCTGGATGTTTTGGGTTACAGCCTTTTTGCATTTAGTATTTTCTTTGACTGTTGAATCAATGGTTCCTATGGTATCTTCGGCTTCTGATATTCTGTCTTCCCAAGGTTTTCTATCTCCAATGTTGTCTCCCTCTGCAATTTCTTAGTTGTTTCTACTTCTGTTTTTAGTACCTGGATGGATATGCTCAGATCTTTCGCTTGCTTGATTGTGGTTTCATGTATTTCTTTAATAGATTTTTGTGTTCCTCTTTCATAGCTTCTACTTGTTGGCCCACGTTCTTCTGTATTTCTTTAAGTGGTTTTTGTCTTTCTTTCTTATTGTCTTCTTCTTTTTGATCCATCTTCTGCATTTCTTGAAGTGATTTTTGTATTTGCCTTGTAAAGGCTTCTAACTTTTGATCCATTTTCTTCTCTATTTCTTTATGAGATTTTTTCTATGTGTTCAGCTACCAGCATCCTGACCAGTGATTTTATATCCAAGTCTTGTTTTTCTGGTGTTTTGGGGTATAACTCTAACCAAACAAGCGAAAGATCTGTATGACAGGAACTTCAAGTCCTTGAAGAAAGAAATCGAAGAAGACCTCAGAAGATGGAAAAATATTTCTTGCTCCTGGATTGGCAGGATCAATATAGTAAAAATGGCCATCTTGCCAAAAGCAATATACAGATTCAATGCGATCCCCATCAAAATCCCAACTCAATTCTTTATAGATGTAGAAAGAGCAATTCTCAAACTTATCTGGAGCAACAAAAAACCCAGGATAGCTAAAACTATTCTCAACAATAAAAGGACTTCTGGGAGAATCAATATCCCTGACCTTAAACAGTACTACAGAGCAATTGTGTTAAAAAGTGCATGGTTTTGGTACAGCAACAGGCAAGTGGATCAATGGAATAGGATTGAAGACCCAGAAATTAACCCACAGACTTATGGTCACTTGATCTTTGATAAAGGAGCCACAACCATCCAGTGGAATAAGGATAGCCTCTTCAACAAATGGTGCTGGTTCAACTGGAGGTCAACATGCACAAGAATGCGAATTGACCCACTCTTATCTCTTTGCACTAAGATCAACTCCAAGTGGATCAAGGACCTCCACATAAAACCAGACGCACTGAAACTATTAGAAAAGAAACTTGGGAAGACCCTGGAGGACATAGGCACAGGGGGAAAGTTCCTGAACAGAACACCAATAGCTTATGCACTAAGATCAAGAATTGACAAATGGGACCTCATAAAATTACAAAGTTTCTGCAAGGCAAAGGACACTGTCAGAAGGACAAAACGACAACCAACAAAGTGGGAAAATCTCTTCACCAACCCCACATCCGACAGAGGGCTAATATCCAATATATACAAAGAACTCAAGAAGTTAGACCCCAAAGAACCAAATAACCCTATCAAAAAATGGGGTACAGAGCTGAACAAAGAATTTTCACCAGAAGAAATTTGGATGGGCGAGAAACACCTTAAGAGATGTTCAACATCATTAGTCATCAGAGAAATGCAAATCAAAACAACCCTGAGATTCCACCTCACACCAGTTATAATGGCTAAGATTAAAAACTCAAGAGACAACAAGTGCTGGTGAGGATGTGGAGAAAGAGGAACACTCCTCCACTGTTGGTGGGATTGCAAAATGGTAAAACCACTCTGGAAATCAGTGTGGCGGTTCCTCAGAAAATTGGGCATGTCCCTTCCAGAGGACCCTGGCATACCACTCCTTGGCATATACCCAGAGGATTCCCTGCATACAATAAAGACACATGCTCCACTATGTTTATAGCAGCCTTGTTTATAATAGCCAGAAATTGGAAGGAGCCCAAATATCCCTCAAAGGAGGAATGGATACAGAAAATGTGGTATATTTATACAATGGAATACTACTCAGCAATTAAAAATAATGAATTCATGCAATTTGTAGGTAAATGGTTAGAAAATGCAACCACTGATAAGTGGATATTAATGAGCCCAGAAGCCCTAAATACTCAAGGCACAATTAGCAAGTCAAATGATTCCCAAGAAGAAAGGAGAGGATCCTGGGCCTGGAAAGATTGGATCCAGTTTTGTAGAGAAACTGTGGGGGGAGGGGGAATGATTGGGGAATAGTTGGGGGGGAGAGGAATTATGGGACATAGGGAGCGGGGGAACTGGGGAAGGGGAAAGCCTTTGGAATGTAAACATAGAATATAGAAAATAAAAATTAAAAAAAAGGAATCAAGGATATATGATTTAATACCCACTGTACCTCATTTCGAGTGTTTTGATATTTTATTCATCTCCATTTTCTCTTAAAAGAACTCACTGAGTTCAGTTAGTACTGCCTGTGAGTGTATGGATATGAGACCATACTCTGAAGCAAAGACATCCTGTCAGTGACTGCAATAAGAAGAAAATTGACTCTTCTTTTCCCAGAAGCCATAAGTACCAATAACCCCTTATCTAGAGGTTGAGTCTAATATACTCCTTCCCTACCCATGCTGGGATTATGAATAGCTTGTTCCTGGGCCAGTACCACAGTTGCTATGTGTTTGCATGTGTGTGGTCTGTGCCAAATCCAGAAGAAAGTATTTCACACCACTGCTATCTTACAAGTCTATAGTCTTCTCCCTTAATGTTCCCTAACTACTGGAAACTGGAGCAGAGTTGCTATAGACATCCTATTTATGACTGAGCAATCAATAGTCAGTGTTATTCTGAACACTTTGATGAGTTATGAGTCTGTATTAATGCTTGACCACCACAAGGCTCTCTGTCCAAGGTTGAGAGCAGTATTCATCTATGGGCATTAATACAAAAATAGTTTGGCAGGATGTCCATTTAACCAAACAACTCTCTACCTATGACCTCCCTATCCATGATATTTTTCACCTAGTTTATGGTATCTGGTTTAGGTTCCCTCATATGGAACAGGCCTTAAATCCAATCAAAAGGTGATTGACTTTCCCCATAAGAGTCATATGACTCCACTTCAGGGGACACATCTTGTTTGGTAGACTGGTATTATAATATGCATGATCTGAGACTTAGTAGGACTACCCACATCTTGCCAAACTGTGGTGACTTAAGAAATATGGTCTTGTCTTGGTTTGTAGACAACCAAGAGCATTGACAAGAGACCAGGCTGTTTTGAAGGCATTTGGGAGTCTCTCTGACCAATACTTAGTAGGGAGAAATTCTATGCCTGGTATTGAGATTTTTGTTCACTAACTCATGTCTTCTGGGGGAAGTTTTGTTCACGCCAATAAAGGGTGTCTGGCAGGAGTGATTCTTTTTATAATAAGATACTCTGGGTGGACAGTTTAGTATATATGCAGAATGGGAATAGTCTCTGAACTAAAACTGAAAAGTTCATTTAATTCCGTACCTAATCGTAGTATCTTTGAAACAATTTACATGGCCTGATCCAACACAAGAACCAACACAGGTAATAAGAGGTCATGGTCTCTTTCTTGTGTGTGAGGTATCATTTCACTTCTGGACACAAGTGGCATTCATGGGGGAATTTCAATAGCAGTGTGGTCTTCAGAAGTGAAAACTTCTGGATCAAGAGTTACCATTCTGTATGGATGTGATGGAAATATCATTCCTGCATTAATAAACTTAAGAGCAGTCCAGCCAACCTTTATTTTATTTAGGTCATTCACACATCCCCATACAATAGAAAATTGTATTTCAAATAATATCTTTAAGAACCCCGTGATAAGAGTAAATGTGGACTTAGAGAAATTTCTAACCAGAGTTGATCTTCACTCTGTTTTCTTCAATGGTTCTAGATTAGGAATAAGGGTTAGGTATTTTTGGTCTTCATCTTGATTTTTTTCCAGTTACTCCTAATGAATAGAGAAGCACTGAACAAAAGTCATATGAAAGCAAATGGACTACCTGCATTTTTGTATCAAAGTGATAGCTCTAAAATATGTTCAATAAATTCACAGAAAAAATCACTTATGATGGTAAAAGTGATATTTATTACATATTATTAATTGCAGATAATAAATAAGGGTTTTAATGCTTATGATGCTGTCATTTGTACACTGGTTATAAATTCCCATTTTGGATTGTCTTGATTGAGTGTGCTAAAGGAAAGAGCAGATAATGATCATGAAACAAACATAGTGGAGAGAAATCTAAACTCAGTCACATTTTGTGTTATAATCTTAGGGGCAGAATAACATTTGGTTGGCTTGCTTACTGTGAGTAGCCTAAATACGATCATTTGCTCTCAGTGCAGTGGGCAGTCAGCCATGGGCTACTGCTTGGGTTACTGTTACACTCCATCACCCCCCGCCCCCAAAATCAGATGTTAGTAAGAACTGATCTATATTTCTGAGTTCCTGGGGTTTTATATCAGCAGTTCATATCATCATTAGGGGAAAGCCAGTGCATACTGTTAATCTAATAGCTAAAATCAAACTAATCGGATGGTGCCATGAAAGCAGTCATTATGGGAAGCATCACAGATTCTCATGACTGTTCCTGCTGACAGTTATTAGACTCCTTTCCAGATGTTTTTCTCTCTTTTCCTTTTCAGTCAATTAGAAATAGCTACTACCAGGTCTATAGAATTTCCATCAGTTCAGCATGAGCTTTAAAAATTGACACTTTGAACTTCTAGTAGCTCAGATGATGGAATTTTGCCTCTTGCTACTCTCTACCCATTATAACTATATGGAACACTGGCTTTCCTCCAGTTCAGGGTTCTTCTTATTTCTTTTACATAAAATGATTGGATTTATGTTAATAGTAAGTAGTTCCACATTCTGATTAGATTAGCTGGTATTTTCATTTGTTACATTAGGACTAGGAGGTCATGAAAAAGGAGTGATAGTTAATATAGAAAAGAACATTTGCACTGCTGTATAAGCTCATTTTTAATATGCTTATGTGCATGTGTGCATATAGGTGTGTGCATATGTGTGTGTGTGAGAGAGAGATACACACAGAGAGACAGAGAGAAGCAGAGAGAGACAGACAGAGGGAGAGACAGAGAGAAAGAGAATGCACATGCACACATATACACACAAAAACGATGTCAGCATAGTGATAAAGCCTGACCAGTTGGAAAGGGGCCAGGCAACTTGGGTAGTAATGAAGACTGGATGAACACATGAAAACTTCATCCTTGTTAAAAAGCACAAACTTGCTTAAAGAAGAGTTCTGTGAGTCAATCATAGGCTGGTATCAACTGCCATTCTGCATCCTCAACAAGGGATTATTATTAAGACTATTAAATTAGAGTAGTCTACCTTTGCATGCCTGTGAGAAGAAAAGACCAAGAAAGGGAAAGGAGAAAAGGTGAATTTATGAAGCTTGTGTTTTGAATATGATTGTTTGCTTGTGTTTTTTGTGTTTGATCAGCAATGAACAAATACTGTGCTTGTGCTCATACAATGCTATTTCGACCCATAAATCCAAGGATGGACATCAACCCTTGAAGGAAACGCACTCGAATATAACATAGCTTAGATCATTTATGTTTGTCAAAGCATGATAGGCATCCCATACTCTATGTTTAATATGATAAAAAATCATTTAGGCAACATTTAAAAGAGGGGATTCCTTTATCTTACAATAAAGAATACGGGGAAGGAAGCTTTTAGGGTTGGTTAACTGAGCACATAAGTAATGTTTCCTGTATCTACTTTTGTGTTCCTACTCTACCACCTTCACCAGACAGATATGGTTACTTCTCTTGTCCTTACAATAGGCCAATTTCATTTTCAGATTGTAATAATACCTATGGACCAAAAGAGCTATATCCTTTTTGGTATATTGGTTGGTTAGTTTTAATTTATGGGAACAATATTTCTGGGGGCTTCACAGATTTCTCATGTTTATTAATCACATGTGGGTTCTTCATAATACAAACTGTAATAAAAGTGAGAGAATGGGCCACAAGTACCACATCAAACTACCATCAAGTTCTGGTCAATTTCTGTAACCATTCTCAGAGAGGCATTGGTCTGCTCTCTTGTCCCTGTGAATTAGATTGTGAACAGTTTCTGTAAAGGTAATGACTGACTCCTCAAGTTCTATTTTTACTATTTCATCTTGTTATTTTTGAGTTGTATATAGGCACTGCTGGTAACAATAATGTGGTCATTTATCTGGCTGAGCAGTGTTGTACAAAGGGTATGTGATATGCATCTATCATTTTACAAGTTGACAGGCATTCAAATGATTTTCACATTTCAGCTAATATTAACAAATCTAGCATGGATGCTTATATGAGCCCATATGTGCTCACTTCTCTTAGGTAAATAACTAGGCATGGAAATAGCAATATTGCATGATAGATAAATATAGATATAAATAACAAATAGATAAATAATGCATAAATAAATAGACAGATAAATAATAAGTAAGAAAGTAAATAAACAAATCTACCCAGTTTTTACAGTAGCTTCTTTTCTCATCACCAGTACTGAGAGTTTCAGTTCCCCTATATCTTGATCAAGTTTAAGAGCCTAGACTTTTTAACTTTTAGCCACGGCATTTGTCATGTACTGATGACCTTAATTTGTTATGCCCTAATCCCTAATGATGCCACTAATGCTTAATGTAACTGTCGTCTGTGTTCTTCTTGTGTGATATGTTGCTTCAACCTGCTTCCCTTTGAAGATCAAAACTGCCTTTTTATTACTACGTTATATGTGAAGCCTCTACATATTCTATATACAAAACCTTAGTCAAATATGTTTCAATGATATTTCCATCTGTTAAGGCTTGCCATTTTGTTTGAAGACTATTTTTTGGAAAACAGAAAATTTCATTTGGATGGAGTACAATTTATAAACATGTTCAGCCTTCATAATTATAACATAATACATTTCTGTTGTCTGACCCAACTACTCTGTGGTCCTTTGTCATGTTATTTCTAACAAATGGAATCCACCTCCAGTACCATTTAGTGATGAGACTATCTTTTACCTCTAATTGCCCTTGATCCTCAGAGCAATATCAACAGACCATATTTGTATGGGAGCCTTTCTGAATGGTACCTTCCCTTCCCTGGATATATCTTTGCGTTTGCCCAATTTGCATACAAACAATATGCTGCTTTTAAATAAGATTAAAATTTTACCAATTTGTTGGTTGCTGATTTGTCCTTTTGACAGTGTCTTTTGCCTTACAGAAACTTTGTAATTTTATGAGGTCCCATTTGTCTATTCTTGCTCTTAGAGCATAAGTAATTGGTGTTCTGTTCAGGAATTTTTCCCCTGAGCCAATGTCCTCAAGGGTCTTGCCCAGTTTCTTTTCAATTAGTTTTAGTGTGTCCGGTTTTATGGGGAGGTCCTTGATCCACTTGGAGTTGAGCTTAGTGCAAGGAGATAAGAGTGGATCAATTCTCATTCTTCTGCATGTTGACCTCCAGTTGAGCCAGCACCATTTGTTAAAAAGGCTATCTTTTTTTCCACTGGATGTTTTCAGCTCGTTTGTCGAAGATCAATTGGCCATAGATGTGTGGGTTCACTTCTGGGTCTTCGATCAGATTCTATGGATCCACCTCCCTGTCACTGTACAAATACCATGCAGTTTTTAACACTACTGCTCTGTAGTATTGCTTGACGTCCGGGATATTGATTCCCCCAGAAGGGCTTTTACTGTTGATGATAGTTTTAGCTATCCTGGGTTTTTTGTTATTCCAGATGAATTTGAGAATTGCTCTTTCTAACTCTATAAAGAACTGAGTTGGGATTTTGATGGGGATTGCATTGAATGTATATTGCTTTAGGCAAGATTGCCATTTTAACTATATTAATCCTGCCAACCCACAAGCATGGAAGATTTTTCCATTTTCTGATGTCTCCTTCAATTTCCTTCTTCAAAGACCTGAAGTTTTTGTCATATAAATCTTTCACTTGTTTGGTTAGAGTCACACCAAGATACTTTATATTGTTTGTGGCTATTGTGAAGGGTGTCATTTCTCTAATTTCTTTCTTGGCCTGCTTATCCTTTGAGTATAGGAAGGCTACTGATTTGCTTGAGTTGATTTTATAACCAGCCACTTTGCTGAAGTTGTTTATCAGCTGTAGGAGTTCTCTGGTGGAGTTTTTTGAGTCACTTAAGGATACTATCATATCATCTGTGAATAGTGATAGTTTGACTTCTTCCTTTCCGATTTGTATCCCTTTGACTTCCTTATGTTGTCAAATTGCTCTAGCTAGAACTTCAAGTACTATATTGAAAAGATATGGAGAGAGAGGGTAGCCTTGTCTAGTCCCTGATTTTAGTGGGATTGCTTCAAGTTTCTCTCCATTTATTTTGATGTTGGCTACTGGTTTGCTGTATATTGCTTTTACTATATTTAGATATGGGCCTTGAATTCCTGTTCTAGGGCTTTTAGCATGAAAGGATGCTGAATTTTGTCAAATGCTTTTTCAGCATCTAATGAGATGATCATGTGGTTTTTTTCTTTGAGTTTGTTTATGTAGTGGATTACATTGATGGAATTTGTATATTGAACCATCCATGCATCCCTGGGATGAAGCCTACTTGATCATGGTGAATGATCGTTTTGATGTGCTCTTGCATTCGGTTGGCAAGAATTTTATTTAGTATTTTTGCATCAATATTCATAAGGGAAATTGGTCTGTAGTTCTCTTTCTTTGTAGGATCTTTGTGTGCTTTTGGTATCAGCATTATTGTGGCTTTGTAGAATGAGTTGGGCTGTGTCCCTTCTGTTTCTATTTTGTGGAATAGTTTGAAGAGTATTGGTGTTAGGTCTTCTTTGAAGGTCTGATAGAATTCTGCACCAAAACCATCTGGCCCCATACTTTTTTTGGTTGGGAGACTTTCTATAACCCCTTCTATTTCTCTAGGGGCTATGGGACTGTTTAGCTGATCTAATTGATCCTGGTTTAATTTTGGTATTTGGTATCTGTCTAGGAAATTGTCCATTTCCTCTAGATTCTCCAGTTGTGTTGCATATAGGCTTTTGTAGTAGGATCTGATGATTTTTTGAATTTCCTCAGTTTCTGTTGTTATATCCCCCTTTTCATTTCTAATTTTGTTAATTTGGATACTGTCTCTGTGCCCATTGGTTAGTCTAGCTAAGGGTTCATCTCTCTTGTTGATTTTCTCATAGAAACAGCTCTTGGTTTTGTTGACTCTTTGTATGGTTCTCTTTGTTTCTACTTGATTGATTTCAGCCCTTAGTTTGATGATTTCCTGTCTTCTACTCCTCCTGGGTGAATTAGCTTCTTTTTGTTCCAGGGCCTTCAGGTGTGCTGTTAAGTTGCTAGTGTATGCTCTCTCCAGTTTCTTTTTGGAGGCACTCGGGGCTATGAGTTTCCTCTTAGCACTGCTTTCATTGTGTCCCATAGATTTGGGTAGGTCGTACCTTCATTTTCATTGAAGTCTAAAAAGTCTTTTATTTCTTTCTTTATTTCTTCCTTGACCAAGGTGTCATTGAGTAGAGTATTGTTCAGTTTCCATGTGTATGTGGGCTTTCTGTTGTTCTTCTTGCTATTAAAGACCACTTTTACTCCATAGTGATCTGATAGGAGGCATGGGATTAGTTCAGTCTTCTTGTATTTGTTGAGGTCTGTCTTGTGACCAATTATATGATCAATTTTGGAGAAGGTACCATGAGGTGCTGAGAAAAAGGTATTTTCTTTTGCTTTAGGATGAAATGTTTTATATATATATATATATATATATATATATATATATATATATATATTAAATTCAATTGGGCCAAAGCTTCAATTAGTTTCACTGTGCCCCTGTTTAGTTTCTGCTTTCCTGATCGGTCCATTGAGGAGTGTGGAGTGTTGAAATCACCTACAATTATTGTGTTAGATGCAATGTGTGCTTTAAGCTTTAGTAAAGTTTCTTTTTTTTAATTTTTATTTTCTATATTCTATGTTTATATTCCAAAGGCTTTCCCCTTTCCCAGTCCCCTCCCACCATACGTCCCATTATTCCTCTCCCCCCCAAACCATTCCCAATAATCCCACCCCAATGATTTCTCTGTTCTGGGTCCACAAAACTGGATCCAATCTTTTCAGGCCCAGGGTCCTCTCCTTTCTTCTTCTTGGGAATCATTTGACTTGCGAATTGTGCCTTGAATATTTAGGGCTTCTGGGCTCATTAATATCCAGTTATCAGTGTTTGCATTTCATGTGTATTCTTTTGTGATTGTGTTAACTCACTTAGGATGATATTTTCCATATCTAACCATTTAGCTACAAATTGCATGAATTCATTATTTTTAATTGCTGAGTAGTATTCCTTTGTATAAATATACCACATTTTCTGTATCCATTCCTCCTTTGAGGGATATTTGGGCTCCTTCCAATTTCTGGCTATTATAAACAAGGCTGCTATAAACATATTGGAGCATGTGTGTCTTTATTGTCTGCAGGGGAATCCTCTGGGTATATGCCCAGGAGTTGTATGCCAGGGTCCTCTGGGAATGACATGCCCAATTTTCTGAGGAACCGCCACACTGATTTCCAGAGCGGTTTTACCATTTTGCAATCTCACCAACAGTGGAGGAGTGTTCCTCTTTCTCCACATCCTCGCCAGCACTTGTTGTCTCTTGGGTTTTTTTTTTTATTGTATATATTCTATATTTACAATTCATTTCCCTTTTTCTGGTTCCCCACCCCCAAAGGTCCCACATGTCCTTTTCCCTCCCCCTGCTCCCGCATCCACCCCCTCCCACTTTACTGTTCTTGTACTCTCCCACAATGATGTTTTGGTCCATTCTAGCACCAGTGTCCACTCCTTTCTTCTTGTGAGACATCACTTGATATGTGATTTGTGTCTTTGGTGTTCTAAGCTTCTAGGCTAATATCCACTTATCAGTGACTGTATACCATGGGTATTCTTTTGAGACTGGGTCACCTCACTTAGTATGACATTCTCCAGCTCCATCCATTTCTCTAAGAATTTCATGAATTCATTGTTTCTAATGGCTGTATAGTACTCCATTGTGTATATATACCACATTTTTTGTATCCATTCTTCTGTTGAGGGACATCTGGGTTCTTTCCAGCTTCTGGCTATTATATATAAAGCTGCTATGAACATAGTGGAGCATGTACTTGGGTTTTTAATCTTAGCCATTCTGACTGGTGTGAGGTGGAATCTCAGGGTTGTTTTGATTTGCATTTCCCTGATGACTAATGATGTTGAACATCTCTTAAGGTGTTTCTCGGCCATTCAAATTTCTTCTGGTGAAAATTCTTTGTTTAGCTCTGTATCCCTTTTTTTGATAGGGTTATTTGGTTCTTTGGCGTCTAACTTCTTGAGTTCTTTCTATATATTGGATATTAGCCTTCTGTCGAATGTGGGGTTGGTGAAGATCTTTTCCCACTTTGTTGGTTGCCGTTTTGTCCTTCTGACAGTGTCCTTTGCCTTACAGAAACTTTGTGATTTTATGAGGTTCCATTTGTCAATTCTTGATCTTAGAGCCTAAGCTATTGGTGTTCTGTTCAGGAACTTTCCTCCTGTGCCCATGTCCTCCAGGATCTTCCCCAGTTTCTTTTTTAATAGTTTCATTGTGTCTGGTTTTATGTGGAGGTCCTTGATCTACTTGGAGTTGATCTTAGTACAAGGCGATAAGAGTGGGTCGATTCGCATTCTTCTGCATGTTGACCTCCAGTTGAACCAGCAGCATTTGTTGAAAAGGCTATCTTTTTTCCACTGGATGGTTGTAGCTCCTTTATCAAAGATTAAGTGACCATAAGTTTGTGGGTTCATTTCTGGATCTTCAATCCTATTCCATTGATCTACTTGCCTATAGTAAAGTTTCTTTTACGAATGAGGGTGCCCTTACATTTGGAGCATAGATGTTCAGTATTGAGAATTCTTCTTGGTGGATTTTGCCTTTGACAAGCAAGAAGTGACCTTCCCTGTCTCTTTTGATGACTTTAGGTTGAAAGTCAATTTTATCTCATATTAGAATGGCTACTCCGGTTTGTTTCCTGAGACCATTTGCTTGTAAAAGTCTTCCAGCCTTTTACTCTAAGGTAGTGTTCATTTTTGACACCGAGATGTGTTTCCTGTATGCAGCAAAATGTAGGGTCCTGTTTCCGTATCCAGTCTGTTAGTCTGTGTCTTTTTATTGGGGAATTGAGTCCATTGATGTTAAGAGATATTAAGGAATAGAAATTATTACTTCCTGACATTTTGGGCGTTATTTTTTATATTTGAGTGGTTCTCTTCTTTTGGGTTTGATGAGAGGGAGTTTCTATCTTGCTTCTTCTGGGGTATAGTTTCCCCCCTTGTGTTGGTGTTTTTCCCCTATTATCCTTTGTAGGACTGGGTTTGTAGATAGATATCATGCAAATTTTGTTTTGTCATGGACTACCTTGGTTTCCCCATCTATGGAGATTGAGAGTTTTGCTGGGTATAGTAGTTTTGGCTGAAGTTTGTGTTCTCTTAGAGTCTGCATGATATCTCCCCAGGATCTTCTAGCTTTCATGGTCTCAGGTGAGAAGTCTGGTGTAATTCTGATAGGTCTTCCTTTATATGTTACTTGTCCTTTTTCTCTTACTGCCTTTAATATTCTTTCTTTGTTTAGTATATTTGGGGTTTTGATTATTATGTGACGGGAAGTATTTCTGTTCTGGTCCAGTCTATTTGGGGTTCTATAGGCTTCTTGTATATTCATGGGCATCTCTCTCTTTAGATTGGGGAAGTTTTCTTCCATAATTTTGTAGAAGATATTTGCTGGCCTTTTAAGTTGTAGATCTTCACTCTCATCCATACCTATAATCCTTAGGTTTGGTCTTCTCATTGTGTCCTGTATTTCTTGGATGTTTTGGGTTACAATGTTTTTGCATTTTGCATTTTCTTTAATTGTTGAATCCATAGTTCCTATGGTATCCTCAGCATCTGAGATTCTGTCTTTTATCTCTTGTATTCTATTGTTGGTATTTGCCCCTATGACTCCTGATTTCTTCCCAAGGTTTTCTATCTCCAACGTTGTCTCCCTTTGTGATTTCTTAGTTGTTTCTACTTCTGTTTTTAGATTCTGGATGGTTTTGCTCAGATCTTTCACTTGCTTGTTTGTGTTTTCCTGTAATTCTTTAAGGGATTTTTGTGTTTCCTCTTTTATGACTTCTACTTGTTGACCCATGTTCTCTTGTATTTCTTTAAGTGATTTTTGTGTTTCCCCCTTATTGGCATCCATTTTTTGATCCATATTCTCCTGAATTTCTTTAAGTGATTTTTGTGTTTGCCTTGTAATGGCTTCTAGCTTTTGATCCATTTTCTCCTGTATTATTTTAAGAGATTTATCTAAGTGTTCCTCTATCAGCGTTCTGACCAGTGATTTTAGATCAGAGTCTTGTTTTTCTGGTGTGTTGGATTATCTGAGACTTATTGCTGTCAGGGAACTGGGTTCAGATGCTGCCATATTGCCTTGATTTCTGTTAGTAACGATCTTACATTTGCCTTTTGCCATCTGGTTATCTCTGGTGTTAGTTGGTCCTGTAGTTACTAGCGGGTGCTTGAACCTCCTGTGGGCTCGTAAGGCTATTTCCCCACGACTAGGACACCTGAACCACTGCCCTGCAGGGCTCCTTCTCACAGATTGCTGACAGGTGGCCTGAGTCCTCCAATGTCTTAAACTCGGGATATCTCAGGTACTAGGTTCCACCTGCTGGGCTGCTGCTCTGCACTGCTCCTGCTCAGGGATTGCTGTCTGGTGTCCTGAGTCCCCAGAGGTCTTAAACTCAGGATATCTTGGGTACCTGGTTCTGTCTGCTGGTTCAAAGCAGCTGGGAAGATGGCGGAGGCTGCAGGGAGTGTGGGGTCTGCCTTCAGGCCACAGAGCCCACGCTTGGTTGGGGCCTCCCAAACAGCTGCCTTGTGTGCAGCTCCTGCTCAAGGCCTGAGTCCCCAAAGGTCTTAAACTTGGGATATCTTGGGTACCTGGTTCTGCCAGCTGGATCGAAACCCTACTGGGTCCTTTTAACACTGCATATACATACATATGCATATATATATGCATATGTATATATGCATATAATTACAACTACATGAGGTCAGTGGCTGCTGAAGAGGGGAAATGTGGAGCTTTATAATGTGTCTTGAAGCAGCTTTGTTGAAACATACAGTTGGAAGGAGTTCAAGGAGGTTTTGGCTAGTCTCTGCATTTCCATGTGAATATTAGAAATGCTGGCAACTTCTGGGGGGGTGGATAAAAGCTTCCAAATATTATTTTGATTGATTTATAGGTGAATTAAATATCTTCAAAAATTGCCAATAGTGAGTCCTTTAAATTAGGAACACAGGACTTTGATTTCTCATAGGAGCACTCTGTCATTTATAGGACAGAACCTTTCACTTTCATTTTTGGGAGTTCTCCTACTCTAGCCCTTAGGTCTTAATGCTATTGAAGTATTTTATATTGCATTTTCAGATACAGTCATAAAGTTTCCTTATTGACTTATACTCTATTGCTTGGATGAACTAAATAAATGTCTCTAGACTTTTAAAATTAGGTTTCATGGGGCCATCTTCATCTTCCTAAGTAATAATTTAATGTATAAATAAATTATGTCTTTTTTCTGATTTCTCATCAGTAAATAGAATGGCTGATCCTGGTTGTCAACATGGTTGAATCTGGAATCAGTCTGGGTGAGTGTATAAAGACTTCTCCCAAAATGATGAACTGGAAAGGGTGGAGACCTTGTTCAGAGTGGGCAGGTCAGACATTGAGAGCCCCAGGGAGAGCAGTGTTGCCTTGCCTGTGAGCCTTTGGTCCTTGCTGGTGATCACATCTTCTCTGTTGCTCCCACACCCATTCTTCTTCTACATCAAACCTGAGATTTCCCTTCATGCACATTTTGTGTTTTATTGATGTCATATTAATGGATGAAACGTTCATCTTTTAGCTCACAGTTTTAATATACATTTTGTATATTTAGAGTATCATGCAACCAGTAACATCTGATTTTAGGTCTTATCTGCCACCACTAAAAATAATATTTGAATAAACTAGTCTCCTATGGCTTCTCCATCTCTTTATTTAGTGTCTGCCTTTTTGTTTGCTTAGTTTGGACAGGGGTGTCAAAGATGGAATGATAAATCTGGTTCCCATACTCCACCTTAAATTGTAATGTAATGTGTTGAGCGCCATGAGCATCTTAATGACGAAGAAGATCCAATATGTTAGACTGCATCAATTTGAGAGCACACAGAACACCCACATTATATTTTTGGTTTCAAAGATTCCAACTTTAAAAAAGATTTTTAGTCTTCATATAAATGTGGTCACACATTTTATATTTACCACAAGCAGTGGATAAAGTTCTATGTGCATCTGGCAACCAATATACTGAATTGAAAACTGAAAAGAATGTGTTGCATTTGAAGGGAGCTTCAAATTAAAGAGGCTCAGCTCTAAAGTCTGTATTTCAATATTCTTGGGAGGAAATTTAAACCAGTTGCTATCTTCCAGACCCTGTGGGATTACCAGAGAAGGTTTCCTATTCTAGAATGTTGACCACAGGACTCTTGCCTCTTAGTAATCCGCTCAAAATAACTGTAGAGTTGGACAAGTAAGTGAGAAACAAGGGCCAAATCACAATAGAAAAGGTGCTGGCATTGTTTATAAGGGAATATGTAAATAAAGATATATTTAAGAAAATGTTTAGCTTCATTATCAAAAATCAAAGAACCGTCAAAATATTTTATGTTAGATGTTATATATTTCCCCTATTTCTTTTATACAGACTTTTATGACATGATTGTATTACAGTCATTTCACATTATAAAATGGGTACTTTATACAAATTAAAAGATTCTAGAATTTGAAACAATGCAGGATATGAAAATTTGAAGTATAGATATAAGTTAAACGTTGTTAACATTTAAAAATATTTAAGAGGAAATAGCAATAAGTAAATTGGCTATTCGTGGATTCTGGGTATTGGTTAATCAGTTTCTTCAAGGATGAATAGTGTACCCTTGCTTCAGCAGATGGTTTGATGCCCATGCAAATATAAGCAACCTTAAATAGACTCAATGGGTTTAAAAAGAACATAGAAAATTGAAAGGGAGAACTTCTAGGGAAAGGGAAAGAATTAGAGCAGAGACAGAGGAGGTAGATTTGATGGAAACACATTAGAAGCATGTATGACAATGTCAAACAATAAGGTAACCGAACAGGAATCATTAAGGGGCTACATTTAAAATCTCTATTTGAAGAAGGCTCATTGTTTACCATTCCGTCACAATGAGACCAATTATGCTGAACAAGCAATGTCTGCTAAGAAATCATTCTGTCAGTGTTATGTCTATAGTATAGGTTAATGGAAAATCGAACTATAAAATTATTTTATAATATATATTTTAGTTATAATATTTCTTTTTTATTAGTTATTTTCTTTATTTACATTTCAAATGTCCCCCTTCCTGGTCTCCCCTCCACAAACCCCTCACCTCATTCTCCCCTCCCCTTTGCCTCATAGTCAGATACACCTTTAACATTTTATTAACAGCAAACTTAGTTGTTTTTGCCACCCTGAAACCCAATCCCTTCAACTTCTCTCATTGGAGTCCTTCTTTCAACAAGCCTTCCTCATACCTTCATTTTTACTTTGTACATGTGCAGCCCTCTGAGTTTAAGGAGGCAGTCTTTCCTGAGAGTGGGCAGGAGGTGGTTTCATGGAACAAAAGAAACTGGTAAGAAATCTAGAGCCCATTGCAGTGGGGACAGTGTTAACTTCTCAAACAATCTTTCTAATGGCAATGAACCAGTAAACCAGGTTTATTAAACAGGTATCAGAGAAAATGCTGTCAATAACCTAACCATTTTCTCAGAGTTCCACCACTCCTTAATGCCTGCAGGGGACAGAGGTTCCACACTGGTTGACAAAAGTGATTTGTATGTTTATTGGAGTAGCCACACAATGACATATGTGTTCAGAACTTTCCAAATTGTATACTTTAATTAGATAAATTTTATTTCTCAGGGCCTATCCCTATATATACTTAACAAAATAAAATAAGACAAAAATATTTATTTAAAAAGCATACAGTTACCATTACTGACATCAAACTTATTATTCATTCTAGGGTTTGCTCTTTTAATAAGGGCAAAACTACAGGTGTTGGGACTTCTTGACCCAGAAAAGCATGTTGATCTAGGTATGGTGGTACAGTTGAGATTGTGAGAGAGGATCAGAAATTCTTGACAACATAGATAACTCAGGGCCAGCCTGGGCTACAAAGACTTTACTTCAACCCCACTGTAGCTCTTCTTATCAAAGCCATTGGAAGGATAATGAAAAGACTGGAACTCATATTATTCCATATTTTCTGCCAAAAGTAGATACATACATTTTTATATTCAAATACTTTTTTTAGATATTGTGCATGAAATGTCAGAAGATTTAATAAGGATCTTGCTTTTATAAAATAATTAAATCATTTAATACCATTCCCTCTGTTTTTGCATAAGCCCAAATTAACATTAAAAATTATGTGATGGATAATTTTCTACATAGACACCCTGGTTTGCCTCTTACTTTAAAGCTGGTTTTATCTTCTTTTTTTGTCAGTAATATTTTTAAGACTTTCTCAAACACATAGGCAACATGATATTTGTAAAACAAACTATTGTCCTAGAAATTTCTTGATATAATTCAGGAGGACCAGCTGCCCTTTGAACATCTTAGGAAAATAAGGTCATATACTCCTCATAATTCATGTGATTGATGGGGATAAGTCAACAGAAAATGTACCTCTTTCTGTCAGTTGCCAAACTTTTATCTATTTATAGAAAATTGCACAGAAATTATTTTAGTTCCATTTATGTCTAAGTGGTTTTTAAAAAAAATTATCCTTCTTTTGCTCCTTTGTTTCTTTGATAAAGTTGTTGTCTATTATCATTTACCAAGTAGTTCTCTGTAGATGCAAAAATCCAGATGGCCCCAGCAGATGGAGCCTTGGAAGGCTGGTGAAAATGGCCGAGACACATCCATCATGTAAACAGTCTATAGGAAATTTGAATAAAGCTTAAGATCTGAAATGCTATGGACTGTAGAGAGCAGTCCCCCATAAAGTTCATGTGGAAACACACAGGTGATTATGACTTCATAAAGAAACTTATTGTAATGTGCTCTTTATGCATTATTTAATAAACTGACATTTAAAATATTCATCAAATCGTGATGAGAGGGGAAACCTTACTTTAGTTTCCCAGTTCTGTCATGCTTCCTAACTCATTGGTAGGAGTTAAAAAGAAATGAAGAATATCCTTGCAAATCAGTTCAAAGCTTTGGTGTTGCTCTGGTTTTGGACAGAGACAAGGAAATACTTTCATTTAATGTGACATAGCAGTTCATATTGTTATTCTGAATATAATTGAATTAAGCTTTTTCTCATTCCTTCATAAACCCAATATCTTAGTAAGTTTCATTGCTGAGTAACAATTGGGTTCTCATATTAAAAGATAAAATATTGGTACTGTGTTGTTACATAGTAGATGTCCTATAAATATTCTCTCATTCTATTATATTTATTTTCTTAAGTGTTAAAATCCAGGCAGATAGCAGACAACTAATAACTTTTGTTGTCTTGTCAAAGGTAGCTGAGTAAATTTAAACTTAAAAAATTTTTTCCTTTAAAAGTTAATTATATACACATGGAATAGAGGTTATTGGAGGATACTTGCAAACATTTCTTTATGCTTAATAAGATTTTGATGATCACAATTTGGTCTCCCTATCATTTAGAGAACATCTGGCTCTGATTCACATATAATATAATAATATATTCGAACTGGATATGGAATGTGCAATTATGAATGGCATAAAAGATGCTTTGCAGGGTAGTGCAGGGGAAAAGGTTTAGCCTGAAACAGCTTGACTTAGTAAGAGTCAGTGCTAGACCCAGAATGTAAATCAAAACCCACCTTCAAGTTTATAGAAAATGTACAGAGGGAATGACTTTGGATATCATGAGAAACCAGGAGTATGCTTTCAAAGATCGTCCATCAAAGCCTGGGGTACGAATTTTATTACATGTATGCGTTTGTGTCCTTTTCTATTTATAAAATGTGATGCTGTTTTTTAATTTGTTTTAGACACACAGACATCTCTCTTTTCCAATATTGTCTCCTTTCCAATGCATTTTAAACAAAAAGAGCAAGATAGATTATAATATACAAAAAGCAAAGCAGATAGAACAGAGGTAGCATGAATAAAGTGTGGATTTCAGGCCTTTGTGGTCACGAGACCCTTGCACTCTGATTTCCAGTTGCCCCTAAGTGTGTGCCAAATGGCCTGGTTTCTCATTTAGTGCATTTCTTTCTGGTCCATTGTGAAATATTTTAGGACTTCTCTGGCGAGCTTTTCTAAACCGTGTGAGCTATTTTTAGTAAATACCTCCTGTTTATCAATAACTTGTTTTCCATTCCTTGCCATTTATTTGAAAAATAAATTTAAGCATTAATAGTTTTTTTGGGGGGGTTCGAGACAGGGTTTCTCTGTGTAGCCCTGGCTATCCTGGAACTCACTCTGTAGACCAGGCTGGCCTCGAACTCAGAAATCCGCCTGCCTCTGCCTCCCAAGTGGTGGGATTACAGGTGTGCTCCACCACCGCCTGGCAAGCATTAGTAGTTTTAAATGTATAAAATTCACTTGCCCTGTTCTACTGTTTTTACACTCCTTTCTACACATCTCCACTATACTACCTTATCTTGAATTGTGTTCAGTGAGAAATCAGGCTTCTGTCATCCTGAGATCGAGACATCCTATAGGATAGTTTTGTAGAAACCTGACCATCTTTTTCATGTCTCTTGTGTCCCTGATTGCAGAACCACTGGGCAAATTAATATTACTCAGCCTAGGAGAGTAATAGATAAAATGAAAATAGCTTCCATCCTAGTGAAAATGATCTTTCATGCCATTTCTGTGGCTTATTCTTTTTACTCTGTCCCTTAAAAAGGAAACTCATCTACCTGCACATTTGGTCTCTGACCTCGAGTCTGATTGAAGCCTGAGATCATTAGTGTGAGTGGGAGGGGAATATAAATGTTAACCCTCCCCGAACAAGAATTTAAATAAATCTTGAATGTATTGGTCCTACAGTGTTGAGAACAGATAGAAATTCACTGAGCATCCTCAGCATATTCATGATTTTGGGAGATTCAAACATGTTAAAAATGGCTATGATATCAATGAGAGGGGAGGCTCTCGGTCCTGTGAAGACTTGATGATCCAGCATAGGACAGTGCTAGGGTGGTGAGGTGGATGTGGGTGGGTGGGTAGGGGAGCACCCTCAGAGAGGCAGGAGGGTGGAACAGGGAGTTTGCAGAGGGGAAACTGGGAAGGCGGACAACATTTGAAATGTAAATACATAAAATAACCAGTAAAAATTTTTTAATTGCTAAGATATAGATAGGCTAAGATATATTTCTATAGAAATAGGCTAGGAGCCTGGAGAAATGGAAATCATTGTGAAATATCTGCCATGCTCTTCAAAAACTTTCTGTGTTTGGATTGCCCTAACAGTGTAAAATAACTTTTAATTGTGATAGTAATCGTACAGCAAGCATTGGATGGGGTAATTGGGGATATCTGTGAGCTTCCACACCCGCCTCTGTAAAGAACAGAAGTAGAATTTCAGAGCTTTAAAAACAAATTTAAAATTTTAATGTAGAGGAAGATCCCTCAACTCGGCAGATTAAATCGCCACAAATTTATTTCCAGATAAACATTTATTACATTTATTGTGTCTGTGTCATTTTGATGGCACACTGATATTTCTCAGCGTCAGGATGGTTTACAGCATGTGATAATGCCAATGTTCTGTGTCAGTTTGTGACAGGGACCACACCTCAGCTCTAGTATGAAATATGTACTGGAGATTCAACTAATTGGTGCAGGTGCCAGGTAGGAATGAAAGCACTGTCTCTCTAAATATGTTTCCTCAAGACAGTGACTCTGACATGGAATTTGTGAGAACAGCATTTCTCAGCACCCATCTGAGGTGCCCCAACATCTGCAGTACTTCCCAATGCCACCTCTAAAGAACCAGGAACTCTGGAGGTATGGCCTAGAAATTAGAGACCTTTTATGTAAGACAAATACATTATATTCATGAAAACTTGGAGAACAGTCAATTACAACTTGTTGTTGTAGGGTAGGACACTAGTCCGCAGGACACTTCTTTTCTATGAGTGTGATCGGTATGAATACTTACAAAAGCACAGTTGATAGTAAAAGCTCATTAACCAACCATTAACTTAAGTTAAATGGTACATTCATCACTTTTGTTTTTAGTGTAACTTACTTTCAAATGGCTATCTTATTTCGAGTAATGTTTGTTCTACCAGATAGTTTTATTTTAGTTTAAATAAAAAATTGTATTTACATAGAAGCATTCAGAATGTCAACAGAAGAGCCACATTTCTTTTCTTTTCTTTTATTCTTTTTTCTTTCTTTTTTTTTCCATTTCAGAGTGGTATTCAGTTAACAAAACAACAATTATCTTCATATAAGCTTTATTCAGGGACAACTGAATATGGAAAAGAAAAAAAAAATCCCACCAAAATACTCTCTCAATATATAGCTAATTTGTGCTGTGAACCAACAAGAACCTGCTTTAAATTTCCATGCCAATTTACAACCCCCCAGACTGTATCATGCTAGGTTAGTGACTATTGAAAAATTCCACCAGGATAGGTCTATCTAAAAAACACATTTGGTAATGTGTTAACTATAAAACCAACAAACAAACAACAACAAAACACTGTACACTTACACAACCTTACATTTTAATTTTTTCTTTAAAAGGAGTGAGTTGTATACAGGAGGATTAAATGCTTATAGGCAAGGAAAAAAAAACCTGCACTAGAACCAACTTAATCATCATCAGCATCTTCCTCTTCGTCATCCTATTCTTCCTCTTCCTCATCCTCTTCATCTCCCCGTCATCTTCCTCTTTCTTCTGTTTCCTGCTCTTTTCAGCCTTGACTACCCCCTTTTTTTGCTGCATCAGGTTTTCCTTCCGCTCTGTAGGCAGAAATATCCTTCTCCTACTTCCCCTTCAGCTTGGCAGCCTTCTTCTCCTCAGGCTGCTTGCCGTCTACTGCAGTGTTGCTCCACATCACTCCTTGTTTCTTTGTTGCATCACCAATGAATAAGCCAGGACGCTCACCTTTGATTTCGGGGTGGTACTTAGGACAGGAGAAGAAGGTGGCCAAAAGAGGCCTCTTGGGTGCATTGGAGTCCTTGCACTTCTTTTTCATTTCCCTTTCATGTGTGTGTGTGTGTGTGTGTGTGTGTGTGTGTGTGGGTGGGTGGGGTGTAGGTTTTCATTTCTCTTTCATAATGAGCCTCATTAACCTTTGCTGTATCTTCAGATTTCCTCTTTTCTTTAGCAGCCATGGTCTTCCACCTCTCTGAGCACTCCTTGGAGAACTTTGAGAAGTCGACAGAAGCATCTGTGTGCTTCTTCTTGTGCTCCTCCCAGCAGGTTTACACAAAGAACGCATATGAGTATATTTTGCCTCTTGGCTTCTTAAGCATCTCCTTTGCTCATATTTTGTTGATTTCCTCAGGGAGGCAGAGTTGTCCAGTGCTGGTCCAGCTCTAGTCTGCCCTGACGCTGTCTCTATGGAGCTCAATGTACTGCAATAGCTATGACAGTGACAGCCACATGCAGCCTCCTCAATCTCTCCACTCTTACTGAATAGTTTCCTAATTCCTGGAAATCTGGCAGTCAGTCATTTTAAATGAATGAATTTCAACATATTACTTGGGTAAAAATTCTCCCTTGTCTTTATCATCGCAAACTCTGTTTCTTAATTGTTGGTGCAGGACCAGACACACAGCTGTACTGTTGGGTAGTTACAGCATTCTGCTGTGACAATCCATTATGCGAAACGGGTATAAGTTTAAGAAGAACATAGCTAGAAAGATGCAATATGTTGGTAAATCCAGATAAATAACTACTGTCTAATTTTTTTTTTATTTTCTATATTCTTTGTTTACATTCCAAAGGCTTTCCCCTTTCCCAGGTACCCCCCACCATATGTCCCATAATTCCTCTCCCCCCCATGCTATTCCCCACTCTTTCTCCCCCCCCCCCACGATTTCTCTGTTCTGGGTCTACAATACTGGATCCAATCTTTACAGGCCCAGGGTCCTCTCCTTTTTTTCTTCTTGAGAGTCATTTGACTTGCTAATTGTGCCTTGAGTATTTAGGGCTTCTGGGCTCATTAATATCCACTTATCAGTGATTGCATTTCGTGTGTATTCTTTTGTGATTGGGTTAGCTCACTTAGGATGATAGTTTCCAGATCTAACCATTTACCTACAAATTGCATGAATTCATTATTTTTAATTGCTGAGTAGTACTCCATTGTATAAATATACCACATTTTCTGTATCCATTCCTCCTTTGAGGGATATCTGGGCTCCTTCCAATTTCTGGCTATTATAAACAAGGCTGCTATAAACATAGTGGAGCATGTGTCTTTGTTGTATGCAGGGGAATCCTCTGGGTATATGCCCAGGAGTGGTATGCCAGGGTCCTCTGGGAGTGGCATGCCCAATTTTCTGAGGAACCGCCACACTGATTTCCAGAGTGGTTTTACCATTTTGCAATCCCACCAACAGTGGAGGAGTGTTCCTCTTTCTCCACATCCTTGCCAGCACTTGTTGTCTCTCGAGTTTTTAATCTTAGCCATTCTGACTGGAGTGAGGTGGAATCTCAGGGTTGTTTTGATTTGCATTTCCCTGATGACTAATGATGTTGAACATCTCTTAAGGTGTTTCTCGGCCATCCGAATTTCTTCTGGTGAAAATTCTTTGTTTAGCTCTGTACCCCATTTTTTGATAGGGTTATTTGGTTCTTTGGGGTCTAACTTCTTGAGTTCTTTGTATATATTGGATATTAGCCCTCTGTCGGATGTGGGGTTGGTGAAGATCATTTCCCACTTTGTTGGTTGCCGTTTTGTCTTTCTGACAGTGTCCTTTGCCTTACAGAAACTTTGTAATTTTATGAGGTCCCATTTGTCAATTCTTGATCTTAGAGCATAAGCTATTGGTGTTCTGTTCAGGAACTTTACCCCTGTGCCCATGTCCTCCAGGGTCTTCCCAAGTTTCTTTTCTAATAGTTTCAGTGTGTCTGGTTTTATGTGGAGGTCCTTGATCCACTTGGAGTTGATCTTAGTACAAGGAGATAAGAGTGGGTCAATTCGCATTCTTCTGCATGTTGACCTCCAGTTGAACCAGCACCATTTGTTGAAAAGGCTATCTTTATTCCACCGGATGGTTGTGGCTCCTTTATCAAAGATCAAGTGACCATAAGTCTGTGGGTTAATTTCTGGGTCTTCAATCCTATTCCATTGATCTACCTGCCTGTTGCTGTACCAATACCATGCAGTTTTTAACACAATTGCTCTGTAGTACTGCTTGAGGTCAGGGATATTGATTCCCCCAGAAGTCCTTTTATTGTTGAGAATAGTTTTAGCTATCCTGGGTTTTTTGTTGCTCCAGATGAATTTGAGAATTGCTCTTTCTAGATCTATGAAGAATTGATTTGGGATTTTGATGGGGATTGCATTGAATCTGTAGATTGCTTTTGGCAAGATGGCCATTTTTATACTGTCTAATTTTTAACCCAATTGGATAAATTATGCTTTAGGATTTGGTTTCATGTACCTAAGAACTACACTGTTCAATATGGAATGTGTTCTATCTCTTTAATGATAATTATCTTATAGTTTTATTTTTGTGATGCTGGAGAATGAATCGAGGCCTCACATATGACAGGCATGTGTGTATTGATGAATTATATCCCTAATTCAGTCCATGCAGCTATCGTTACCTATACAGAAACGCTGACAAATACATCGAATGCATGGCCACTCAGAATAGCCATTGGTGTGTAGTTGAAAGAGATCTATTGGTAGAAAATTTGCAAACCTATGCAAGGTGCCTTGGGGGGAAAATTCTTATTACATGATAAGTCAAATTGGCAAAGCAGTAAGACCTCTGGCTACCTAGAGGACATAGGGTTGTTTCCACTTTGAAAGTTAATTATATTACCTTCTGCCAACTTCAGAAACATTTTTTGCCAGAAAATAGGAAACAGACATAAAATAAAGGCAGATGGCAGGTAGTCCTAACTTGTTAGCCAGTTGTGAGGGATTTTTTAAAGCACTATGCATTAAGAGGGACCGTGATAGAAGCATCATCAAGGAGAGGAAATTATCCCAGGGAAGAACAACTCAGGTATTCATTCCTCCTGCTGCCTTTTGTTTTCTCCCTGTGCTTGTTATAAGAATGAACTTGGCAGACTGGGCAGTGGTAGTGCACACCCTTAATCCCAGCACTTAGGAGGCAGAGGCAGGCTGATTTCTGAGTTCCGAGGTCAGCCTGGTCTACAGAGTGAGTTCCAGGACAGCCAGGGCTATACAGAGAAACCCTGTCTCAAAAACAAAAAAACAAAAACAAAAAATGAACTTGGATTTCCATTCTCTAATTCTTTGAAAATATGTATATAGTGAATAAGATCCATTTAATAGACATTCTGGGATAAAGAGACCACCAGGCATCATCTGTATGGCCACAGAACTGGGCCAGTGTGAGGGCTTTGCGGGGTGCAGGAACTTAGAGAAGAGGTGGGCGGGAAAGAGGTAACATCCTCACATGTCAGATGCAGCCATCCACGAACTGTGGCCAAACACCCTCAGCTGCCTTTCTTATCTCCAGGCCAAGGACCATCTGGACAGAGAAGATGAAGTAATGGGAGCAGGGAGGGAGGGATTCAGGAGGAAGAAAAGGCAGATCAGAAGACGGAAGGGCATAGGAGCTCTAGGAAAGTGCAGCCCAGAAAGTACTTTAGGTAAAGGTAGTTATTTGTTGAAGGAAGCTATGGATAGCTTCTCATCCTGAGGGATGCTTTCTGTTTCCTTCAATAAACACCTACTTTCATTTAAAAAAAATAAAGGGGCTGGAGAGGTAGCTCAGTGGTTAAGAGCATTTGTCACCTTTCCTTCAGTCTCTGCTCTATTCTTTGTCCCTGTATTTCCTTTAGACAGGAGAAATTCTGTGTTCAGTGGGGATCCATCCCACATGCAGACACCAAACCCAGACATTATTCCTGATGCCAAGAAGTTCTTGCTGACAGGAGTCTGATAATCTCCTGAGAGACTCTGCCAGATCCTGATCAATACAGATATGGATGCTAGCAGCCAACCATTGGACTGAGCACAGGGACCCCAATGGAGGAGTTAGGGGAAGGATTGAAGGAGCTGAAGGAGCCTTTATCTGGCATCAATGAGAGGGGAGGCCCTTGGTCCTGTGAAAGCTTGATGCCCTGGTGTAGAGGAATGCTAGGGCAGTGAGGTGGTGGTAGGTAGGAGCATCCTCATACAGATGATGCCTGGTGGTGCATCCTCATAGAAGGAGCATCCTCATAGAAGCAGGGTAAGGGGGGATGGGCTAAGGGGTATACAGAGGGAAACCTGGGAGAGGGGATAACATTTGAAATGTAAATAAATGAAATATCCAATTAAAATCAAAGGTACTTGTTGCACCTGCAGAGAGGACTTAGGTTCAGCTCCCAGCAGCCACACAGTTGCTCACAACTCTAATTCTAGTTCCAGCAGGAGGGGATGTCCTTTTGCCCGCATGGAGACTGAGGATGTGCTATGGAAACATGCATGCATGTAAAACCATTTGTATACATACAAAAAATTAATCTTTGTGACAAAATAAAACAAAAACATCGAGAGGGCAGCATGTGCATAATATAATCAGGTAACTTGGCAGGCTACCTGGAACAAAAACAAAAATCCATTTCTCAGTCTTGGTTGTTCCTTGTAAATTTCTGGGACTCCATATAGAGAAGAAAAGACGTATTAGGAAAACAGCACTCTTTCTTACTATTCAGATATTATTCAGACCCAAAGAAGTCAAGATGGAGGCTTTGTTTTTCCTAGTCTTCAGCAAGCTCAAGTGACTTCACACTAGGTAACACTCATCCCCTGACACGAGAATAAAACTATATCATGAGGTTGCTATGAGACCAACTGAAAAGATGCAAATAAAACATTTAGCCTGGAGTCCTAATGCCTACCACATAGTGATAACTCGCTAGTGGTAGACAGTTAGAGGCGATGAGTGTGTTTACCACCGTGTCCGCACCACAGGTGGCCTAGGTCACCAAGACCTTCACAGACAAACATAGGACATGTGAGTCTCAGCACAACAGAGTAGCAGAGAGACCCTTTAAAAATAGCACAGAGAATAAATTCTGGAGCATATAAATGTGCAGAAGAGGAAGCTTAGAGAAGAAGGAGACAGAGACAAAGAACTTAGTGAGCAAGCAGGCTACGGTCTGTTACTTCTTTGAAGGGAGGAAAACACAGCAAATTAAGGTAGGCTTTAAGTCTTGAAAAGTTTCACCCATATAAACAAAATATGACTAGGCGTCTGTCCTCAATACTGGCCATTTGTGAATGTCATCCTCCCCTTGGCTATGGACAGACAAGGCTAAAGCAAGGGGGAAGTGGAAAAGAGGCCAATCGAGGAACACTGAGAATCCCTCACTTCCCTAAAAGACCATCATGTTGATTTGTGATGTTCTCTTAAAGAACTTAATAGCTACGGTAGCCATTAACATCAGAAGTAAAGTCCAAGTCTGGGTGATTGTTATGGCAGAGCATTAAGCTTGCCAGCAGGGGATGCCCACTAGTGGGATGGGCAGGGTGAAGTGGAGCTAAGAAAATTAGAAGGCCATAGTTATGCTGCAAGCTGAAATGTATCCCCACTCTCCAAGGGATGACTTACGGCTGCTGTAAAGTACCTTCTCTGAATTTTCTAGTACTCAAAACATTTAGTAGGGTACAAGCTGAAGGTGCTGTTCAGAAGTCCAACCAATGTTCTCTTCTTTCTCTGGGTCTATGATGGATGGGTAGTGGTGGACTCTTCATTTCTACATCATCACTGCTCAGTAGCTACCTTCTCTCTCTTTGTGAAGATGATTTATACATGGGATAGGGGTATAATTTATCAACCAGTTTTAAAGCAAAAGCACAATAATTTTACTGAGATTATAAGTCTGGGCTGGCCAGAGAAAATAGGCACTTAAACTCTACGGAAATAAGTATAGTGGACCACTCAGAGAGAACAGGAATCAGAGGAAGTCTTGTTTGTCTTACTCACTGGCATTGCAGAAACTCTTGGGAGAAACTGAGCAACTTGATTGACAGGGTCTTTCCGAGGGCAATCAAGACTGAGACTGTTTGGTAATTCTCAATATCCATCTGCAGTCTTCATGCTCCTTGACAATGGGTGCTATATATAGTAGTTTCTGTTCATTAAACTTCTTAATTCAAATCTGTGCTAGAGTAATTGGGAAGAGTGGTCTGTGGGGTAGGATGAGTACTATTTGTGGTAATGTAGTCACTATTCCCGAGTGTACCATTTAGCAAATAAAGTGTGAACTTTATAAAAAAAAATAGGTCTGTTAGCACAGCAGCAGGCTGCTAGGAAGAAACCAATTCACACTGATCAGAGGGATAAAAACTGACATGATTTAATTTTTTTATGTTGGTAGTCTGACTCAGCCATTGTAATTACTCATTTCCCTCCACTTTTAAAGAGATTACCAATTATAAGGAGTATTTTAAATGACATCTTCTGATAGGCTTATTCATATGGAACACAAGAAACTTCACGATGGAATTTTCTTTTGTTGAAAGAATGACACTAGCTAGTGTATTGGCAGATTGCAATAGGGAAAAATCAGGAGCTATAATCACTACATAGGATTTAGAGGTGGTAGGGTCATACAAACGGTAGCATTCTGTGTGACCCTAATTAGGCTGACTATGCATCTTTAATTAAGGCCTTGAGAAAGTTCTGGCCTTTTATGTTCAGTAGGCTTTCTCCTGCTTCTCTCTTGCCGAAGTTGGTCTTTTAGGTCTTTTGCAGCACCTTGAACAGTTGATAATTCTTAGTAAGAATAGTGTTTCTGTCTCTAAATGCTGAAGCAGTTTTCAATACTTGTAATATAGATTTATTTACCTGGACAGAATAAAAAAGCTTTGTGCAAAGCAGGGATCATTCTGAGACCTAAAATCTATGACAGAATCCTATGCAGGCTCAGCCAGGCTCCTTCCATAGTAACAGATCAGGAAAAAATAAGTATGTTTTACATTTCCTCTCTTCTCATACTCGATAAACATTGACACCAAGCAAGCCATCAGCTTGGAAGGACACCCACCATCAGGGTGACCTCTATTCCAGCTCAGCTCTGATAAGATCAGTCCAGGAAGTATTGTCAGTTTCCATAGGCGAAGAAGTCTGTCCCTCAGATTGACTCTCACTTCACTACCAGTCCCAAGCCCCAGACAATTTTATCAGTGCTTTTGAGATTCCCCAAAACCTTCTTCAGATTTTACTAATTTGCTTTGAGTGGCTTATAGAATAATTGCTTATGATTTAAAAATTAGGATTGGGTTAAATTTAATTGAGTTGTTGGCCAAAGGAGACCCATGAGAATCTCCAGATAACACAGGCGATAGGCAAGAGTATAGGCTCCTCCCACAGACTGACAACATGGCCTTATTACTGAAGAGAACACCTACAGAACTCCATGAATACATCTCCTTTGATGGCAATGACAAGCTGGTAACTACACAGAGCCTTCGTCCCTACTATCCAGTGCCTTTGGAAGAGGAAGGCACTCTACACTATCAAAAGAGAAATGCAAAATCCAAGCCAGCCACAAATCCTTTATCTGTAGCAGTGTACTACCTGCAAGATGTTGTAGAGCTGTTGTGGCAGAGAGCTTGGGGGAGTAACCAACCAATAACTGATTTGACTTAAATCTACTTTATGAGATAGAACCCTTACTTAACATAGGAACCTGAGACTAAATAGCCCACGAACCTCAGGTAAAAACCCAACAATATTGGTCTAAAGAAAGAGAAAAGAATGTAATGATAAAAGGAGTCCTAGTTGTTTATTAGTTGTAGGAGTTCTCTGGTGGAGTTTTTTGGGTCACTTAAGTATACTATCATATCGTCTGCGAATAGTGATAGTTTGACTTCTTCCTTTCCGATTTGTATCCCTTTGACTTCTCTCTGTTGTCAAATTGCTCTAGCTAGTACCTCAACTACTATATTGAAGAGATATGGTGAGAGGGGGCAGCCTTGTCTAGTCTCTGATTTTAGTGGGATTGCTTCAAGTTTCTCTCCGTTTACCTTGATGTTGGCTATTGGTCTGCTGTAAGTTGCTGGTGGGACTGCAAGCTAGTACAACCATTCTGGAAATCAATCTGGTGGTTCCTCAGAAAAATGGACATGATACTTCCGGAGGACCCAGCCATACCACTCCTGGGCATATACCCAGAAGATTCCCCAGCATGCAATAAGGATACATGCTCCACTATGTTCATAGCAGCCTTATTTATAATAGCCAGAAGCTGGAAAGAACCCAGATGTCCCTCAACGGAGGAATGGATATGAAAAATGTGGTATATATACACAATGGAGTACTATTCAGCCATTAGAAACAATGACTTCATGAAATTCTTAGAGAAATGGATGGAGCTGGAGAACATCATACTAAGTGAGGTAACCCAGTCTCAAAAGAGTACCCATGGTATGCACTCACTGATAAGTGGATATTAGCCTAGACTCTTGGGACACCAAAACACAATCCACATACCAAATAATATCCGACAATAAGAAAGGAGTGGACACTGGTTCTGGAAAGGATCAAAACATCAGTGTAGGGGAATACCAGAACAGGGAAGTGGGAAGGGGTGGATGGGGGAACAGGGGGAGGGAAAAGGGCATGTGAGACCTTTGGGGGATGGGGAACCAGAGAAAGGGAAATGAAATGTAAATATAGAATATATCCAATAAATTAAAAAAATGGACTCCTAGTGATATCTAGTTGTACTCATAGATCAGTGGCTACTTTACCCATCTTCATAGAAGCTTCCTCCTGCAGCAGATGGGAACAAATACAGAGACCAACAGCCAGACATTATGCAGGGAGTGGGAAGCTTTGGAACACTCAGCCCTAAATGGGATATTGCCATCAAACCCCTCCCCTCAGAGCTTAGGGAACTCTGCACAACTAGGAGGTGAGAGGAATGTAAAAATCAGAAGAGAATGAGAACAGCAAGAAAACAAGACACTCTCAATCAACTAATCAAAGCCTGTATGAACAGACTAGGCTGACTGACTGAGTGTAAACCTAGTTACCAGGGTAAAGCGAAACAACGGAACTGTCGTTCATACCCTGCTGGAAAAATCAGTAATCTCCAATACAGTGACACTGGATATATCAACCACTCTAGGGTAGAGCTCATGTTCAGAAGTAGTTGACCAATAAATAATAGACTCCATAGCTTTTACACACTTATACAAACACATATGCATAAATTGAAGTTTTTCCACATGAGGGGCTAATGCTCTCCCCAAGACACATAGACTATCTAATAAAAAAACCTCATATGTGTTATAAGAAATCTCCTTTTCAGTTATTCATCAGGGCAGTCTAAGAGATTCCTAAGACAGTGTAGTCTATTGCTACTGTTCCTGATTATTTCACTGAATATGAAGCTTAGCCTGTATTTCTGAGGTTGTACGTGATACTTTGGAAATAGGACTTGAGTAGTTGAGATGGATGTGAAGTAGAAGCTTCCTACATGATTTCTAACTTTGATAGTACTAGAAGCTGCTAAACAAGTTACTAATGATGGAAATCAATCAATAGTCTTATACGGTTGTGACATCTATAAACCACAACAATGATCAGCATGGAAAGATCACCAAAGATACAATAGTGGAACTTACATCTTAGGTGTAACCAATAACTGCCTAATTGGACTTATGATACACTCAGTAGGAAGAAATTCTTGACTGATGCCATAAAACTAACCAAATACCAATTATTCTACAGGTGAACCTACTATTACCACTTTTCCAAACAAATGTGAATTCCAACTGCATAGTAAGTACTTATCCTTACACTCACTGGTAAGCATAGCCCTTGCCCCTCATCGAAGAAGCTTCTTGTAGCAGATGGGATCCATTACACAATAGAGAACTGGGCCAAGTGGAGAGATAAGCTGACTGTAGGGTGCTCAGCTCCCACAAATATACCTACATTTAATACATTTAATGATGTTTATGAGTACATTGAAAGATATGTTAAAGACAAGATATGTATGTGATATATTATAGACTGCTCATTGTTACAAAAGAATTTTTATTTCAAACACAGTGCTTATGAAGCTGATAAATGGAAAACTTATTTTGGTGCAGTTTTGTTTCAGACAGCTTCTCTTGATTGAATCAGAACTCTGAGTTCAATATTGTGGAATGTGATAAAGAACTTGAGGGCATTGCATGCCTACACACTTCTCCACAAGTGTGCCTCATATATGCAAACATGCATTCCTCAGTATATACACACCCCTCCACAGGAGTGGTCATATATAACATTCATTCACATATGCATGCACATGCTTTTATACATAATTCTTAAATAAATGAATGAATGTGGAGTAAAGTCAAAATAAAGCCTGTTTGCTCAGTCTTTCTATTTCACAATAGATGGTGTTTCAAATAGTTCTTATGCAGACAGTTATTCTTGTATTAGAACTACAACTCATTTACTAACAAGAAAATGGATAAAAGCTAGTAATGGAAATTTCATAATTCCCTGATCACAGTTATCTCAGGTTTCTGAAATTTGTTCTTATTAATAAGCACTTTAAAAATAATATGATGAAGTATTTTAAAATGTTGGATTAGTGACACAAATCTGGAATCCCAGCATTTGTAAGTTGAAAGTTGAATAAAACAGAGTTCAAGACTATCCTTGTCTACACAATGAATTTCAGGTCAGCTTGGGCTATATGAAATTTTGTTTCCAAAAAAAAACAAAATACAATAAAGTATAAAAATATTTAAGTAAATAAAAGTTGAAATACATGTTTCTGTAAAAATTCAATAACTACTTTTAAAAACTATACTTTAAGAGGTTCTTAAAATATAATCATTATTAATAAAACAGTTATCATTATACATTGTCCTATAAAATATATTTTATATTAATCATGTTTTAGTGATCTTTTGCTATGTCCTCAGTTTTTAAACAGACTCAAGTTAATATTTATCTCTGTGGAGAATGAAGGTAAACTGACAGCCTAAGGCTAATAATTTATAGGTTGGCAAAACAATTGTGAGGACTAAAATAGGTATCATCTTAAAATTGAAAATGATTTATTATTTTTGTAGGTAGTTATTTTCAATAAGATATAATTTCTTTACCTGTCTTTATTCTCATACGCTTCTAATACTTTAGAAAATATCCCAGCCCTCTCCACATGTCCCCATGTTGTATTGTAGATATTAGTTAGCTTAACAACAGCAGTATTCTTCCATCTCTGCCAAAATCAGTTTGTCTTAAATCTGTTCCTTGGAGGCAAGCACATTTATTTAGATACAAGAGTAGTATTCCAGGAGAAACACACTCACCCAGAAGTACAAATGATGAAGTGTTGGCCAGACTGCTTGATGAGGAAGACTACTGCTGGGCTGTGTATGAGGACATCCCAAAGCACAACAAAAAATTGGTTCTATACATGCGTGTAACCTGAATACCAGCTTAGCTTCCTAGTCAGTGAAAGCTCTTTTCTAAAAATGAACTAGGCTGAAAGTAACAAATCAGGATATCTCAGATCCTCCTCTGATCTTTTTTTTTCCGTTCCTCTGGAATTTTTATTTATTTATTTATTTTTATATTCTTTGTTTACATTCCCAATGATTTTCCCTTTCCGGTTCTCCTGTCCCCATAAGTCCCATAAGCCCTCTTCAGGTTTCTGAAGAAGGAAATTGAAGAAGACCTCAGAAAATGGGAAAATCTTCTATGTTCGTGGATTAGCAGGATTAATATAGTAAAAATGGCCATCTTGCCAAAAGTAATATACAGATTTAATGCAATCCCCATCAAAATCCCAACTCAGTTCTTCATAAAGTTAGAAAGAGCAATTCTCAAATTCATCTGGAATAACAAAAAACCCAGGATAGCTAAAACTATTCTCAACAGTAAAAGAACTTCTTTAGGAATCAGTATCCTGGACCTCAAGCAGTACTACAGAGGAATAATGTTAAAAACTGCATGGTATTGGTACAGTGACAGGCAGGTAGATCAGTGGAATAGGATTGAAGACCCAGAAATGAACCCACACACCTATGGTCACTTGATCTTTGACAAAGGAGCTGAAACCATCCAGTGGAAAAAAGATAGCCTTTTCAACAAATGGTGCTGGCTCAACTGGAGGTCAGCATGCAGAAGAATGAGAAGTGATCCATTCTTATCTCCTTATACTAAGCTCAACTCCAAGTGGATCAAGGACCTCCACATAAAACCAGACACACTGAAACTAATAGAAAAGAAACTGGGGAAGACCCATGAGGACATGGGCACAGGGGAAAATTTCCTGAACATAACACCAATAGCTTATGCTCTAAGATCAAGAATTGGCAAATGGGACCTCATAAAATTCCATTTTCTGTAAGGCAAAGGACACTGTGAATCGGACAAAATGGCAACCAATAAATTGGGAAAAGATCTTCACCAACACTACATCCAACAGAGGGCTAATATCCAATATATACGAAGAACTCCTCTGACCTTCTAAGTGTGCCTCCACACTCATATATCCACATGAACACATAAACCACACACAAATATGGTTTTACACACACACACACACACACACACACACACACACACACTATAAGTGAGAAAAAGCAGAAATCTTAAAGATGTTATATTTCAGTCTTTATAAAGAAAGGATTGAGCATAATAACAGGGTTCATCATACAAGATCATTCATTCCAAGGAAAGAGGCCATTTATGGTTTCTAATTTAAAAAGATAAGACTTCTCAGACTGCTCTGAGCCAGGCGGTGGTGGCACACACTTTAATCTCAGACTGCTCTGTTTGCTCATGATAAGAAATGTGCATTCAGTGGGTCCTGTCCACTTTTTAAATAATTTCAATCAATCAATCTATCTATCTATCTATCTATCTATCTATCTATCTATCTATCTATCTATCTATCTATCTATCTATCTGACCATTTTATGTGCATGCACTTGAGTTCATTGGCTATTGCACATGGCCATTTGTCTTTGAGTGAGTCAGTTCTGATCCCTCCTACCACTATGCGGGTCCCAAAGGTCAAACTTAGGTTGTCAGGTTTTTCAGGGAACACCCATGCCTGCTTAGCAATCTTGTCACTTTTTAACAATTTATTGATATTGGGAATCTTGTTATTTTGGAATAGTAAGTGAGATTATTTTAAATTGAATATAACCACAATGATTAGTCTTGTAGAAATCTAAATGTCCTCAAAGAATATAACAAAGTTGTACTTTCTTAAAAAATTAAAGAAATGGAACAATTAGTACAAAATATGTCTTAATGAATAATTAATCTCATTTGAATAATGGGCATCATTCTTGCTGAGAAGGAACAGCCAAAAACATCTAAATATTCCCATATCCATTCAATTGTTCATAACTAGTGAACATAACTAGGCTTCCCCATGTATACTTTTATGGGTTTTATGCTCCAATTAGTTTTATAAACTATCTAAATTTATCTGACCATAGAATGACAGGTAGTAGTCTAATCAAATGTAGACATTGCTGTAGAGAAATAGGAAGTTTTGAGGACTTACACCATATGGGTGTCAACTGGGTCCAGTTGCTAAAAATGGTGGTTTGAACAGGTTTGACCCACATAGATTCATGTGTTTGGATGTTTTGCCCATAGGGAGTGGAACTATTAGGAGGTGTGGCATTTTTGGAGTAGGTATGGCCTTGTAGGCAGAAGTATGCCACTGGGGGTGAGCCTTTAAGTCATATAAATGCTCAAGCTCCTCCCTGTGTGTAACTATACTTTCCTCCTGGCTGCTTTTGGATCAAGATGTACAACTCTCAGCTCCTTCAGCACCATATCTGCCTGAATGCCTCCATGACAGTAATGGACTAAACCTCTGAAACTATAACCCAGCATCAATCAGATTTTTTCCTTTGTAAGAATTGCCTTAGTCATGGTGTCTCTTTACAGCAATGGAAACCCTATCCAAGACATGGTCCTAATATTTCTTACATTTCCCCTTCTCTGGAAGTTTAACAAAATTTATTATTGTGATTACGGAACTGAAAAGGTTTGCAACCCCAAAGGAAGAACAACAATATTAACTAATCAGACTCCCCAGAACTCCCAGGGACTAAATCACCAATCAAAGAGTACACATAGAGGGATCCATAGCTCCAGCTGTATATGTAGCAAAGGATGGCCTTGTTGAGCATCAATGGGAGGAGAGGGCCTTGGTCCTTTGGAGGCTCAATTCCCCTGTGTAGAGGAATTCCAGGGTAGGGAGGCAGGAGTTGGTGGGTAGGTAGGGGAACACCCTCATAGAAGCAGGGGGAGAGGGGATGGGATAGGGAGTTTCCAGAGGGGAAACCGGGAAAGGGGATAACATTTGAAATGTAAATAAAGAAAATATCCAATAAAAAAGAGAATTCAAATAGCCTATATAAAGATATCAGAATCACATTAGACATTTGCTGTAATAATATTGAAGCCACAATAAAAACCAGCATATTTATGTGATCTCTGAGGAGAAAATATTAAATCTTTTTTCATCTACTGAGATGTTAATTTGAAAATGATATTTCTTATAAGGCAGCATGTTTTGGGGAGAGTTAGATGAAAATGTTCTAGAGATGTATCGTGCTTTCTGAATAATATAAAATGAAAAAATATATTTTGAAGCAAATACAATGTTTCATTTGATGAAAGAAGAATTGAATTCATTGTACAGTCAAATAGTTCTCACAGCTTTTTAAATCTTTTATATTGGGTAGTGGTTTTAATATAATTGACAAGTTTACCTTTTAAATTGCTGTGCCAATCATTGCTTATGAGATATAGTGTTATACGTTCTCTGAGTTATGATTGGATTGAATCATTGCTCAGAACATAGCCTTGAAATTGTCCACACTTTCACATAAGTGACTCAGCATGTCATTCAGAATATAAAATTCAGAATCTCATCCCCTGTCTTGATTTCTTTATGCCTCTTAGCAAATGAGACGTGCATAAACAGTTACATGTAAGGATTTTCAGGTATGTATAATTTACCTGTCTTTTTTTTTTTTTTTTTTGGTTTTTTGAGGCAGGGTTTCTCTGTGTAGTCCTGTCTGTCCTGGAACTCACTTTGTAGACCAGGCTGGCCTCGAACTCAGAAATCCGCCTGCCTCTGCCTCCCAAGTGCTGGGATTACAGGCGTGCACCACCACCGCCTGGCCTTTTACCTGTCTTTCTAATAAACACTATCTTTTTATTAGAGTTTTTATTCTCCCAGTAAAGAGCAAATTATTTTAGAGCCTTGTAATATAAGAAGTGTGAAAAATCAGAAATGTTTGGAATTAAAGAATCCTTCTCTTGGAGAAACAGAGAAAAGTCATCTAGATGAGCCAATTCCTCCTGTATGGTTGCTGAAATGCCCAACATTTTATCAATACTACCAGTGCTCAGAGCTTATTTTCTATAAAATACATCTAAGATGGGATTGTGACTTAGAAACATGTAGTTTTTGAGTCAAATTCTGATCCCAATCAAACACAGGTTTGCATGTTAATTTACACAATAGCATCTATATTCTGAGATAAAAAAATCCTGAACCAAAACTCCGTAACATGTTCTAATTAAAGTTCACATCTACAGATGCATAGATACATACATGTATACATACATACATATATAATATATTACATGATGATTTTTAAATGGTATTTTAAGATTTTTGATTCAATTTAGACACATTGTTTCAAACTTACATTATTGAAATGCAAAGCATTTATCTAACTTATATATATGGGTTTGATATATTAATATGTAACTGCTGTTTTTACATACCTATAGTTAAAATACACAAAGAAAGCAAGTGAAAGAACTCTGAATATTTTTATCTGTCATAAGCTGACACAAATTTATTGATTATGATAAGATTATTTTAGACAGGATTATTAAAATTGGGTCATATAGTATGAAGAATAAAAATAAGAGAAAAGAGGAAGTACCTTTGCAATTTAATTTTTACAATAAAGTAGACAGGATCAATATATGATTATTACAATAGAGACAGAAATTTGGGAGTAAATATGAACCCAATAAATAATTTCAGAAGGCTGTATTTATAAATGTATATACATATATGTAACACTTATAATTAAAGAATAAGAAGCCATGAATGTGAGGAATGAAAGCACTTGGAAGGTACTGGTTGGGAGAGAAGGACAAGGTATGAGGTATGCGTTTCTTAAAATAAATACAAAATGAGAGCCCATATATGCCATTATTAAGAAAGTTATATGGACTATGTTCCAAACTGAAGTTAAGAATGTAATGAAAACTGCATAGACTGCATTTGCACAGTTGCATAACCTTTGTGCTGGTTAGTGATTTACCAGCAGTGATATTACATAAGTTGTTTGACTCTGATTTTTGGGCTTATCATCTGTGAAATGGGTAGAATAGGCCATCGTTAAGCTGCAAAGCATAGAAATGAGAGACACACAGAGCAGCCCTTCTACAGCATGTCATGTGGCAGGAATCCAGCACATCACAGGGAATATAGACCCAAATCAATTTTCAGAAATTAATCTTTCTGCGACAGATGTAATTTTCTTCCTTCCTGTCTATTTCTAGCTGTTCACAGTGATGAATTTCATTATATTTAGAAAAAGAGTTCACCCAGAAGGGAGTCATGATATATGATTCCTTTTTCCATGAAATGCTGGAAAAACCCAATCTAGACTGATAGAGAAAGAGGTTAAAAGAAGCTTTGAGAGGGGTGCTAACAAGGTTTGACAGGATGATGGTGTGAGTGTGTGTGTGTGTGTGTGTGTGTGCACTCCTGTATGTGAGGGAATGTACGTATGTATTCATGTATGCATGTATTGTGCTTGTGTTGTGTGTGTGTGTGTGTGTGTGTGTGTGTGTGCATGTATATGCATCCTTGTGTGTTTCCATGTACTCTATTCTTGGTTCTAATTAGGGTAGTATTTATAGTTATATACATGAGTTTTAAAGAATTTATCCACTGTGTATAAGTCATACTTCAACAAAAGAATCATGAAAATGCCAATCAACTATTAATGAGATGAGAGGTGGATGACCAACGTATGTCCAGAAGAGAATCAGAAGGATCTTCGGGAACGGTATGTAGCTGGTGGGGATTTGGATTGTAAATTTAGTGATTGGAGTTCACTTTTACCTGGACTCTTATGAGAAAACGTATTTGTAAAATGATAGTGAAACTCTAAGATGGCATGCAGGCAACAGAAGCAGAGCAATTATAGAGAACATAAGACTCAAAACTGAAGCAGCCCTGGAAAATAGACAAAGCTAAGGCACAGTTCAGGACTACAGTTGGAAAGTACCAGGAGGAGGTAAACGCTGGTTGTGTTCACAACACCGAGAAGTCAGAGAGATGTCCAGCAGTAGGTTGGTAATCTGTATGTAAATAGGTATTGGGAGATGTTACTGCCCACTGAGCCGTCATTAACTACTGATAGTGCGGGCGCAGGGTCACAAGCTCTGAGCACATCTATCGAGATAACTTGTGCTGCTCATCAAAGAGAGTAAATGAATAGAAAAAAAGTTTTAAGATTTAAGGTTAAATTGAACTGTTCTTTCTATCTCTTACAACAAGCTAAGATTAAAAACTCAAGAGACAACAAGTGCTGGCGAGGATGTGGAGAAAGAGGAACACTCCTCCACTGTTGGTGGGATTGCAAAATGGTAAAACCGCTCTGGAAATCAGTGTGGCGGTTCCTCAGAAAATTGGGCATGCCCCTTCCAGAGGACCCTGGCATACCACTCCTGGGCATATACCCAGAGGATTCCCCTGCATGCAATAAAGACACATGCTCCACTATGTTTATAGCAGCCTTGTTTATAATAGCCAGAAATTGGAAGGAGCCCAAATATCCCTCAAAGGAGGAATGGATACAGAAAATGTGGTATATTTATACAATGGAATACTACTCAGCAATTAAAAATAATGAATTCATGCAATTTGTAGGTAAATGGTTAGACCTGGAAAATATCATCCTGAGTGAATTAACCCAATCACAAAAGAATGCACATGAAATGCAATCACTGATAAGTGGATATTAATGAGCCCAGAAGCCCTAAATACTCAAGACACAAATAGCAAGTCAAATGATTCCCAAGAAGAGGAAAGGAGAGGACCCTGGGCATGTAAAGATTGCATCCAGTTTAGTAAAGAAACTGAGGGGGGAGGGGGAATGATTGGGGAATAGTTGGGGGGGGAGTGGAACTATGGGAACTGTGGTGGGTGGGAACTGGGAAAGGGGAAAGCCTTTGGAATGTAAACATAGAATATAGAAAATTAAAAAAAAGAAAGAAAGAAAAAAAAAAGAAATAGTTCTAAATTACAGCCCAGATTAATTTAGGATGTACTTAAATGGTTATCGGGAGGGAAGGCCCTGAGGGAGGTAGAGTACTGAATTGGAGGGTGGGTGGTGGGGTTCATGGAAGGTACTGGTAAGTCAGACAGAATTTCATTATTATAGAACATTGGACAAGTTTCTTACAGGCCCAATTTATCTTGCAGAACAGAGCTCAGAGTTAGGTTATAGGCAACTTTACCTCAGGTGAATGTGAGAACTGGAGCTTCAGCTCTTAGACCGAAACTGCTTTATAGTACCACATCATGACACCACATCATGACTCTGGGATTTGTGGCTATGTTAAGGCCAGTGACACAACATGGCAAAGACCCCACGATGTACCATTCTTTTTTTGTTTTTAAAAGATTTATTTATTTATTATATGTAAGTATACTGTAGCTGTCTCCAGACACTCCAGAAGAGGGTGTCAGATCTCATTACAGATGGTTGTGAGCTACCATGTGGTTGCTGGGATTTGAACTCAGGACCTTCGGAAGAGCAGTCAGTGCTCTCAACCCCTGAGCCATCTTTTCAGTACACACTGTACTAAGAGACCAGTTGGTATGCATAGACTGCTAGCATAGGACACTATGGGTCATGACTCCTCCAGAATTCTGCTCCATTTTCTGTGTGCCTACTCTACTGATGCCTCAACCTAAACTTCCTTTGTCCCTTTCTGTCCTTCACTAGGGAGGAGAAAGGCTCCCTAGTGAAAAGATCTTATGTATCTTCTGCCTTTTTCTGTGTGGCTCCTGTTTTCTCCCACAGGGGATTATGTAAATTTTCTACCACATCAGATTCAATCTTGGCCTCTGTTTTTTAGAAGGACTGGGCTGTATCTGTCTGCAACAGAAATTGTTAATCTTAAGACGATATCATTGGGCCTGACAGTGGTGGTGTACGCCTTTGATCCCACCATTTGGGAGGCAGAGGCAGAGGCAGGCAAATTTCTGAGTTCGAGGCTAGCCTGGTCTACAGAGTAAGTTCCAGGACAGCCAGGGCTACCTAGAGAAACCCTGTCTTGGGAAAACAAACAAACCCAAAACCAAAATACAAGAAGATAACATTGGGAATTCTATGGATATCTTTAACAAAATAGGGAACTTTTTAAATGATGGTGGTCTATACCAGGATACCTTCCAGTAATATGGTTCCAGGACAGTAAGAAGTGTCCAGCAAGATGAGAAGGTGAGAAATACAAATGAGGTTACACTATAAAGTACAGATTTCCTTTGTCAAGTTTTTCATTTAATTTTTATGGCGCTTTTCAGCCTTAATTTTTAACTATTTTTCCACTAATTAATTAACTAATTAACTAAATTACTTGACATCCTGATCGCAGCCCCACCTCCCAGTCCCCCCTCCCCCCAACTTGGTCCCTCTGCTGTCCCTCCTTCCCTTAATCTCTGGGAAGGGTGAGGTCACTGCAGGACTAAGTACATTCTCTCCTATCAAGGCCAACCAAGGCAACCCAGTCAGTGGTGAGAGTAAGCGTTTCCTCTAGCTGTTGGGGAACCTGCATGAAGACCAAGGGAGCAAGTTGGCTGTTATATATGTAGGTGGCTTAGGTCCAGCCCTTGTATGTTTTTGGTTGGTGGTTCAGTCTCTGGGAGCCACTAGGGGTCCAGGTTAGTTGGCTCTGTTGGTTCCATCCCCTCCAGATTCCTTAATCCTTGCCCCACCTCTTCCACAAGACTTCTCAAACTCCACTATTTTTTGATTAAGCAAGTAAGCAGCAAAAGGACTTCAGAGAGTGAGAGAGAGAGTGATAGAGACAGAGAGAGACAGAGACAGAGAGATAGAGAGACAGAGAGAGATAGAGAGATAGAGAGATAGAGAGAGACAGGGACAGAGGCAGAGAGATAGAGAATATGAATCTATGAATTCAGGTCTGTATAGCATATACATCCTATAGGATATAATATATATTATGTATTATATATAACATATTTATGAAATATATATCATGTAGAATATAATATAAAATATATATCCTAAAGTGGGCAGATTTGAGAAGTGGCATGGTTAATATGACTGACTTTTTATTTCTATTTTTTTGTGAATTGCATGGTTCTAAATTAGATTTAATCATTGTACCCAGAAAAGCAGAGGTGTGGAGGTTCACAGTGGGAGTTGTAATCTAGACCTATTCATTTTGACCTCAAAACCCAAATTATTTATAACAAATCATTTCCTATTCTTTTCTTCATCATTCACGAACATCTGTCCACCACTTACAGAATCATTTATCTCGCTATTGTGCCATTTTGATGAAAAAGAAATTGTTCTAAATATCTAAATACAAGGCCCCGTATTAACGGTGCTTTTTAAATCCCCACAGATGTGGGAAATGACCCTTTTCCATCCCTGAAGATTGTAATTGGGCCAGTCTTTAGTACAGTTTGTTTCAATAAAGAGATACAATTTTATTCATTAATTTATGTATTCATTTAGCAAATAATTTTAGAGTCTTATTATATCAGGATTTTTGGGTCTATTTCATTATTTCTTTTTTATTTCTTGGAATCTCTCCAATTATTCTAGACTCTTTTAAAGGTTGGCGATCAATATCAGACATTATTATAAAAAGAACCTTACTTGCTAAAAGGGTTAGATGTTAATTTTTTCATTTTAATGTTATATTAGCATTTTAAATATTAAATCACTTCTGTTTCTTAAACCCTCTGTGAAAACCTTGCCCTATTCCAACACTAGAAGACTATCTGTGATACTATATATTCAAACACTCACACAAATCTCTATTCCTACTAATTACATTTATTAATTCATTTTAGTGACATTACATGTCTATTCTATTTTGTAATATTAACACTGGCATCCAGATAGTTTACTGCATGGTATTGGTACAGGTGGATAGATGGAATAGAATTGAAGACCCAGAAATAAAACCATACACTTATGGACACTTGATCTTTGACAAAGAAGCCAAAAATATACAATAGGAAAAAAGAAAGCATCCTCAATACATGGTGCTGGTCTAACTGGTAGTCGGTATGTAGAAAAATGAAAATAGATTTATATTTGTCACCTTGCACAAAGCTGAAGTCTAAGTTGACCAACCACCTCATCATAAAACCAGATACACTGAATTAATAGAAGAGAAAGTGGGGAAGAACCTCAAGCTAATTGGCACAAGGGGGAAATTTCCTAAACAGAACTCCAATGGCTCAGGCTCTAAGATCAGCAATTGACAAGTGGGACCTCATGAAACTGAAAAGCTTCTGTAAGACAAAGAACATAGTCAATAGGACAAATCAGCAACCTACAGATTGGGGAAAAAATCTTCACTAACTTCACATCCAATAGAGGGCTAATATCCAAAATATATAAAGAAACCAAAAAACTAATCTTCAGAACACCAAGCAACTCAATCAAAAAATGAGGTATAGAACTAAACAGAGATTTCCCAACAGAGGACTCTCAAATGGCCGAGAAGCACTTAAAAAAATGTTCAAAGTCCTTAGTGATCAGGGAAATACAAAACAATCCTGAGAATGGTTCTACTTTACACCAATTAGAATAGCTAAAAACTAAAACTCAGGGGACAGCACATGTTGGCAAGAATGTGGAGAGAGAGGAACACTCCTCCTTTGCTGGTGGGATTGCAAACTGGTACAACTACTCTGGAAATCAATCTGGTGGTTCCTCAGAAAATTGGAAATAAAGCTATCATAAAAATTTTCATTAATTTCTTGTTTTTTGTCTCATTGTAATCTGTTGATGAAATTATTTAAATCTGGCCTGGGGTTTCTACCCTGCCTTTATCATTTAGTTCCTGAATGAAAGATCACTCACAACCTTTACTATTACAATAAGCCTTAAACAGTACAATAAACCTTAAACAGCTGGACAATAAGCCTGAAATAGTATCTTCCTTTATGCTCTTATAATCATCCTGAATTATTACGATTTACCATGTTTCATCTGGGCTGCTGTTAACTCTCATTAGTCAGCCTATAGGACCACATCTTCTTGACTCCTAAACCATGGTGGCTTCCTTTCACCTTCCTGCATATTCTTCTCTCTTTCCTCTGACCCAAAGCTCAGGAGACCTAAATCTCACCCGTGTCTCTTCAGCCCAGCTATTGGCTGTTGACATCTTTATTTATCAATCACAATTAACTGGGGGCAGGGTCAGCTAGCATCTATGTGCAGACTCATTTCTGGGGCAACCAGTTTTGGGGTTCCAGAATAGCATTAGAATACAAGTAGCATTAGGCCAATCACCTACAACACTTCTCTTTCTTCTCACTCTTCCATATCATGCCTAGCCTTGGTTAATCACTTTTTTGGTTTCAACTCAATATTTTTTATAGCTTCTATGTATGTATGTCAAAGAACGTGTAGTAATTAACTTACCAGACATTTTCCAAATTTCCTCCTTTTTGCTGCAAATGACAAGGTTTTGTTCTTTTTAACGTAGGAACATTCTCCATTCTATTCATACCATTCTAAAAAAATTATTCTATAGTTGGGGTAAAATGTAATCAATACTCCACAGCACAGTGTAGACTGTAACACATTAACCTCCATGTTCTATGAAACATTGGCATCTCCAAACAGAAAGATACAAGATGAGCTGAAAGGCTGCTTGCCATGTTTTTGCCTGTTCATTCTGTTTGCATATGGCAGACCATCCCATTATATTTAATAGTAGTGTGGGAATTAATTTAAAAAGTCATCCATAGAGAAAAACTAAGATAAAAAGACAGTTTTTGTGCACACCTTCCAGGCCAGCATTAGAGACAATGGGACAAGAAGATTGTGAATTTGAAACCAATCTAAGATACCTAGCAATGCCCTGTCTGAAACAATAGCAACAACCAAGATATAAACCTACCTAGCAACTTCATTCCTTTAGATAGACTATTCAGCCCCTCCTTTATCTTATGTTGACCATCAGGATGATTATGCACAGATAACAGATATGATAGGAAAGGCAGGGTGACCACCAGTGAGTAATAGACATAAAGATCATGTTCAAACATGGGTGCCCTTACATGTAGATGTAGGCAGTTACTTAGTTTATGTGGAGTAAACGAACAAATAAGCAAAATATGAGGCTTAGTTTGCAAAATATTTCATCTCATAGAAACGAGAGCTCAGAGGGGGAATATCCATTTAGCCCTTGAATGAAATGCTAATTTGATTGGTTTAAAAACTAAGAGGCATCATTTTCTTTTCAATTTTCATGAAGAGCAGATCATACAGAACATTCCTTCTTAGCTTGTAAACAGAAAATATTCCAGCATCGAAGAAACAGGCATTTGACTTTCTTTTGTTATCATTGTTTGATAATTTCATTTATGCGTACATTGAATTAACGTCATTTGCAGCTCCTTTTCAACACTCCAACTCCTCCATGGCCCAACCTACATGCCTTTCTCCTGTTTTAATCTCCTCTTCCACTACCACCTCTTCTTCTACTTTTAACCCACTTTCTCCAGCTATTGCTAGAAAATGATTAAAAGAGGAAAGATGAATTTTTCATTAGATAAGGGAAGAAAAACAAAAAAACTCAAGACTTGTAGAATACTGACACACAGATGAGTGATTGCATTTGTTCTGAATGGACCAAGAACTGTGGTTGGTAAGAAAAAGAGAGAGGAGAAGAAAGCCATTCTGACCAGAAGACACTTAGGATATGTTACCACAGTCATATTGGGAAATAATTGTGCTATGTAAAGAATTCAAACACAGAGTGTTGTCTGTCTTAGATCTGGGTTTGTAAAGTTAAACAGTAACGCAGTCCAGCAACAGGCCCAAAGTGGGATCCAGCTCTAGGGTAAGTCCCAAGGTCTAACACTATTACTGGGGCTATGGAACACTCATAAAAAGGGATCTAGCATGACCACACTCTGGAAGACTCAACAAGCAGCCAAAAGAGTTAGTTGCAGATATTTGATTTGCACCCAACCAATGGACAGAAGCAGCTGATCCCTGTTGTTGAACTAGGAAAGGATGAAAGAAGCTGAGAGAAGGGCACTCCTGTAGGAGGACAAGCAGTCTCCTTTAATCAGGAGCCCAGAGATCTCTCAAACACTGGACCACCAAACAGGCAACACATAGAGCTGGTGCTGGATATAAGGTCCCCCAACACACATACAGTAGAAGACTGCTGGATCTGTGTTCATTCAAAGATGATGATCCTAACCCTCAAGAGACTGGAGGCTCCATGGAGTTTAGAGGTCAGTTGGGATGGTGGGTGGGGACACGTAGAGACAGGCAGGTATGGAGGAGGTGTGGGATGTGGAACAGTTGGAGGGTGGTTGGGGATGTGGATAAAATATGGAGTGTAAAAAATAAATTAATTAAAAAAGAAATTATAATGAATTAGACCACTCTAGTAAGAGGCTCCTTCCAACTACTGAGCTATTAAAGATCAAAGAAATAATGAAGAACCATCATACATTTATTTTGTCCTTTTTTTTTCTTGATGGCACTGATACAGTTATTTGATACACAAAGTATTTGAGTTTGTCATAGATATCAAAATACGGCACATAGTATTCCAATGCAGTCATTCTTTCAGGAGGTCCTGCTCTTACTAGGAAACTGGGATTGAAATAAGGCAGTGAATAAGTAATTCATGATTCCCCACATTAAGTAGAGGTAAATTCAAATGGACATGACTGATAATCACGTAAATAGATGACAAGTTAGAGCAATTGCTTGTGTAGAAAATGCTGTGAAAAAAGCAGGTGAGATTCTGATACAGAAAGCTAGAGATGCTGGTGGAAAGTCTTCCCTAAAATTCCCCTAGGGAACTTTCATTAAGCACACAGTTTCATCAAGAACAAATCAAAAAGAACATAAGAAGCAGAGATAAAAGATAGACAGAAAATCAGCTCTGCAAGTAGAATAGGGAAGAACACCCGGATGCTATTGTCATTCCTTTAAACGAACAATCAAATAAAAGTGTTGTGGTCATATGACTTGCTTTTTCACAAGACAAGAATAAGATACTTCAGAAATTTTAGTTTTATTGTAACAGAAATGAGAAAGTATTGGAGAGGTTGAAGGCAACAGAAACAGAAAAAGATACAGATTCTAAGAAAATTATTTTAATCTTTATTTTATGTGAAAGTAAATAGAATATTTAAGAAGAAAAGTATAATGAGTAGCTAAAGAAATGATTCAGGGATTAAAAAGGAAATGAAGAAGTTATCAAATTTCTTCTTGTACAACCTTTCCATATAATGTTTTGATACCTTTAATTTTTGTTGTATGTGTACGAGTATCTTGTCTGGATGCATGTCTGTACACCCTTCATGTACCTTGTGTTTCCAGAGATCAGAAGGGGGTGTCAGATTTCCTAGATGTGGAATTACAGATGCCTATGAGTCATCAAGTGGGTGCTGGGAATCATACCAGTGTTGTCTGGAAAAACAGCCAATGTTCTTAACCCCTGAGCCATTTCTTCAACCCATAATTTAATTTAAATAATTATTTATCTATTTATATTCTAAGAAAATCCCACACTCTATTTTCCTTTTAACACTTCTCAACTTAAGTGATATTATCATTGAATCTTTTTTGCATATTTAATTTCTACTACAGTGTACATTTTATGGAGAAAGTACCTTATCTTTTCTGTTATCTGTTGTGCCCTTTGATTTTGAGACAGCGCCTGGAATGGAGAACATTTCCATAAATATTGAGTAAGGGAATGAATATATGCAAGAGCAATGCTCATGATGAATAATGAAGATAGCATCATGCTAGCAGACATGTTCAAGGGAAACAGAGATTCGGGTTTAAAACAGTGAGAGCTTGGTCTAAGGAAGGCAGTGTTTAAGCAGCAGTTTTAAAAATGGGAAATTAATCAATCACAATGGAGGGATGAATATTCTAGTAAACAGAGTACCTTGTGCTAAGCCCAGAACCTAGAGATAACACAATGTATTCGGTGGTCTTTAGAGAAATCTATAGATGGTAAAATGCTATGGGCATTTTAAAGACATCCTAGAGACCATTAATGGCAGCCCTCATTGTAACTGATAAACTCCACATACTTAAGAAGTTCAGTTTAAGTATTCTTCTCAAACCAAGTCCTCACAATATAGCCAGGAGCCAGCTTCCCTTAAATATTCCCAACAACGCCATGGTTTCTTTATTATTCTCTAAGACATTGACCAAGATCTTCATTCATGAGCATAATCATTCCCTCATCCAGGCCTTACAGGGGGGCACTTAAATACTGGTCCTCGGCGGGCTCTATGGTAGACATTAACTGTTGCAGCTTGAATGTGAAATGATCCCCACAACTTGAGAAGCTTCAACATTTGCTCCCCAGCTGGCAGCAGTGTTTTGTGTTTGCGGAACCTTTGGGGCTGGAGTCTTGGCTGGCAAACATGGGCCATAGAGGGCGCATCTGGGAGGAGTACTAATTCTGGCGCAGTTCTAGCTGATTTCTTTGTTTCTTGCTTTGTCTCATACACAAAACAATGTCACATCTCATCCTGCCACTGACAGAGGCACAGGGGCCACCACACCTTCCTTGTCCTGAAGGATTACTTCTGCTTAATAAACTTTTTCTCTCTAAAGTTGCTTTCATCAGCAATTGGTCACAGCTAGGTGACAATGTATTTACCATTTGTAAATAACAGCAGGCCCTTTGAATTCACTTTATAGTTATTTTAAAGATGCCTTTACTATAATAATATTATGAGTATTAACATTTATTAGGAAATATATCAAATGAAATATCTTGAGTTAGAGGTTTATTTTTCATATTTTTCCAGATTTTTTTGAATACTTATGTTGATATAATCCAAGGTGCATCCGATATCTCATGTGGAATCTTTTGGTTAGCTGTAATATAGGATTTGCTTGAGGAAAAGCTTGGATTGTCATAAAACAGTCATTATTAATAGAGAATATCTTTCACATTATCAATATATTTATAAAAATTAATGTGGTTCAATTCTATTCTTCTTTTGGAAGATAACTTCTAATTGTATCAATGAATTTTATACTTCAGCTACTTTTCCCAATGACTACAGTCCCAACATTTGGCTTTATGTCGGGGTATGGAACATCCTAGAAATTTAGAACAATCTTTCCCACTTGAAGAGAGGAGTCCAGTATGAGAAAACATGCCTTGCATTAACAGTGTGGTGATCTATGATTTTATATGTGGAGTGTTTTCTAAGTACATAGACAGAACATGTTATGTTGTTACAAATTTGGAGAAAATTACCCAATAAAACATCCTCTAAACCCATGATCCATGAATAAGTATGCCACCTTCATACATGTTTTCATATGAGAAGTGTAGCCTAAACCATTTCTTCAAGTCAGAAAATGGGACTTGTATACCTAAAATTAATCTATTAATTTGGAAGTTGTAATAATGTCTTGAAAGAGATACCATCTAAGCAAGTCATCACTGGTTCGTTTTCAACACACTTTCTGCAATTATGAATTATATAGTCTATGCTCATGAATTTTTGAACAATGGTGGGGAAATATAATAGTCAAATACAGGACCCTAAATATATTTAAAAAACAATGTGTCAGGGAGAAGTTTTATCTGTTTATTAAATTAATCTAGTATGGACTAGATCACCAGGATTCTTTGTACAGTTTCTCCAGTTATACCTAGCTATTTTTTCCACGGCAATTGACCAAGTACTTGTGGCCCCTCCTATCTCCTTCTGTTGTAAAATACTTGGATCTTAGTTTCCTGATCAGATTTCAGGATTTATGAAAGTGGGAGCTGGGCCATCTGTCTATTTGGATTTCTCAAAGTGAGTCAATACTTTACAATGCACTGTGATTGAGAAAATTGATCCCTTTATTTAGTGAAATGTCTAATAGATGTTGGTTACATTTGAGTATGTTTTGTCTCATATATAGGTTAACATGTGGGCAGAGAAGATCTCTTAGAAATAAATTCATCTTGGCTTGGCATGTTCATTAGAGGTGAGCTAAAGATGATATTGCCACACTTTCTCATTTTGATTTATTATACTTATTATTGAAAAAGCTGTAGTTTCTGAGATACCAATCTCCAGGCATATAGTAATAAAATTCTCTACATCTTCACATTACCCAATAGGAAAGGAGCATGCATTCACTTTCAAAATGCCTTTCATAGAAAATCCTTTATTTTGAAAACGCAAAAATATAAGTTTTATCCTGACTTATACCTAATTATATGAAAATACCATTTCACCTACTTTGTTAGAAAAATACACATTCAGGAAAATGAATGAGTAGGTGAGCTGAAGAATAGTGCATTTGCTACAAGGCAACTTAATTTCCTTCAAGACTGAGAAAAGAATTCAAACTATGGCTAGGTTAGGATTATTATACAAGTTTTCATTCCAAAATGTAGAAGCTTTCATACTTATTTTGTAAAAGTTTGAAGATACTAAGAAGGAAGCCTTGCAAGCTTGCCTCATTATTCCACCTGAAAACTGATAATGTTTGGGTATTGGACACTTTCTATGACACTGTATGCAAATAAAACAGATTATGTTTGTAGTGAGCATAGTTCCATAATCTGTTTTCCTTGTGTGTCACCAGAACATGTCCTGACATAGGACCTCTTATGTATTGGAAACTACAGTGTACTTAATGAATTTCCTTATATACATATGTGTTTGGCAGTACTATTATTCCCATTTTCAGGAAACTGAGGAACATGAGTTAGAACTCAGTTCTATCACTTAAAGGTTACAATAAAAATTTTATATACAGTATTTATAATTATAACTCCAACATATGACATGTTAGTATTTTTATTGGCATTATTACTCATCGTAAAATGACTACTCATTTTATCTCTAGCATTTCACAATTATTAGCATATAGTGGTACCTATCACCAATGGCTCATGATACCTTTTGAACCTCTTGAAATATGAACATATGATTGGTAGTTGATTACTAAGATAGCATGGTTGAGTCTCAATTCATTCTTTTCTAAGTGACATTTGTTTTAATTTTGTGCTTATTTTGACAGAACCCTATACACTAATCTGCAACCTGGTAGAAAATACCATGGTAGATATCTCTGAAGTCATACATGTGATACTCTGATTGGTACAGGATGGTAGTGAAGCCAAGTGGATACTCCATGGACTCCTTGTTGCCTCATCTATCTCATGCCTAAGTTCCACCTTAGCACCATTCTCTCCATGTTTAGATATCGATTTTAAGGAACTGAGTAGGGACTATTGAAAGTGGGTCACTGCTTTTTATAACAGGTAATGATTTTTAACCTATGAGATGATTTGTTGTGCAGGCAAATGATGTGTCATATTGAGAGATGGCAAATAGCATTGTGATTAAGGGTTCATCAAAAAACAAATATTCAGAGCATGGCCACAGTTCTCATCATTAGTAAGTGCATTTATTAAGAGTCTTGAAACTGCATTTGGAATTTCTTGCCAGTGTAATTGTGCATAATAGAAATAATCCATATGAAAGTAGGCAGAATAAAGCCATCAAAGGGTATCATTCAGAGAGACTAAATTTGATCATTGCTCAGAAAACAGGCTTCTAAGCCTATCGCCTGTATAAATAACAATTTTAGCCAATAGGCTGCTTCATAATGGAGTATTTGTGGCTGAATAGAGGCTTAAAATGGAATGGCTGAATCCTGGAAAGGAGGAACACGAATGATGATCAGGCTTTGAAATAAATATAACCAAAACACCACATTGTACTGAAAAATGCACGTTCTTCTCAAAGTCACCTTTACCTCACTGCTTATGAGACTGATCATTTGTAGATGTAAGATAAATAAAATTTCTTCCTAGTATCATAATTTTGTTATAGTTTGGGGACAGATATTCCAATCAAATGTATTGGAATAAATTGATCTTATTCTCAATTGAAAATAGTTTAAAAATCCTATGTTATTCGTCTACCACGAAGTATTTATTTTAAATTTGATCACATCCTTCAACATAACTGTTTCAGCCAATTCTACCACAACTAGGAACAAAGGCTTCTTTCTAATCCACAACATGGCCATTTTGTGAATAAATGTTGAATTTAATATGAATAAGATTAACAAATTTACTTGAATACCAGAAATCATTTTGAAAGCATGAACCATGTTAATTACCCAGTTTGCAGATGGGTTATTGTAGTTTGATGGCTTTGTTTGGAATGCATACATGGGATTTAAAAATAAAATAAAATGGGTAAGCTATTTCCCATAGAGGAAAATACATCATTTTAATTAAAAAAATGGAATGAAATGTGAAGTTAGGGAAATTATGTTTTTGACATTAAAATATTTCTAATTAAGAAAAGAAAAGATATATTTACTGATGATACTTTAAGTGTTATAAACTATATTATACTATACTATATTATTTACATATACTATTTAATTTGAATTTATGTATACATGTAGAGAAAGTATTATATTTAGAGATTTTTTTAGAATTGTCATATTGTTTTGTTCTTAAATGATAAACCCACAATGAATTACTGAAAATTTGATGCAACATCTTAAGTAATTCTGTGAATTTAATGAGATCTTGACTTTAGAAGATTTATTAAAAATAACACTGTATTAGATCAATTTAAAATCAGACTTTTAGAATAAGATTTATTATTACATTTAGAATAGGATTAATCCATGTATTTATATCATGTATGTATTATACTATATTAGAATTTTTTAAACTGTAGTGTGTCCTGCTTTTGCATATTTCATAAACAATTTAAGAAACTGACAAAGTGCTCTGTAGACATAATTCACTGATGAATTGTCAAGATCCCTGAGAGTCCCCAGACTTGAGACTGAGCCATTTCTTCAACCCCTTTTAAGTTGATTTTCTCTGGTATTGTCACATTGATGGAAACATGCAAAAGCCCCAGAAGTATAAGAAGATTCTCATATACTGGCTGGCTATATGGCAGAAAGAGAGGGCAAATCTAGGACATAACAGCAGGTATGGATAGGCAGATGCCATGGAAACAGGGATCACAGTCATGTGACAACAAGGAAGAGACAATAAAAATAAGCTTGGGAGAACATCTTGAACTCCATGGACTCCAAATAGAGAATAGAAGACACACCTTGAGCAGCGTGAAAAGTCCTACTGCACCAGACCACGAAAGAAATGATGAACTAACACATTCCTGTGAAATTATGCCACTCTGCTGGCAATAATTTGCTGAATAGCAATAGAGAATGAATGTGCCAGCGGGGCAGTGGTGGCGCACACCTTTAATCCCAACACTTGGGAGGCAGAGGCAGGTGGATTTCTGAGTTCAAGGCCAGCCTGGTCTACAGAGTGAGTTCCAGGACAGCCAGGACTACACAGAGACACACTGTCTCGAAAAACCAAAAGAGAGAGAGAGAGAGAGAGGGGGGAGAGAGAGAGAGAGAGAGAGAGAGAGAGAGAGAGAGAGAGAGAGAATGAATATGCCATGGTGAAATGCTAGCATTTGGTATACTAGGAAATAAAATAGAATGGGTTTCTACACTTGCTTATGTCTTTAAGTAGCTTATGTTCCCCCCTCACCCCCCACAGGGAGCGGCCCTTGCAGCACAGAGCTATGGTTTCTATTAAGTTCCTTAGCAGAGCACTCCAGGGCACCATGGCATTTTCAGTGAAGAGATTGTGTGTTTATGGGAACGGATGCTAGATTTTCCTGTCTACCTTAAGTTGCACTGCCTCCAAGTTGCAGGAGGATGCCCCTAGGGTGCGTTTACATAAAATCTCTCAAATTAAAGTCCAGGTTTCAGTTTGTTTTTCTTCTGTGGTATTGAAAGAATATAGCATTTGAGTGTGTGTGTGTGTGTGTGTGTGTGTGTGTGTGTGTATGTGTGTGTGTGTGTATGTGAAAAAACCCAGCCAAGTTGTTTTTTTTTTTTTTTAAGATACAATAAAGTAATGGGTAATTCCGCTCAGATATTAACATGTGGCAAATGTGTCATTGGGGAAAGAATTGGGAAGTGGGGATGTAATGGTAGAGTTCCAGAAGAGGGAGAGGGGTGTGAGGAGCAGCCCTGTAATGATAACAAGGAAGACTGACTTAGTAAGGAATAGGCCAACTGGGAAATAATTAGCCACTCAAAAACAATTTCAAAGGCCTACAAATGAAGAACCCCGAATGGATAAACACACAGTGGCTTAAAAAGCCATAAAAGTTAATGACGTGAAAATGGTCATAAACAAATTATGGGACTAATTTCAGAAAAACAAAAAAAGTCAGGTCAATAATTGGCTATAATTCTTGAATTTATCCTACATTTAATTTTAAAGTGGAGTGATATGCTTTTCCTTCTTTCTGTATGGACTAGAAACTCAATTAAAGTTAATGGGAGTTATGAGTAGGGCAGTATTTCTAAATCACAGCCTCTTTGAGGCTAATTATTTTGAACTAATTTGTTAAACTTTTCCCGGCTTTGGTAATAAGCAAGATAACACTTGTTCGTATTATATTAAGAGTTCAAGAAAACATTTATGGAGACATTTCTTCAACTGGCCTAAAGTAAGAAAATATGTGAATTAACCCATACGCTTAACAAATATTTTCATTAGGACAACTGGGGGACAGCTTCTTAAAGCTATAAAATGCCTAGACTGAGATATCTTTAGTAGTTACCAGTTTTAAATTCACGAGGTTGGGGAAGAAGTAGTTCCCATCTACTTCTCAACTACTTCTCTTCTTAAAGTCTTAGTTTCTCTCTCCCTCTTCTCTGCCCTCTCATGTGTGTGTGTGTGTGTGTGTGTGTGTGTGTGTGTGAGAGAGAGAGAGGGGGGGAAGGTAGAGGAGGGGAAAAAGAGGGGAGGGGAGAGGGAGAGATATAGTTATAGATATAGATAGATAGATAGATAGATAGATAGATAGATAGATAGATAGATAGATTTATGTATGTATATCCTCATGTGTTGGGGAACAGATTTGTGTGAAGGTACACATGCCTGAGATTGACTTAACGGTATTTTCACCCCCTCTCCACTTTGTATGTTGAGAAATGCTTTCATTCTGAACTTCGAGCTCACTGACTCCACTAGTCTAGCTGGTTAACCTGCTCTATTTCTTCCTGCCTCACCTATGCTGGAATTACAGGCAGGTGGCCATGCCACTTGGCACTTGTGGGGTGAGGATCTGAATACTGGCCTCATGCCTGTCCAACAAGAATTTCACCCACTAGGGCATCTCACCAGTATCAAGATTTTGATTTTGTTGATCCTATTTATACACCACTTGGGTTCTTGAGACCACTGAAAAACCTATGCTAGGGCTCCAACCAGATAAACTCTACTATTGTTCATGGAAAACTTTATTCATAGGAAATGTAAGTGATCTCAGTCAACATCATACTACAGAAAATCTTTCAGACGCACATGTTGCATAAATAGACAACACTAAAGGGCTTTGCACTTGATGCATTTTGATTATACAATGGCAAGCAGTGCACATAATACCATATCAATGCATATTAAAGAATCTTATCATGTAAGAAGAGGCACACACAGACTGCATGTATGTTTTATTGCATACACAGATGAGAGATGATTTATTACACCCAAGTTCAAAGATATGGGAGCTAGGAAAGTCTTGATAGAAAAAAGTCTACCCAGTTTACTCTGAGTTTCAATTTCTCTAAGACTGGATTACAGAGCAAGCCTCTTTCAGAGCACAAGTCTTAGAGATGTTTTAGAATAAGATCCAAACTGAAGATGTACACCATTTTTATATGTCTAAGGGGGGAAATTCTATCTCATTTAATTTACCATTGTATTTCAGAGAATACATTTGTTAGACGTGTTTCAACACAAGAAACTTTGTAAGGGTTTGGGCTCTTTATGACTTTTGCTCAAGTGCTTATGTATGTATTTTTGAGTGCTTATGTGTTGAGTGTGCATATGCATGAGTGTGTGAGGGTGGGGTAGGAATACTGTGTTTTCACATGCAGGCAAGTGTGGAGGCCAAAGTCTGATGGCAGCATGTCTTCTTATATTACTTCCTTACCTTATATTTTTTTAGACAAACTTCCTCACAGAACCTGGGACTTGCTGCTTTGTCATGGGCAAACTCACTGCAGGTATCCACCTGTCTCTGACTGTCCTTACTAAGCTAACAAATGTATAATAATACACTTGTCTCTTTAACATGGGTATGGATAATTAAAGCATACTTACCAATGTTCTTGCAATGTCTTGTTTGATCTCTCTGGCTCTATCTCCAGATACATTTAAAGTATCACCTAAACCTTCAAGTCAGAGAACAAGGGCATCCAGTCCTTACACAACCTAGCTAGCCTGTGCTGACCATGAACTTACACTTGATACTCTAATCAGATAATTCTCACTCCAAGCACCAAGTGCCCCAGCTGGAGGAGCTGGGTAGTAGAGGTCCAAGTTGATGGTAGTGTTCCATGTTCTCTGTGTTCTGCAAAGCAGACAGTATGTGTAGGCCTGCAAGTGACAGATAATTTTAAGGTGTCAACAGCTGGCTCAGTGACTTTTACAAAATGGAGGAAAAATTTAAGAGAGAAAAAAATTGAAAATACTTCCCTCAAGATAAGATGGTTAATTGAAGAGATTTTAGAATCCCTCTTTATCATCTTTCTCTATCACTCTTTCTTTCTGTCTCTCTCTCTCTCACATCATCATCCTCATCATTGTCATCATCATTAATCATCATCAACCATATGTGTGTATAAACTTTAGGTTTTTTGTTTGTTTGTTTGTTTTTTTAACAGTAGAGTGAGTATCTGACCTGGAAATTTCTGGTTGTGTTGAGTGATGAAAGCTCTTGTGGTGTTTTACTGAGGCAAGCCCTGTGAGAGGACATATTATGTTTGGGGAGTGTATAGGTAGGACTCAATGGACAGTACAGGGTTGGGGGGTTTGCATAGCTAGCTGTGTGTCTTCTCTGATCTTCACTTTATTGCGAGAGGCATGGCAGAGAACTGCTAGCATTCTGGCGGGTCCTTGTCTCTCCTGCTGGCTTTTGATGATTTGCCAGAGGCCTGAGAGTTTCTTCTGGATTGTGCTGACACTGCTAATTCTTGTTTGGTGACACTTTTGAACTGGACTATTGGTATCCTGATACTACTGCACTGGACTGTTGGTATCCTGACAATGGAGATTGAAATTACCCTAATGAACTACTTCTAAACAAGTCTATATCCCTCTTTCCTATTTACCATCTTTTTTCTCTTACCTTTATATGGTGGGCTAGATGGGGGTCGAAGCATTTGAGAATGAACCCTTATTAAAGTAGGTTTTGGAAAATAGAAGATATTTTTAGAAAACATTTTTAAATGAAGCCAAACATACTGTGGGTACCCTCTATCTGATTCTGTGATTACTGGATTCTCTAAGTAAGGACATTCAGATTAAATGTAGTTAGAGTCAAAAAAGTCAAAGTGGGTCATAACTAGATAGCACAGATAGTGTGCCACACTTTTCTTTGTGCGCTTGCCTTTCTCGTGGGATACAAAGGCAAGGGTGTCATACCCTATCCTATAGATCAGATCAGTAGTCACAGACTGTAGGTGGCTTAGTTGGATGTGATCTCATGATTTTGTTCACAATGTTGCTACAAAATTCTGGTAAGAAATTTGAAAAAGTGTTTACAGTCAACATTGGTAAATTCACCTCCTAGAGTCTATTCATCTGCCTAGCAATGTGCCAATCTAATCAATGCTGTTTTTTATTCATTTTGTAAATGATAGATATCAGTTTACCTTTTTCCTTTACATCTGTGGATGTACTCATAGAGCACAGCCAATAGTTGTTTACAGTCTTTTGTTGTTGTTTTGGTACAAAGTTTAGGTGCAATGAGATGTTAAAGATGCATTGGCTGAGTTGACAAATGCATTTATCTCCGCATCTTATTCTACATCATTACTTCAGAGAGGTCCCCGATGCTTCATTTCTGCTAATCTCCGCACCTGCTCTTCTCTCTACAAGAGCCACTGTTCTGACACATTTTCACCTCAATCAAGTTCTATACTACCTACCATGTGAATGGTATCAGACTGCACTGAATGGTTTGTGTTAAGTTTCTTTCACTTGACATATTTGCAAATTTCATCTCTTTTACTGAACACTTATTTAGTCTGTCTCTTCTCTTATGGACTAATATTCCATTGCACAAATGAGTTATGTTTTATTCACTCTTTTATTGATAATTTCTGTGCTGTTTTCAGTTTAAGGAATGGCTGGGTCACACTAAAGCTATCCAGGTCCTAGAGATGACAGATGAGAACTCTAATTGCTTCTTCTTATTAGCATTTAGTGAAATTAGTATTTTAAAAATAATTAGGCATTTAGATCTTACATTTTGATATTTCACGTGTTTTATATTTTTATGACTAATAATGCTGATTACCATTTTGTGTGTGTGTATGTTTGTGTGTTTCTAATTTATACATCATTGATAATGTGCCTTTTACAACATTTTGTTCTTTTGTTTTGTTTTTGGTTTTTTTTTTTTTGGATTTTTTTTTTTTGAGACAGGGTTCCTCTGTATAGCCCTGGCTGTCCTGGAACTCACTCTGTAGACCAGGCTGGCCTCGAACTCAGAAATCTGCCTGCATGTGCCTCCCAGAGTGCTAGGATTACAGGCGTGCCCCACCACTGCCCAGCTCATTTTGTTCATTTTTAAAGTTAATATCCTCCCCATTATTGGACTCTAGGAATTACTTCTCAATTAAAATTTATTTTGTTGGGTGTTCATTGTGTATAGTGATGAGTTTAATAAAGACACTTTGATACTGGCATGTCATCTACTTTGACCATATTCAGTCATAACTGTCTCTTTTTTTCCTTGATTCTATTATTTCCATAAATAACTCAACTATAGTCTTTTACTTTTCTGTCCTATATGCATATATAATTATGTGTTTACATAAAAGTTGGAACCCATGGGTTATAGAAAAATGTAATATTTGTTTTCCTGTGTTTGAATTAATTTGTAAAAGGTATTATAAGCCCCAGTTTTAATCATTTTTTCTGCAAATGGCATAATTTGATTTTATTCTATAACTTAATTAAAAACTCATATATATATATATATAAATTTCTTTATCATATATTCATTGATAGAATCTTATATTGATTCTACAATGTGGCTGCTGTGAACAGGCAAATTAAATATAGGTGTGTGAAATATCTTTAATATACTGACTCATGTTCTGCAAGTATAGACTCAGGACTAGAATCGCTGGGTCATGTGGTCATTCAACATATAGATTTTGAGGAACCTCCATTGATGGAGTTTGGAACTAGTAAATCAAAGAATGAGAGACACTGCAGGATGTCTTGAAGCTTCTCAGTAGCAGGGTGGAACTGTCTCTCATAAACATAACCTTCAACAGCCACTCCGAAGCCCATTTATTGATTGTTACACAAGAGTTGTTTTTTGGGTAAAACAAGTTTCTCATACCAAAGCCCCCGATTTCATCTATATGGAAGTAAATGTCACACTCCTGGAACATTAGTCCTCACTGTATACTTTTTCAGTGTCCAATAATGCAAAACATTCCAGCTATGCCAGGATCCTCTCATGACCAAAGTCACACAAAGGTTGTAAAGTTCCTTCAGAAAAACAACTCCATAAATCACTGAAAACTGTTCTCTACAGTGATTTCTTCAAGGTCTAAGAACCTCTGACAGGGAACTATTATATTCTTTTTACTTGAAATACAGTGAAAACCAACGATTTCATTCTCATGATTACCATAGTACAATGACTCTATTAGATTTCTACTACCATCCATTCTGACTTCCATAGTCTTGGACTAATATACATTCTGACAGTCATGTTAAAGAGGTTGCACTTCTTTTCCACCTTACCTAGCCATTTGCTGTTTTTATTTTCATGAACATTTGCTGTTTTTTTTTTGTTGTTGTTCTTGTTGTTTTTGATTTTTGTTTTTTAATGGTGGCCATCCAGTTTGGGGTGGTAAAAATCTGTGTGGTTTTAATTTGCACCTCCTGATGGCTAAAGATATTGAGCATTTTTCATGTTTATTAGCTGTTTGTAATTATTTTGAGAACTATGTGTTCATTTCATTAGCCTACTTGTTCTTTGGCTTGTTTGATATTTTCTTATTTAATTTTTATCTTGAAGGCTGGTCCCATGTCAGGAATGTGTGATTGAAGCTAATTATCTGGGGGGTCATGGCATGCTCTAAGTCTAGTCATTTGTAAGCTGGGGGCTTTTGCGGGCAAACAAAGCAAAACAAAAGCCATGTTATTAACCTATTCTCTCACTTCTTTTTTTGCTGGATACTGAATTCCTTTGTGCTTATGAGCATGCACATACAGCTTTGTGAATTCCTGCCTAAGCATGATATGTGGTACTACAGGGAAATCTTTGTCCTAAGCAGCTAGAGTTTGTTTTCCTGGAATTACTTATTTCAAAATTAAAAGAAACTTACTGTATAACGATCAGTCTCTATGTTTGTTACTTTGATTGTAGTGATGACTTCTGGATGTATGCACACCTTCAATTTGATCCATTGACTTTATATACTGTGTACAGCTTTAATAAACTATATACAATAAAGATGTTAAAAACTAAAATGAGGTAAAGTGGATGATAAACATTATAAAACCAACCTATTCTTAGAATTTACCAGCCTTTCTCTATATATGCTACAAGTAAAACATTATCTTATTAAATATTTACTAATAATGCTTCAAGTGAAATTGTTGTCCTTTCTTCCCAGGGGTGTAAATTATGCCTTTGTGAGGATAGGTCCCTTGCTTAAAACAAGCTGGTGAAATGAAGGTCAGATCCAGCATTAGTGATTCTCTTTTCTTGGTACCAGAATGGAATCACATCTGGAGTCTAGATTCATGGTTCTTAGACATTTAATGCTGTGACCCCTTAACAGTTTCTTATACTGTGTTGGACCCCAACCATTAAATAATTATTTTTCCATACTTCATTACTGTAATTTTGCTAATGTTATGAATCTGTAAAATATCTGTGTTTGACAGTGGTCTTTGGTTGTAAGGGTCATTTGACCCCAAAGGGGTCACGATGTACAGGTTCAGAACTGCTGGTCCAGAATGTCAACATCTTGCTAAATTCCTGATGAATGCTTATTGTATAGCTCTTTCCAAGTAGCTGAATCATTTCTTCTCAAGAGAAGCTTGTTTTGATTCATAGAATAAACAAAAGGTACAATACTTAGGAAGAAAAAAAAAACTTAAGAGGTCCACAAGGTCATAAAAGTAGTAATATCTCTGAGGAGAGGAGAAACTCTAGCTGCCTCAGGCAATGTTCAAGTCATGCAGGGGACTCCAGGCACGTGGTTTTCTCAGTCACTGTTCTTGCTAAGGTAGGATTTTGAGTGATTCAGCTGCTTTTGGGGTCTATAAACCAGTAAAATCACTGGTGCAGCAAGCTAAACCTGAGTTTGGCTTGGTTTCTTTGATAGTCATCGGTGCCTGTTGAACTGAATAAACACTTGCTCGCATCTCCCCAGTAAATGTCCTATAACACTAGAAATTCCAAAGACGAGTTCTGTTAATGAGCTAATCAACTCTATTTCAGTCTTGCTATAGGTACCTACTTGTTCTGTCAATACAAGGTAATGAATGGTAACTTATGTTACAAAAACCACACGATCAAATACAAACTGTTAGTCAAATTTTTTCTTCAGCTTTAATATGACAAGAACTTCTGCATGTTAAAAGTGAGCAATCTGCTTAGTTTCCTAGGTTTAACTTTAAGAAAAAGCTCTGTAGAAGATATGCATAAGGCATTTACTAAAATTATTCTCATAGCATGAACCCGCTTATTTCTGCTCATCCTTTAGAATAATGAGTTCTTTGTGTTCGTTGGATTTATTTTAACACATGAAACCATTTTCAAAAGTCAATGTCAATATGAAAAATTACTCTCTCCATGTGTTCAGTAATGGAAAGGAAGCTCACAAGTGTGCCCTCAGCAACTATCCAAGGGCTTCTTCCATTAAGCCTTCCCTGTGTTTCTGAGCAGGTGAGAGGATTAGATGACTTAATTCCTACTTCTCATTCCATTTCCATCCCAGCTTTAAATATTTACTACCACTTAGGAATCTTGCGTTTTAGTAATCTTTGATGAATCAGCTATGCATTTTGAATTATCACAAATGTGCACCACAGAACAATATCTGAGCTTCTGTTTCCCCTCCTCCTTAGCCTAGTCTGAAAGTAGGTTAGTTAAACTAGATCAAACATAAGTCTAAATAATTGAAATCAGGCTCCCTCTGGGAAGAGCTGAAGCCCTATTGTGAAAGCCCGGAATAGGGTCTGACTGGAAAATCTTTACTTTAAATTTTAATTTTTCTTTATGCATCTTCTTTTTTATTTACCACACTGATTTTTTTCTACAACTTGTCATCTCAGAGTATTCAGAAATCACATACAAATTGGTTTTTGAATACCTTCTTGCCTGGGGGAGGAAGAACAACCTTAGGCTTTTTTTTTCCTTCCCACCTCCTTTAAATATTCAGAATGCTGAACCGCTAATTTCGATCAGGATTCTGAACTGGAGTCAATGGATTGAATCAAAAGGATCTCTGATCTTAGGTGAAAGAATTAACTTTCTCATGAGACATCTTTAATTAGAAGCTATCATTTCTTGCTAGTGTGAGCCCAACCCACGTTCCCCTACACAATGAATGCTAAAAGCATTCCTCACAATGGGCTGCTCCAAGTCATCTTCTTTATTTTCAAATCATATTAAGGTTTTGAATGTATTCTGAAATGTGCTTATCATTAGTTTTAAAAGTTATTGGATTCTTTAGATAATTATATTCACTGTCTTTGCAGGAAAACGACATACATTTAATTTGTATTTGAATTGTTTTACTAATCAGGTTCTAATAAACTGTTTCCATAGTCAGCTCATATATCCTACTGTATGGATTTTAACCTGGTTGGGCTGGTGTTCTGCATGTGTGTAAACTGAGAGATAACTGCTTTCTGGAAAATGAGGTGCGAAGGGCAAGCAGAGAGAGCAGCCTTCCTCTCAGTTCTATTCAAACAAGTTAACTGTTATTTCTGCTGATCTGAGAGTGGTTTCTCAGCTCTTCACATGCCCAGAGCCTTGTATATCACCTGGTCTCATTTCAGGTTCTTTCTGGGAATATTCCTCTGAGACAGTTTTCTTTTTCCATTACTATTCTTGAACACGTCTTCCTCCCTTGTTCAAGGTTGCTTCATTGATAAAGACTTCTGGAGAATTCAAAGAGACCAGTGGGAACAGCAGAATGTGCTTATCACGTGAACTTGAAAAGAACCTCTCAAAAGAGTACGCCATAGTCTGAGAGCCATCAGACACAGATGTTTGCTATAATACATAACAACTTTAACTATGACTCAGGAAGGCATAAGCAGTAAGGGGCTATGAGAATCCTTAAAAGCATGCATCTCTCTCTGCCTGTTAGATGACAAGAAAGGCAGATGTCGTCCGATATCACACTACACATTGTTTCTGGCTTAAAACTGGAGATAGGCAAGAAAGACAGGCTCTAGCCAGAAGAGCTTCCTGGCCGATAGCCAGCACGGAAACAGGAACCTGCTTCTGCAACTCAAAGGAACTAGCTTTTGTACACAACCTGAATAGGTTGGAAGCAGATGTCTTGCTAGAATAGCCACACCATGGGAACTCATCTACGGCCGATAGCTTCATTTCAGCCTGTGACATCTGAGAAGGCACAGTCACACTGTGTCAGACTTCTGACAAACAAAGTGAAGTACCAGGTAGGTGCACGTGAAGCCAGTACATGTTTGGAAATTTGTTACACAATAAATCAATTTGTTATACCAATAATCAATATAAAATGAACAGAAGGTCTGACCATTGAAGGCTCTGTGTGTGTGTGTGTGTGTGTGTGTGTGTATGTGTGTGTGTGTAGAGTTGGTAACACAGCAGTAAAGGTCATTAAAACCTTTGGCCAGACCACACAGTGTCTTACAGGCTTCTTTAAATCTTGGGTTTATGTATTTATTTTTTTCATCAAATCTTTCCTTACATAATTCTTATTGGATGTCTATGAAACAGGTTACCCACAAGTAGAAAGGGCTCACTCTGAATCCAGCAATATTTCACTAGACAGTGATATTTCCAGACTTAAGGCCCCAGAAATGTTCGAAATTTATTTTCCCCCTCTTTTAATATGCTTCCTTTTGCTACAGCCACAGCTTTTCAAGATAAATTGAGACACTTAACGTAAACATCAAGTGTATAAATCACACTGGACTCAGCTTTAAATCTTAAAACTGCATTCTTGTCTTCAGAACACAGTAGACTCTCGGATAAAGCAAATTGTAGTGGGACTCGCCTAATGATCTGAGGACTTAGTGATCCATTGCAACTTTGACAAGATAATTTACCATCTAAGTCATGGAATGAACTATATTCAATACAAATGTTCAAGAAGGGCCACATATCAATCTGCCAAACCAAAAACTGACAATAATTTGTGAATGTAAAATTCAAAATGTATTCACTGAAATGCAATCTTGTTTGGCATTAACTATGATACTAAACTTCCAAATGGCTCGGTTTTACTTTCACTTCAACAACCCGAAGCTTGAAATGATGGGGGATTTGCTCAACTACTCTTAATTGTGCTTTTTGTATCTGTCAGGGGGGAGATGAATAACAGTAGGCTCCCAAGTGGTTGCCGTGAATATCAGCTAAGATTTATTATAACACAAAACAAAACAAAACAAAAACCACTTAATATGGTGATTCTTGGTCCATTACTATGACAGTTGGTAGTTTTCAATACTTTACCTTACTTTTAAATTGAATTTGTTATTAAATAATGCACAAACATGTACTCATTATTATTGATTTGCCATACAGTGTTTCGAAACTTGAATGTCTTGTATGATGCTAAGATTGAATTAAGGATATCTATCACCTAAGCTATTTATAATTTCTTTTTTAAATAAATAAATGTTTATTTATTTATTTACCTCTCAAATGCAGGCCCCTTCCCAGGCCCCCTTTACAGAGACCCCCGCCCTTTCTCTTCTGTGTATGCCCCTCCTGGGTATCCCCCACCCTGGCACATCAAGTCTGTCAGATTAGATGCATCCCTTCCCACTGAGGCCAGACAAGGCAGCCCTGTTGGGGAATGGATACCACAGTTCAGCTACTGCTTTAGGGAGAGCCTCTATCCACTCCAGTTGTTGTAGGGCAACATATGGAGACTGAGCTGTAGGTCTGCTACGTATTTGTCAGGGGCCGCATCCAGTCCTTGTGTGTTCTTTGGTTGGTGGTTCAGGCTCTGAGAGCTCCCAAGAGTTCAGCTTAGTTGACTCTGTTGGCCCTTCTGTGGGGTTTCCATGCCCTTCAGGGCCTTCAATCCTTTCCCCAACTCTTCCATAAGAGTTCCTGACCTCTTTCCAATGTTTGGCTGTGGGTAACTACATCAGTTTCAGTCAGCTGCTGGGTAGAGCCTCTCAGAGAACAGTTATGCTAGGCTCCTGTCTGCAGGCATAACAGAGAATCATTAATAGTGTCAGGGATTGGTGCTTGCCCATGGGATGAGTTTCAAGCTGGGCCGATTATTGGTTGGCCATTCTTTCAGTCTCTGCTCCATCTTTGTCCTTGAATTTCTTTTAGACAGGACAAATTTTGGGTCGAATGTTTTATGGATAGGTTGGTGCTTTTATCTGTTCACTGGGGGTACTGCCTAGCTACAGAAGGTGGCCTTTTAGGTCATCTGCATTGACTCCTGGGATCCTCTCCTCTCTCGGGTCTCTGGGAGTTCCTAAAATTTCCTCATACTCCACCCCTCAGCCCTCCCCCCACCCATAGCTGCAGATTTCCATTCATTCTCCAGGCCCTCTGGATCTCTCTCCTGTCTCACCGGACAACTGTCCCCCATTCCACTCGCCTACCCGGTTCCCTCCTTCCCTCTGCCTCCTATGACTATTTTGTTCCACTTTTTAAGTATGATTATGATTTCTTTATATTACCAACATTGGAAATCTTTTTTGTCTGCTTAAAACATAATGCATTATTATTATATGTGGTAGCATTATTGTATAGCAGTCATAAACCAGGAATTGGTGCTTGCCCATGGGATGAGTTTCAAGCTGGGCTGACAGACTGAGGGGTAAGTCTCTTTTGCCCAAGATGCAAGTGTAAGCTTATAACATGACTCCCTGGCATTTTTGTGACTGGAACTTCAGCAGCACCTCTGATTATCACCTATTGTGACATCTATAAGTTGTGGCTTGGAGACATTTCTGCACTTCCCTGCAGATGCCAGCATATCTTGGCATGTGGCCATCTCATCCAAGAGTAATGAATTTCTGGGCTATATGGCTGCCATGAATGAACCTAGCACTTCAAGTTCTGGTAGTGGGGAAGAAAACCCATTTTCTGCTCTTCAGCCTCTAGGAAAGTTGTATATACCTTATATTCCTATAGGTGGTGGCTTTAGAAGTATACAAACTTCAGACCTTTAATTGTTGTTATCATTTGTTGTGGGCAAACATTCAACAGCAAAAGGTGCTGCTGTAGAAAAAGTGTTTCTGTACACATGTGCATTTATATGCACACACACACACACACACACACACACACATACACACACCTATGGATTCCTAGCATGTTCTTACAATTTTCATTGTTTACAATAAACTTTTGCAGAAAAGTAAAAATTCAGACTCTACATGTGAAAAGCTATTCTACAGATTCTGGAATTCATTGAGTACATGAACTTTAAATGAGCCCAGTTGAAACATGATATTGAGTCATAGACCATGACAATGCATTTTTTCCCAATGGAATAGTAGCATGGGTGCTAGTGTGTAACAGGATAAAATGGGTTATCATTAATTGGTAAGAGAGATGGCATTGGAAACATTGTAAGACTCAAGTCAATCTTGAGATAGGGCCAAGGATAGGCATACCATAGCCAGAAATACAATCTCAGATCTCTGGAAGAGTAGAGGTTCTGAATAGGTTCAGATGAGGAAAGATCAAGACTTAAGCAGTTTTAAACAGCAGGGCCAGGGCAGTGCATTTTGAGGATAGAGGGTGAGTGAAGGAGAATGGGAGATGAATCCAATAAAGTCAGTCTAACATCAGCCTTACTTCCTGCATTCATCCAGGGTCCCCTCATACATCGACTGTTTCTATTTAGGTGTCTCCAGTCTCTGGCTGCACATGTAGCTTAGAGTGTGCTACAGATCAAATACATTTTTATTAGCTTAATTTAATTTCATAAATGTGTGGATAAATAAGTAATAAAAGGAGACAAAAGGAGAAAAGGGCACACATGATTTACAACTATATCCTTTGCCGAATATCTTTCTTTTCACAAGGTTTTATTAGCTTGAATTCCCATCAATGGACTGTGGAAATATTCCCTGGACATGGCCTTTATAATACCAAGTATTTGTTTTTAAACTTGGGGAATCTGATAAATAAGAAATCAAATTCTCTGTGTAGTGTTGATATCTTTGGTGTGAGTTAGGTAATGTTTTTTTAGCTATTATTTCTTCCTTCATGGTCTGTTCCTCATCACATACAAATACACATACTTTGTTGACACATCTTAACTTGGTTTTCTAGGAACTGTCCTGGGTTTAGAACATGAGAACAAAGCTGAAATTGATAACACATAGCTGAAAAATTCAGAAGTAGCCTCCACACAAGACTCAAGAAGTATGAATAGATTGTACACCCCTAATTTTCCTTGACTGCTGCATGTTGAAAGAGGTGACTTGCATTTCTAGTCCACAATATGGGGAATGAGAGGAGGCCCCTGGGTAGAGAGGCACAGGTGCTGGGTCTTGAAATTGTTCAGAATTCACTGAATGACATTAGAGAAAATTCAACAAGAGACTTGAGATATTTCTCAGAGATAGGTTTGTTTGTTTTTAACAAGCAAAAAGTGAATTTGGGGGCTTGAGAAATAGCTTGGTGTTTATGAGCACTTGCTGCTCTTGCAAAAGACTGCATTTAGTTCATTAACACCCAAACTCACAGCTACTTGTAACTCCAGTTCTAGGGGTTTCCAATGCCCTATTTGGCTTTTGCAGGCACAGTTTACATATAGACAGGAAATGAAGAAAATACACATAAATAAAAATAAAATAAGTGAAGCCATTGTTTATTGGTTTATTCAATTTTTATATTTTTCTTGCAAACCCATTTTATAATTAGTGCTCAATCATTTTTTATTCACAAATCTAGATGCAACATTTCAAAAAATGCATCTATTTTTCTTTGTTTTGTTTAATAATTTTCTGTTTAACATCCTCCTTCCAGAGAATCATTATATATTCATATACATTTAAAACAGCTTTTGAAGATGGAATTTTATAATTTCTTTAGAAGTTTGCTGGTTAGGATTACTTTTATTGTCAAATTAGATAACTAATAACTATTAAAACATTTTAAAATATATCTATCTTATATTTTTGAGATAGTGCTTAACTTAGAAATTTTAATCTATATGCCAGGAGGCAGTGACACATAACTTTAATTCCGCCACTCAACAGAGGCAGGTAGATCTCTTTGAATTTGAGGCCAACCTGATCTACAGTGTAAGTTCCAGGACAGCCAGGGCTACACAGAGAAACCATGTCTCAAAATATCAAAAGCAAAACAAAACAAACAAAAAACCCAAACTATTAGTACTGTGTTTATATATCTTTTTCATATTTTCTCAATTGTTTGATAGCATTTCTTAAGTATTAGTAAAGCCTAAAGATCTAAGGAAAACCTAGGATATTTTGCAAAAGAAAGTCTCGCTAAGGTGCTGTGTAATGCTGCTCTTTGCAGTACACACAGTCCTTTAGTATAAATGCTCTCTCCAGGGGCTCAGTTGGAGGGGTGATGTCATGTGAGGATCTTGAGGAAGGAAGATGGAAAATACTCATGTTTCTCTTGGATACTGGTATTTGGGCTTATCAAAGGGGGATATGCAAGCTTAAATAGAAGCAGTGGAGTCCATGTCTGGCTACAAGAAGAGCTTTTCATTCTTAGTGACCAGAGGCCACAGAGTATCTGGAGGCCTCACCAAATCCCGTGTTTGTCTGAACCTTTATAGTGATCACACCTACAAATTAACACCTTAGAGGTCTCTGGCTTTGAGAGAGAAAATATTTAGTTTGGATACCAATGTTAATAAAATGAGACTGAAAAACTAGTGACATAGAAAGTATGTTGCCTTCAAGTGACCTCAACAAGTGTGGAATTTATTTAAGTCCAAGAGGAAGGCACTAAGTCCAAGTAGCAAGAAGTAAGACAGCATCAAGGACATATATATGAAGTTAAAGTGAACAGAAGGAGGTTTTCACACTCTCATTGAACAAATAGTGTTTACTGAGAATTGCCTTTATCATGTCTTTATAGGAATAGACACTCGAAAATAGTTTACAAAGCTCTCCTGCAAGGGTAGCTTGCCGGCTAGACATAACAAGATAATGGGCTTCAGGCTGTCATTTGAGAGAGACTTTAAAGTTTTCTGCATGTTCTGACAGCAGCTGTCTTCTTTCTCCTTCTCTGCTCAGAATTGTCATGCTTTTTTACCCGTAGGCAAAAAAAAGGGAGGAGATTAATCACAACCAAGTCAGCTGCACCATAATCAAATCAAAATTAAAGCTGGTTAATTGATAATTAGTAAAATCTAATATAAATCCTTCAAAACAAGGGATACTTGCGAAGATTCTATTCCATGTGACAGCTGTTTGTTGGGCACTTAAATTCGGGCAAGAGCGAAGGCTCAGAGATTATTGAGAAAAACAGTTTTCCTCTCATCACCGACCATCACAAGGTAAAGTAAACCTTGAATGTACTCCCTCCCCTAGCAACTCCTTAGCAACCTTCAAATTCTCAAGCTTCTGCTGAGGGCATCCACAGGGCAAAATTTTAAGAAAAGCCCTTTTTATTCTTCTGTTGAAGCTTTAAATTTTACATTTTTAACTTGTTTTACAAGAAAAAGTAATATTACATATAAAGTTTTAAATGGCTCATTGAATATCCCTTCCCACCTCAACCTCTAGCATGATACTGTGAGAACTATGTTCCTGTTGTTTTTATTTCATTAAACTCTAAGTGTGGGGAAATTGGGAAGAACTCTTCGCTTTCTTCTTTGAGGTTTCTGGTATTTCTTTCTGTTTTTCTTCCAAGGGGATATTTATTTAATTTATAATTATTCCATACACCTGCTGCAATATGGTGAGACCTGGATAAACTCCTATTCTTTTTTTAGGAAAATTCAGTATTTATAAATATGAAACATGAACAGCAATAACTTCAAATCATCCTTCTCTCCTTGTTTATTTTCAGGAACTAAGAACTAAGTGGCTATACAAAAAATATACAGAAGATTGTCATTATTTTCTACATCACAAATGTCAGATGTAGGCATCGGTGAAAGGCTCTTGTTGATTTTTAACTTGATAGTACCTGGAGTAACCTAAGACATGGACATCTGGAAATGCCTGTGAGGGATTGTTTGATGACATTACATGAGGTAGGAAGAAGGATCATCCACTGTGGGTGGCACCATTCCCTTAACTGGGACCCTGAGCTGTGTTAATGTATAAACAGAGCTGAGCAACCATGTCTCTGTTTATTGACTGTGGATAGGATGTCAACACTAGCTTCTAGCTTCTACTATGCTTACTTCCCTGCCAGAACAGATTGTAGCTTTAAACTTTGAACCCAAAGAAAACCCATTCTTTTGTTAAATTGCTTTCATCAGGGCATTTTTTTTTAAATCACAGTATCAGGAAGAAAAAAATTAAGACTCCACTGTACACTTGATAGCCTGCAGCCCTTCCAAAATTGCTCCTGCTCAACAGCACATTCGTGTTTTTTATCCTTTACATTTATTTGTTGAATTCTTAACTTCGTAATGTTGTTAAGTTGGGAGATGAGACCATTGAGCCACTGCACAAATGAAATTATTGATTTATCTAAGGGATCCTGGAGAGATATTTGCCCCTTGTCATCAGTATAAGAATGAAAGCAAGAATTTGACAAGGACTTTTAGCAAACCCAAACATGATGATCCCCGGCAAATAAACCTGTGTCATTTATAAGTCACATACTCTATGGTGAATTGATATATATCCCCGAACTGATTAGGACAACTCATGCTCACATGATTCTCTGTAAAATTAAAGACCCACTGGATAGTGCTAGGCATGAAATCCTCATTGAATATTAAAGTGTGATTTATGTGCAACTCTTGGTGGATTTATGGGCTCCTGTCTACAGGAATTTATTATCCATTTTTATTTCTCTGATAGTGACTCCTTATGGTCTTTTCTTCCACTTTCCTGTCTAGAGGTGTCATGTGATGACATAGATGCAACTTTAGAGCTTTGATCACCAAGCTTGCATTTCTTTTCATCCAACAACAGTACTTTAGCTATCAAGTCAATGCACCACTCACCTGTGTCTATAGGCTTTTTGTGAATAAAAACTCAACTCAGCAGAGTGGTGACTCTCAAAATACAAAGCTCTAATTGCTTTATTTTTTTAATTTATTGTTTTATTGAATATCATCTTCATTTACATTGCCGATGGTAAAACCTTTCTCGATATCCCCCCTTCCCTAAGACTCCCAACCCCCCTTCCTCCTTCTCCCTGCCTCCACATATATGCCTCTCCACCCAACACACTCCCTCCTCTCCCTTCCCCCCCACCCTCGGTTTCCCTTTGTTTGGGCCTCTGTTGAGCCTTTACCTAACCAAGGACCATTCCTCTCACTGATGCCCAACAAGGCCTTCCTCTGCCACATTTTTGACTGGAACCATGTATGCCCCTTGGTTGATGGTTCAGTCCCTGGGAGTCTTGGAGCATCTGGGTAGCCAAAATCATTGTTCTTCCTATGGGGCTGTAAACCCCTTCAGCTCCTCTGGACCATCCTCCAGTTCCTCCATTGGGGACCCCATGCCCAGTCCAATAGTTGGTTGCTAGCATCTGCCTCTGTATTTGTAAGGCTCTGGCAGGGCTCCTCCGGAGACAACCATGGCATACTCCTTTTGGTATATACTTCTTGTAGTCCATAGTAGGGTTGTGGTTTGTTGACTATAGGATGAATCCCTAAGTAGGCAGTCTCGGGATGGCCTTTACTTCAATCTCTGCTCCACGCATTGTCTCCCTTATTGCTCCTGTGACTATTTTGTTCCCTTTCTTCGAGGAACTGAAGCACCCTCACTTAAATCTTCCTTCTTCTTGAGATTGGTGAATTGTAACTTGTTTATTTTGAGCTTTTGGGCTAACACCTGCTTATTAGTGAATGCATACCATGTATGTTCTTTTGTGATTGGGTTGCCTTGCTCAGGATGACACTTTCTAGTTTCATCCATTTGCCTAAGAATTTCATGAATTCATTGTTTTTAATAGCTGAATAGTACTCCATTATATATATATATATGTATATATATATATATATATATATATATATACATATATATATACCATAGTTTCTGTATCCATTCCTCTGTTGAGGGACATCTGGGTTCTTTCTATCTTCTGGCTATTATAAATAAGGAAGCTATGAACATAGTGGAGCATATGTCCTTATTACATGTAGAAGCATCTTCTGGGTATATGCCAAGGAGTGGTATAGCTGGGTCTGCTGGTAGTACTATGTCTAATTTACTGGTCAACATTGGCTTCAATTATTGGCTCATCACTAAATGGCCATTGGGAATTCTTAGTGCCCCTATCACTGCTACCAAATATAATAAAAACCTTGGAATTATATTTGGCAAGAATATGAAGACTTTGGAGAAGGCAATAGTCTTATGAGTAGACCCTCCCAACATGTCTTCTTCACTAATCTCCACTTTGTTTCTGAATTTCTGTTCTGTTTAAGTCTAGAACCTTTACTTTACCAATCTACCAGTGCCCATGGCTTTTACCGAAACTCTTACATCCATGGAGATCTCACCATATTTGTAACTGCTCCCTTCAGATTGGATTTCTGGTCACATTCAATAAAACAAAATTAAAAGAAACTGAAGCAAGCAAGCAAGCAAAGAATCAAAAATCTCTTTTGAGTAGATAGAATTTTGGATGTCATTTATTACTTATAGTGGAAAAAATTGAAAGTGTTTTGCCTACATAGGGCAGAGGTTTCACCCTTTGAACCACTTATCGTTCTTCATTTTCTTTCTTTTTATGTTTAGTTATACTAAAACCCATGCATAGGTTTACCACAAACCATTTTGTTTGGATCACTGTCACCTATCTTTCAATGGATACCCAAATTAAACATCCACATTTCTTATGAAAGCTATTCTTAGTTGTCAACTTGATGACATCTAGAATTAACCAAAACCCAAAATGACTTGGCATGCCTATGAGGGATATTTTATTAATTCAATCATTTGAAATGGGAAGACCTACTTCTAATAATCTTTGAGGTGGGAAGATTCATCTTTAATCTAGACTACATATTCTGCTGGTAGCATGTACAAAGGACACGGGAGAAGGAAGATTCTCTCTCTCTCTCTCTCTCTCTCTCTCTCTCTCTCTCTCTCTCTCCTCCTGCTTGCTCTTGCATTGCTCACAAGTCCATTTCTTCACTGGTATTAGAGACTACTTTGGGATTCTGGAGTATACTGAAGACCAGCTCTGTGGACTGAACAACTAACAGGATTTTGGAACTTTTATCTGTAGGCAGCCATTGTTGGGCTAACTGGACCACAGCCTGGAAGCTATTCCAATAAATTCCGTGTGTGTGTGTGTGTGTGTGTGTGTGTGTGTGTTTCTATAAGTTCTGTTCATCTACAAACCGTGACTAATAACATTTTTCTAATATGCATCTCTCTGTTAAATACAGTTCCTTGACGCTCCCTCCCTCTGGAAATTTTGAACTCCTATGAAGATTACAATGTGCTACTTACACATTTTCTTTTATTTTCTATTTGTAGACACCATATTCTGTTCATTTGTTATTTTTATAGAGGTTATCATACCAGAAACCATCTCTGTTTATAATGTGCATAATGTACTTATTAGCATTTTTGTTCACTTACATGGTTTTAGTTCTCAAACTGAACTCATATTTTCCTCCCATAATACCTTTTCCTTCCCATATATCCTGCTTCTTTTCAAGGAATAGATGACGAGCCATCCAAGTAAGAAGCTTGAATCTTTCCCTCAAGTCCCTTTTCTCTTGATTTGATTTTCAATTGATCACCACATCTAACATATGCCCAGAATCAATATACTTTCTCTTGTTATTCAGTCTGACATAATTTTCAAATGATTGTACTGCATCCTAATTTATTTCTCTACTCATCCCACATATCCTTCCACCACAGGAATGTTGGTACTGTAGTTGCCCCTGCATGATATTTATAGCAAACCCAATCTTTAATCTTATCAATAAGACTGCTAACTCATTCCTCTTCTCTGTTCCTCTTCTGGTGGTCTCAAATGTATTGCACATCCTGATTCCATATAGTTTCCTTGCTTAATCTTATATCTTCCCATTTGAATAGACCTTTCCTCCTGTCTTCAATATCTTATACTTTATTCATTTAGTTATTTCCTTCACACCAATATTCAAACCTGTTCCCAAAACTTCCATAGGACATCTGTGACATGGCTTGGTGGAGTTTTCACTCAGTAGATATTGGTCATATTTGTCATCAGGCTATTGAAATGTGATGAGTGTTACTAAATTTTCTTTCCAGTGACAGCAAAAATAGTGTGTGAGCACTGCACAGATAGTCTTAATAAATGTTGGATGAATGAAAACATTCTTGTAGTTTCTGATGCATCAGGAAGGGAAGAGACAGAGATGAACTTTTTCCTCAAATTTGAAATAAATGCAGATGAAATTCAAAATCAGGAGGCTTGAAGAAGAGATAAAAAGAAAGTCTAATTCTGTCATGTTATCTAATGCCAGGCTTAGACTTGGTCCTTTGGGTTCCAAAGATGCGATAGAGTGTTACTTCTACTTATTGCAACAAAACCTAGACAAAGAACAGATGCTGTTTCTTTCATCAACCTGCAGAGGGTAGAGTAGAGCAAGCAAGCGCAGTGGTTGGCAACTTCACATGACTTAGAGCGACCTTTTCCCTTTGAGAGACCACGTGTATCTTGGGAGTTCCTCCTTGTGATTCTGCTATTAGTTTACCATTACTCACTGTGTCCATGTCAGTATTGCTGCTCTGTATTAAATCGATGGGCTTTCCCTGACAAGGCTAAATACCCATGGGCTAATTGTTTTGTAAGGGCCTTCTAAAGTCATGGATGAGTGGAACACACATCTAGGTTTAATTTAAGACTCTCTGCCTTAGCTACATAGGACAGTGGAAATGTGAAGATGCTCTAAGATTTCTTTTAGTCTGTTGACTAATTTATTTACTACCCATCTATTGACTGCCATTGCTTGTCTATGATTCAACCAGCCTCCCAGACCACTGTGTGCTTTTAGTGTCATTTCTAGTCTTCAGTGCTACAAACAACTCAGGTGCCAGATGACACAGAGTTGAGCATACTACCACTTGCAAATGATTTATTTTGTAAGGCATATAAAACACATGCTGAGTGCCTAAATTTATTATCTCCATAGTAAACAATGATGTACAGAGAACCATCTTCATTTATTCTCAGTGTGAGGAGAGTCAAGAGGAAGATACATTGCATTTAACATCATGCATTTGCAGTTGACTAATAGGGGCAATGAGGAAAAAGGCACTTGAATTGTATAACAAAGGACACCTTTACTGTGAAGTTGATCACAATGCTCAAAGCAAGTACCACATACCCGAAAGACTCTAATGTCTTTTCATTTGTGTTTTTCCCTAAGTGTTTTTTTTTGTTGTTATTGTTTATTTTGCTTCTTTTTAGAACAGCACCATCTTATCCTGCTAACTGGAGGTGAATATAGTTTTTCAAAACGATTTCATACAGAAAAAGAGAGTCACCCAAAGGGGAAAAAAATGAACAAAAGATTACTTGTCAGTGATTTTTAATAAGTAAAGCTGGTTCTTCATTGTGAGAGCAGTATCATGCAATTCTGTGTGGTTCAAATCCTGCTTTCTTCTTGTTAAATGCTGGGGACATATTACAGCTATTATTTGAGTCAAGTGTACACAATCCAAAGTTATTTTTTGATGGATGATGTATTCTCTATCCAAGAACCACTAAATGAAATGTGTATCAGATGTGACTTTATCATAGATGTTTCTTGTGTTAGGACATTTTGTTTAATGTCACTGAAGAACATGAGGATTATAGACATTCAAAGATGCAAGTACTTGTAATAACATATGCAAATATATGACATCACATAGTAAGAATTTTATAATTGACAGTTAAAACTTTGATATGAACATTTCCTCCTTGTTCCCCAAGAACAATTTGTTGGAAAAAATACTCATGCAGTTATATACTCATGAAATAAAATGAATTAAGTAATACTAGAGGATATGAACTTTGCATATTGGCCGAACTCCTACATCTTAAATAAATATCCACACAATGTACTGTTTTGATCCTCTCCCACACTAGTTTCTTTTGAGTTGTTCTTTTAGGAAAGGTCTACTTTAAATTCATGTTTAGCTAGAGGAGAAATGAAAACTCTTACAAAATTCAAAGTCAAGTCTTTGTCATATGCATATATATGTATGTGTCTGGTTTATTTCTGGGACTTTTGAATACTATTATTTAATTTCTGGTTATTCCTAATATTTCCCTTGCTAGTGTTTCCAACATTACTTTATCCTCAGGTATTCTATTGCATTATCTGAGGAACAGTATTTCACAGGCTTCCAATCATGTTTTCTAATGTGTTCATTTATAGCTATGACTTCTACTTGTAATACATTCTAGAAAAACAACAATATGAGCTACCCAGTACTCCCAGAGCTTTCGGGGACAAAACCATCAACTAAAGAGCACATATGAAGTTACCCATGGCTCCAGACACATAGGCAGCAGAGGAAGACCCTTGGTCCAGGGAAGGCTCCATGCTGCAGTGTAGGGGAATACCAGGACAGGGAAGCAGAAGGGGGTTGACTGGGGAGCAGGGGGAGGGCAGATAGGTTATGGGATTTTCAAGGTGGGGACCAGGAAAGGGGACAACATTTGAAATGTAAATAAAGAATAATAAATAAGAAATCTTATTCATTATTTTGCATTCTGTGCTTGCTGATATTAACCTTTGACTAAATGTGTACCACCAGAATGTAAGATATTTATGTAAGAGTTTACAAAATCAGAATGGCTGCTTCAGTGACAAGTTCATTGTGCTGAATAATTTTCATTGTTAACTAGACTTGATTTAAAATAACCCAAGGAGTCGAGCCTCTCTTCATGTCTGTGAGGATGTTTCTATAAAGGATAAGATGAGGAGGGAAGACCCACCCAGAATACATATGTGCGGGGGTGGGGGTGAGTAATCACAGGGCATGAAGTCTAGAACTGAATAAAAATTAAGAATGAAAGACGTGTGAGCACTAGAATTCTTGTTGTGTGCTTCCCAGTCTTCCCAGACATGATGAACCCCAGATCTATATTACTTGTACTGTCCTGCCCTCTCTGGCTTCAGTGATATGCTATTCATTATAACTGTGAGCACAACACACCTCCTCTTCTTCATTGACCTAATATAGTCACGTAGATTCACATTATAAAGGTAGTATAAACAAAAATTACACAGAGATATAACAGTCATTATTAATTAGATCTTTTATGACGCAGAATGGTAACTGTTACCAGCAATTTTTTTTCCAGATTTACATGTTGAGTGCCCAGTGGCCTGAGAACAAAACCTCAGCCACCAGCCTAGATGGGGTGTGAACGATGTCTACCTAAAGTACTGTATGTATCTGAACTAAGGGGGTAATCGGATGCTTGTAAATTGCTGGACTTTGAAAGCTCTCAATAAAACACAATCTGGACAGATAACACTTATAGTGAAAGAGAAGAGGACTTTCTTAGACAGGCAGTTGTGTTCTAGATCATTCCAGAAGCAAACTTTAAGACTCATATTTGAGTACAGATCATCTGGCAGAGGTAGCAGGGCATTGAGAAACATCAGTAAGTGCTGAATTGAGAGAAAAAAGTGAGGAAAACCAATACATGTTATTAAATCAGCTTCTACATGGGCATTTGGAGCATAAGCTTTGAATGGACTCAGAGGAGCACTGCAAACAACAATACAGAGTCATCTTAAGCAAGGGTCCCAGCTTTTTCTCTACCAGTTCTTTGGCACAAGTTATATCTGCTTGTAGGTGCATTATATCTTTCGTACTGTTACATTGACTTATAGACCAGACAATATGTTCCTTTTGTTAGAAAACAAATCCCCTCAGGTTCAAAGACCACAATGAGTGTAGGAAACAGTTTTCTTGCGAGAACATATAAGCATCTGAAGTTATGAATGAGTGATGAGCACTCATTCCCAGAAAGACCATGTTAAGCAATCAGGTAAGACAAAGTTGTCCTTATCTATCTAACCCATTTCTTTGTTTTATCCAACTGATTAAACATGATACCAATAAATATAATTATTTTCATAAATCGTCTAGGCAACACAGAAAACCAAAACAATTAATAATCACTATGTGCTTGGTAACAGATAGGATGGAATTCTTATAGATTTGCACATCTGCAACAGGATATTAAGCATGTTCATTATTCCAATGGGTTATCCAAGAACAATTTAGCCAACTCATAGGGTTTAATGTGTTCGTATGCACACCATCTCTCAGGAGCCCATGGCTGACATCATTCAACCTACATTTACTTCTTCCTTCTGTTTTTCTATGTTAGAATCCAAGAGCCCTATTTTCAATGGGTTTTGGAAGGAAGCAGGAGTATCGCAAAATCAATAAAATCAATCTCGCGATTAATCACAGATCATTGACTAACTACTGTGACAACTGGAACACATCTTCTAGGCCAAACTTACAAAGCCATGAAGATAAAGGAGTCACCTATGATCCGAATATTTCCTAAACGCTGTGTATAAGCTCTTTTTTTGTTTGTTTGTTTCTTTGGACTAGAGTGCCACGGAGTTTGCCTTGGTGCTATGAATTCTCATTGGGAAAAACCACCACTCATTTATTTTTTGTACTTGTAAGTAACTTACCCTTGTTAATATAACATTAAGGTAGCAATTACACAGACTAATTTACCTTCTTAGGATAATTTATAAAGTATAATTTTCATCTAACCAAATAATTTAACTTGTGATACAAGAACACACGTTGTACATTACTTTTGTAATCTGTGTTAAACACATTCTCTGAATATTGGAAGAGTCATTAGCATCTGATTGATACCTCTAATTGCAACATTTGTCAGGGCAAAAGGAATGCTACAGTGGGATTGCAAACACACCTGAATGCATCATTTGTATTGGTGTTTCCTCCTCTCAGGATTGAGTAGCGTAGAAGAGAATATGGCAGGACCCAACTTCTTGGCTCTTTGTATTCCTTGACTCTGCTTCTGTTTCTAGTCCGATGAGATAATTTCTTTGCAGTTTTATGGCTTCTAAATATATTGACTATACTGTTTGAACTTACTTTCCTGTCAAACTCTATTTGGATAATTATCCACAAAGCCCAAATTCAAACATGATTTCTTCTGACCAGCCTGGTGTTGTTCATGAATTCTTGTCTTGAAGTCCTTAAATATTCATATGATTATTCTTACTTTTTAAAGGAGCCAAGCTCCATGTCTATTTCACTAACTTATGAGCTGTTTGAAGGACAAACTCATATCTGTATCTTACCATTTTCTAATAGCAAGTACATTGTTTCAATTACAACCCACTCCTTGGTAGGTAACCCAGTCTTTGCAAGTGTTATAAAGAAATAAAACGAGGGATCAGAGTCTTCATGAGGCCAATATAAAAGATATTAAATTTTTAATCCATAGCTCACACTGCATTAGGGCCTTAATACATAATGCAAAATAACTTTAGAAATATTCATCCTGAGAATGACATTTTAGAAATTACCAGGGCTAGAGCAGCATTTAGTGGAGCAGAAGAAGGAGGAAGACCTTTGCACACAGTCTACAAGCCAATACAAGTTATACAGATCCTCAATAATCTCACAGAGGAGAGCTGCTGGGTTGGTGTTGGCATGTTGCTAAGCTCATCTGCTTTGGAAGTGAGAGCTCTGCACTTTGTGGATGCTGATACTTACCATCCTATTTGGGACCCAACAAAGATTTGTAGAGACCTATACACTTTCCAGCAGAGATGGTTCTCAACTTTGATTGGAATTTTGTGTTTTTTTATGTTAATTTTGATTAAGCAATACACACTTCAAAAGCTTTTGTTGTGAGCTCAGAACTGACAGAGAAGTCTCTGAAATCCAGGACAAATGACAACAAGGTTAAGAAAGCCTTTAGTACATGCAGTTGAACATGATTATACAGTGACAAAGATGACATTCTTTACATGGAACTTTTCTTTAAACTGCTAGTCCTATGTGGTAGGAATTACAAAAATTTCTTATTATAATATATGTGTAAACTGAGTCTAAATAACTTAAATAACTTGTAGTTTTATGATGATAAAACTAATGCTTTTTGTCCCCTTTGGCGAGGTGGTGGGAGTGTAAGGGTTAGAAATATTTAAGTGTGTTGTTTGTGATGCCTACATTTCATGTTCAATAAACAATGCCAGGTTGATTTATGGCTATCTGTTCCACACTGAACACACATAGAAAATTGTGGTGTACAACCAACCCCCATCTGTCTTCTTTTCCGTTCCTCTTCCCCCAATTCTCCCTCCCTCTTCTTTCCTCCCACTGTCTAGGGTCACAGTTCAGTGAAGCCAAGGAGAGCCGATGTATTTAGAGCAACACTAATGATACCGGCCACTAACTGCGAAGCTGATCGTCTGGGCTACTCTCCCAGCTCCAACAACATGTGATTTTAAACTTGATTGAGTTCCTGTTTATCCAACCATAAAATATAGGTGATATAATGCTGCCTTGTACGGGCCAAGAGAGAATACTGCTAGGTACCATGTATGATGACTCAGAGATGAAAGACAATCAGCAGTAGCTTCTTTATTTTGAAATGTTTTCAAACTTATCTTGCCCCCAGCACTGTCCTAAAGGTGAAGGTGTGAGATTGTTCCATCCCAAGACACTTTAAGAAGCTCATGATTTTTTCAGAATATGGTAAAAGGCACATATTTTATTCAATTGTAGGAAGGCATACATATATATTAAAGATAGGGTATCACCATGTAGCCCTAGCTAAGCCTTTAGCTCACTATATAGATCAACGTAGCTTTTAACTTATGGAGATCTGTGTTCTTCAACTTTCCAAGTCCTGGAATTAAAGGTAAAACCCACCATGCCCAATAAGCACATATATTTTAAAAAATTAATTTTGTTTAATAGTGTTCTATGTTTATATAGTTATTTTAACATCTGATTCTGATCTCCCAGCCCCCCTCCCTCCCTGGCTGGAACCCCAATTCTCTTCAGATCCTCCTCTTAGGTTGACTTTTGTGTGTGGTCCGAAAAGTTTATTATGTATCTATTTTTAATTCCATTGTCTATTTTGAATATGTTTGAGAGTCTTAATTTCCTTTGAGAATTCAAGGCTATGTTTTCTAGCATTATAGTAATAGAAGACATAAATTCTACATTCTTATCCTAATCGGCAAACCTATTGATTCTTAAGAAATCCTGGGCTATGCTGCTTAATCTATCAAACCTACATATTGATCGGGTAAATTTATCTGTTTATTTTAGAGAAATTTAAGCTGCTTCTCTGATTTAAAAAAAAATAGACTAGAAAAACAAAATCAGCTGAGAGACAAATCCAGGCACAAAAGCCAACACAATACGCGAGTAGAGGGAAAATGAATGGCTGGTAACTTTGCCAGTATGCTGACTTCTGTCATTTTCATGTTCAGTGACAAGGGCCATATGCGTGACTTCACCCCATTGATTCTGGAGACTACCAAAATGAGCAGATTGTCAGAGCTACACCTCCCCTGGCGTGTGACTGCGGCTCAGCAGAGTGTCAGCCATCACCAGGAAGACCGGCACACTTATTTATTCCTGAAAATATGCTTGCTGGCCAAAATTTCCATTTCAGCTATTTTATAGCCAGGAAATTTGAACATTAGTGTGGGTAATTGTTTTCTATCCTATTTTGGTCAAAGGAGGCTTGAATTGGGAGTGTGTAGTTTTGAAATCTAACTTTTTGTAGAGATAAACAAAACAAAACACACCCTTTTTCTTTTTTATTATTAATTAATTAATTTTTTGTACTCCATATTCCCCCCTCCACCCTCTGACTGTTCCACATCCTGTACCTACCCCCTACTCCCCTTTCGCCACGTGGATGCCCACGCCCTTTATCCCACCTGACCTCTAAACTCCCTGTGGCCTCCAGTCTGTTGAGGGTTAGGTACTTCATCTCTGAATGAACACAGATCAGGCAGTCCTCTGCTGTATGTGTGTTGGGGGCCTCATATTAGCACCAGCTCTATGTTACCTGTTTGGTGGTTTAGTGTTTGAGAGGTCTCAGGGCTCCTGATTAAATGAGACTGCTGGTCCTCCTACAGGATTGCCCTTCTCCTCAGCTTCTTTCAGCCTTCTCTAATCCAACAACAGGGGTCAGCTGCTCCTGTCCATTGGTTGGATGCAAATATCTCCATCCTTACTCTTTACTATTCTAGCTATTAAGAACGAGGACATCCTGAGTTTTGGAGGCAAATGGATGGAACTAGAAAATATCATCCTGAGTGAGGTAACTCAGACCCAAAAGGACAAGCATGGTATGTTAAAAAGTACAGAATACTCGAGATACAGTCTACAGAACTCAAAAATGTCAACAAGCTGAAGTGCCCAAGTGAGGACACCTCAGTCCCACTTGGGAGTGAGAGCAAAGCAATCACAAATGGGGAGGGAAGGGGGACCTGAAAGGGAAAGTGGATAGGGAGAAGGAATGGAGAGGGGAACATAATTTGGTATTGGGTGAGGGAAAAGAACTGAAGCCCTGAGGGCCAGCAGAAAGAATGGAAACAGGCAACCTTGGGAGATAGGAGGTTGGGGGGGGGCAACCCTCCATGCATCAGAGACCAGGGAGGTTAGAGACTCTCAGCACTCATAAAGGGAGGGACCTTAGATGAAATGACCAACTGACAGTAAGGAGAGGGAACTTATAGAGCCCACCTCCAGCAGGGAGACAGGGCATCAAATGAGGGAGAGGGGGGCCATCCCACAGTCACAACTCTGACCCATTGTGTCTCTCTGAAAGAATTACAGGGATGAAAATGGAGAGAAGCCTGAGGAAAAGAAGGTCTAGAGACAAACTCAAAGTGGAATTCAGCTCGAGGGGAGGTCCTAAGTTCTGACACTATTACTGAGGCTATGGAGAGCTCACAAAAAGGGACCAAGCATGACTGCACTCCAGAAGACCCAACAAAGAAAACACACCTTTACAAGTGTTTCCCACTGAGGACAAAAAGCAGGAAACAAATACAATTAGAAAGTTAGTCCTCAGGTTATTCGTGTCTTCATATTGGCTTACCATCATTTTGTAAGAATGAAATCTTCGTTACAAAGGCTTGAAGCCTAGGCATTAATTTTAGGATACTCTCTCGTCACACACAGCAGCGTTCAGTTAACATCTGCTTTATGCTTGTTCTCACCATTACTCAATTCCAGCTCTTCTCCACACCCACAGTACCATCATGAGCCCTGCTATTACGCATCATCTTATTTTGTCATCATGACCTACTTCTCTCCCACACTCATTTCTAGAAAACTTTCTTCCTTCTATAAAGTGTTCTAAATATGCTACAAAGGAATGACTAATGACCTCGGTGTGGAATCAGAATCTCCCCTCTGTTTAGTGTCAGGAAACCTCTCGATTTGTCTTCAGTTTATGCACACTATACTGTCATAAAATGAAATTAACCTTTGCATTTTTAATGATGTCACATGCTTGGCTGGTTACTTGCTGGGCAAATTGGGTCCTCCACAGGGTCCTTGCCAACAGATTCAGTCTCTTGGGATTCATAAACTTCATAAATGGGGAGCAGCACACTGGTGAGATCAGCAAGAGGCATGCTTGTGTGAGTGTGGGGGAAAGCACTGAAATTCATTGGCCCAGTTACCAGAATAGGAGACTTACTTTCCTTTAAAAGGTCAGGGATCACAGGGCTCCATGCAACCCTCTAATTTGAATGCTGAATGCTGGATGATTTAATGAATCAGAAACATAATTGTATGTATTAGGCTTCTAGGAAACAAATAAAATGCAAAGTATGCACAAGTTAGAGTATCTTACAAAATTACATTCACCTTACAAAAGAAATGAATATGCCTTTAATACTGCCCCATGCCCCTTATCAACCCTTTCAACATAGGGAATGATTCACAGAACTCCAGACTTGAGAGAAAAGCCTTACCTCAGAAGCTTTCTCCAGGGAAGAAAAGAAATAAAAACATTCTGATCAACGGGGCTTCTTAGATAGAATTTGGTGACATTAATTAGGCTTTCTAAATGGATAAAATACACGACAAAACCAAATGGTAATTCGCTGCAATCAAATCCAATGTTTTAGTAATTGTGACAAAAAAGAAACCACAAACCACAAGACAAAGAAGTATAAATAATGTGTTTATTATGACTCTTAAGATGCAATTTCTCCTGAGAACCTACCTGATACAAGGGAAAATAAACACCGAGGTTTTAAAACATGGGGAAAATTGTATCAAATGCTAATAGGTCCATCCTTGTAGAAGAGTTAAAAATTGAGTTTACATTGATATATCTCCCTCCATGCTGGGGTGAGGATGGGTTGAAATAAATTTTTCTAAGTGAGCCAATGTGACAGATGTATTTGGTGGCTAGTCATGTCTAATGTTTTTATTGCACTAATAGTTAATAGGATGAAAGAAAAGGCTCAACTTTTATTATCACTGCCTCAAGTAAAACGGGAAATGCTCTTTAATTTTATTTTTATTGAATTTATTTTATTTCAACAAAGGCATTGTGTTAATCTACCCTCTTCTCTTATATTTTCATTTTCCACACAGAGGAAGTTTACATTATCCAGGAGTTACTCCTGTGGAACAGATCATAGCGTGTGCAGCCTTTGACTACATTATCTTGGTGTATTGGAGTGTCATGGACTGTTGACTGTTTCCTTTTCCCCATCTGGTCTCTGTGTCACTCACAGCAGTACCTCCTGCCTTCCATGATCTTCTAGACTGATGTATTACCTTCCTGGGAAGTGTAAAATGTCATCACGTGTGAGCCAAGGTGCTACAATATCTGAGAGTAAGGGAACAGGAGAAGAAATCTGTGACCTCTTCTTGCTTTCTTTTGTAAACAGAGAAATCTAGATACAATGTTTTGGCCTATTATTAAAGGGATAATTATATCTTATATCAAAAAGTCAATTGTCTTCCCTTGCTTATTTGTATATGATATATCCACACCTCTAGCCCTTTATTTATTTTCATATAATTAAGGTGGAAACATATATTTATCTTTAAGTCATGAAAAGGGTCATAACACAGGTAAAGTGAATTAAAACATCATTTTTCACATTTTTTGTTAATATTAAACTTGTTATTCAATGACTAGTTCTGCATTCCTCAAAGGTTTAAGAAAGCATTTAGGACCCAGGACAATTGTCTAGCATTTTACCAATCTAAGATTCTTCCAAAGTCTATTTGCTTCTCGTTCCTGTCTATTCTAAACTAGAAGAAACTTCTTTTTGTTCTCAGAGAAGGGGAGCCCCCCTGCCCTGAGTACCAGCACACTCTGGGACATCTAGTTCAGGCACTATTAAATATATCCTTTTCCACTTAAGCCCAACCAAGCAATCCCTGTAGGATGAGAGGAACTCCCTCACTACTTGTAAGGGGACTCATATGAAGACTAAGATGCACATTTGCTACAAGTCTATATGTGGTCTAGTTCCATCTCTTTCATGCTCTCTGGTTGGTGGCCCAGGCTATCTATGAGCCTCCACAGTCCCAGGTGAGTTGACTCTGTAGGTCTTCTTGTGGTGTCTTTGACCCCTCCAGCTTGCTCACTTTCATCCGCCACTCTAACCCTTACTCCCTGAGCTTGGCCTGATGTTTGGCTGTGGGCCTTTACATCTGCCTTCATTCACTGCTGGATGAAGTCTCTCAGGAGACAGTTGTACTAGGTTTATGTCTTCAAGCATAACAGAGTATCATTAGTAGTGTTGGGTTTGCTCTCTTACATGGGATGGGCCTCAAATTGGGGCAGTCATTGGTTGGGTGTTGCTTCAGTCTCTGCTCCATCTTTCTTCCTGCACATCTTGTAGGCAAGGCAATTTTGGGTTTTGTGGATGTCTGCATGTAGAAGAATGTGAAGAGGTCCATTTTTTATCACCCTGTACAAAATTCAAGTCAAGTGATTCAGGGACCTCAACATAAAGTGGATTCACTAAGTCTAATAGAGAAAATGTGGAAGAGACTTGAATGCATTAGAAGGAGACAATTTCCTGAATGAAACACCAATGGCTCATGCCCTAATATCAAAGATAGATAAATGGGACAGCATGAAACTGAAAGCTTCTGTGTGGCAAAGAACACTGTCAATAGGACAAAATGGCAGCTACAGGTTGCCTACATGCTGGCAAGGATGTGGAGTAAGGGGAACTCTCCTGCATTGCTAGTGGGAATGCAAATTTGTACAATCACTTTGGAAATCAATTCAGTTGCTTCTCAGAAAAACTGGGACTAGTTCTATCTCAAGACCCAGCTATACTACCACTAGACATATACCCAAAAGATGCCTCACTATATACAACAGGAGGCCTTGCTTAACCATGTTCATAGCAGCTTTATTTGTAATAGCCAGAAACTGAAAACAACCTAAATGTCCCTCAACTGAAGAATGGATAAAGAATATGTGGTACATCTATACAATAGAAGACACTTTTAAAAGAATTTTACTAGGTGTGGGACAGCAGATTATTTGTAGAGAGTATGATTAATCTGTTCAAAGCCCTGGGTTCTATACCAGACCCAAATTACTCCTCTTTGTTCCCCTCCTTCTCATCTTTCCCCCCTATTCTTATTGCTAATAAATTTATCCATTATCATTTCTACTCATGATTATTTTATAGTTTTAAGTTATGATCAGAAGTCTTTTCACAATTTTTCTTCTGAGTCCCTAGCATATTTGGTCCTTGTGAAATAATTAACAATCATAGAAACTTATAGAAAAAGAAATAATTTAATATATAAGGATAAGGAACTAGTATCAGATTTGACAGGATATTTGACATTCTTAGTATATTTTACACTGTATATGTTAAATTGCCTTGTAAATAACAATTCTGATAAAATGTTACTCAATGTAATAAGGATCTAAACTTTTAATTCTTATCTCTGTCCATAAAGTACTGTAATTGATGTAAATGCCTGTAGGCTACAGGTATATAACCAGGCTGAACGTTCTGTTTAAATCATGGGCAAAGATGGTGGGTCAGCTGAGCAAGCCACCTTCTCTGCCATCTGATGTTATCAGATACTTTCAATGACGTTACTCAACAATTCCCATTATAAAGTAGTCCAAACTCAGATCTTTTAATTAATCCACTGCACCAGCCTGAGCTCAGGGCACAGGGCACAGGATGAGTTCACATGCTGGAGTAAATTAGGCTTGGAGAAGTGCCTGAAAATGAGAGTAAAGCTGGAATATGAAACCAGTAACTCAGTCCTGCCTTTGGTGGGAAAGATGAGTCACAGCAGTACAGAAGCCAGGTGTTCAGGTGAGACTCTAATGTAACACTCAGACAAATGTTATGTGTAAATGAAACACTGCATGTACACTCTCACACACACACCATACAGAATATTGGAAATCTCCCAAAAATCAACAAGATGTTAAAGAGTAGTAGCCTTATATGTGATGGCCATCTTGTTTGTTGTGATGTTGACAACATCTGGAATTAACAAAAATCCAAGCAGTTAATTACACCTGTGAGAAACTTTCTGTTTTTTCTTTCAAAGTGTTTATTACATTTTTCTAAAAAGCAACCTGATGATTTTAAAAAATTTTTTATTGGATATATTCTATATTTACATTTCATTTCCCTTTTTCTGGTTCCCTGCCCCCGAAAGGTCCCACATGCCCTTTTCCCTCCCCGTGTTCCCCCATCCACCCTTTCCCACTTCCCTGTTCTGGTATTCCCCTACACTGATGCTTTGAGCCTTTCTAGAACCAGGGTCCATTCCTTCCTTCTTGTCGGACATCATTTGGTATGTGGATTGTGTCTTTGGTGTCCCAAGATTCTAGGCTAATATCCACTTATCAGTGAGTGCGTACCATGGGTATTCTTTTGAGACTGGGTTACCTCACTTAGTATGATGTTCTCCAGCTCCATCCATTTCTCTAAGAATTTCATGAATTCATTGTTTCTAATGGCTGAATAGTACTCCATTGTGTATATATACCACATTTTTTGTATCCATTCTTCCGTTGAGGGACATCTGGGTTCTTTCCAGCTTCTGGCTATTATAAATAAGGCTGCTATGAACATAGAGAAACTTTCTTGATTCAGTTGTTTCAAGAGAGAAGACCTACTCTAAGTCTGGGCCACAGCCTTGGGTGGCTGCTCAAGTAAAGGATGTAGAAGGAAGCTTTTGCTTTTGGCCTGTTTGCCCTCACTCTCACTGGCGATTTTAACTGCCCCACCTCTGAGGCAGCAGTCCCTGGCTCATATAAGAACCTACTTCTTTCCAGCTTCTGGCTATTATAAATAAGGCTGCTATGAACATAGTGGATCATGTATCCTTACTACATGTTGGGGAATCTTCTGGGTATATGCCCAGGAGTGGAATGGCAGGGTCCTCTGGAAGTATCATGTCCAGTTTTCTGAGGAACCACCAGACTGATTTCCAGAGTGGTTGTACCAGCTTGCAATCCCACCAGCAGTGGAGGAATGTTCCTCTTTCTCCAAATCCTCACCAACACCTGCTGTTTCCTGAGTTTTTAATCTTAGCCATTCTGACTGGTGTGAGGTGAAATCTCAGGGTTGTTTTGACTTGCATTTCCCTAAGGACTAATGACGTTGAACATTTCTTAAGGTGCTTCTCAGTCCGAGAAGAAGGAACGAGTGGACCTTGGATATAGAAAGGCTCAATGCATCAGTGTAGGGGAATACCAGAACAGGGAAGTAGGAAGGGGAGGATGGGGGAACAGGGGGAGGGAAAAGGGCATATGGGACTTTTGGGGGGTGGGGACCAGGAAAAGGGAAATAAAATGTAAATAAAGAATATATCCAAAGAAGACTTAACACCAATACTCTTCAAACTATTCCACAAAATAGAGACAGAAGGGAAACTGCCCAACTCATTCTTTGAAGCCACAATTACGCTGATACCTAAACCACAAAAAGATCCAACAAAGAAAGAGAACTACAGGACAATTTCCCTTATGAATATCGATGTAAAAATAATAAATAAAATTCTTACCAACCGAATCCAAGAACATATCAAAACGATCATTCACCATGATCAAGTAGGCTTCATCCCAGGGATGCAGGTATGGTTCAATATATGAAAATCCATCAACGTAATCCACTACATAAACAAACTAAAAGAAAAAAACCACATGGTCATCTCATTAGATGCTGAAAAAGCATTCAACAAAATTCTGCATCATTTCATGCTAAAAGTCTTGGAAAGAGCAGGAATTCAAGGCCCATACCTAAACATAGTAAAAGCAATCTACAGCAAACCAGTAGCCAACATCAAAATAAATGGAGAGAAACTTGAAGCAATTCCACCAAAATCAGGGACTAGACAAGGCTACCCTCTCTCTCCATATCTTTTCAATATAGTACTTGAAGTTGTAGCGAGAGCAATTATACAACATAAGGAAGTCAAAGGGATACAAATTAGAAAGGAAGAAATCAAAGTATCATTATTTTCAGACAATATGATAGTTTACTTAAGCGACCCAAAAAACTCCACGAGAGAACTTCTACAGCTGATAAACAACTTCAGGAAAGTGGCTTGTTATAAAATTAACTCAAGCAAATCAGTAGCCTTCTTGTACTCAAAGGACAAGCAGGCAGAGAAAGAAGTTAGGGAATTAACACCCTTCACAATATCCACAAACAACATAAAGTACCTTGGCTTAACTCTAACCAAACAAGCAAAAGATCTGTATGACAGGAACTTCAAGTCCTTGAAGAAAGAAATCGAAGAAGACCTCAGAAGATGGAAAAATATTTCTTGCTCCTGGATTGGCAGGATCAATATAGTAGAAATGGCCATCTTGCCAAAAGCAATCTACAGATTCAATGCAATCCCCATCAAAATCCCAAATCAATTCTTCATAGATCTAGAAAGAGCAATTCTCAAATTCAGCTGGAGCAACAAAAAACCCAGGATAGCTAAAACTATTCTCAACAATAAAAGGACTTCTGGGGGAAATCAATATACCTGACCTTAAGCAGTACTACAGAGCAATTGTGTTAAAAACTGCATGGTATTGGTATAGTAACAGGCAAGTAGATCAATGGAATAGGATTGAAGACCCAGAAATAAACCCACAGACTTATGGTAACTTGATCTTTGATAAAGGAGCCACAACCATCCAGTGGAAAAAAGATAGCCTTTTTAACAAATGGTGCTGGTTCAACTGGAGGTCAACATGCAGAAGAATACGAATCAACCCACTCTTATCTCCTTGTACTAAGATCAACTCCAAGTGGATTAAGAACTTCTACATAAAACCAGACACACTGAAACTAATAAAAAAGAAACTGGGGAAGACCCTGGAGGACATGGGCACAGGGGGAAAGTTCCTGAACAGAATACCAATAGCTTATGCTCTAAAATCAAGAATTGACAAATGGGACCTCATAAAATTACAAAGTTTCTGTAACGCAAAGGACACTGTCAGAAGGACAAAATGGTAACCAACAAAGTGGGAAAAGATTTTCACCAACCCCACATCCAACAGAGGGCTAATATCCAATATATAGAAAGAGCTCAAGAAGTTAGACTCGAAAGAACTAAATAACCCTATCAAAAAATGGGGTACAGAGCTAAACAAAGAATTTTCACCAGAAGAAATTCGATGGCCAAGAAACACCTTAAGAGATTTTTCAACATCATTAGTCATCAGGGAAATGCAAATCAAAACAACCCTGAGATTCTACCTCACTCCAGTCAGAATGGCCAAGATTAAAAACCCAAGGGACAACAGGTGCTGATGAGGATGTGGAGAAAAAGGAACACTCCTACACTGTTGGTGGGATTGCAAGATGGTACAACTGCTCTTGAAATCAGTTTGGCGATTCCTCAGAAAATTGGGCATGTCACTTCCAGAGGACCCTGGCATACCACTCCTGGGCATATACCCAGAGGATTTCCCTGCATACAATAAAGACACATGCTCCACTATGTTTATAGCAGCCTTGTTTATAATAGCCAGAAATTGGAAGGAGCCCAGATATCCCTCAAAGGAGGAATGGATACAGAAAATGTGGTATATTTATACAATGGAATACTACTCAGCAATTGAAAATAATGAATTCATGCAATTTGTAGGTAAATGGTTGGATCTGGAAAATATCATCCTAAGTGAGTTAACCCAATCACAAAAGAATACACATGAAATGCAATCACTGATAAGTGGATATTAACGAGCCCAGAAGCCCTAAATACTCAAGGCACAATTAGCAAGTCAAATGATTCCCAAGAAGAAGAAAGGAGAGGACTCTGGCCCTGAAAAGCTTGGATCCAGTTTTATAGACCCAGAAGAGAGAAATCATGTGTGTGTGGGGATGATTGGGGAGTAGTTGGGGGGAGAGGAATTATGGCGTGTATGGTGGGGAGAACTGGGAAAGGGGAAACCCTTTGGAATGTAAACATAGAATATAGAAAATAAAAATTTAAATTAAAAAAGAATATATCTAAAAAAATAGAACCTACTACGTCAGAATTTCAACATTTACTGAAGACTGAAGATTTATTGAATTATCCTGCCACATGAACTGAACAACCATCCAATTCTTGGCCTTTCTGTCAGAAGACAGCCATTGTTATCATACCCAGACCATATATTGTAAGCACTTTAATAAACCCTTTTGAAATACGTATATACTTTTCCCATCAATTTGAACACCTTAGAGAACCCTGATTAATATACTATGGTTATTGATAAGTTTCTAAGCCCCAAACATTTTGTTTTAAAGATATCATTCCATTGTAGAATACTTTGCCTAAATATATATGTTAATTTATTCAATAAATTTAAAATCATTGAGTACTTTGTAATAATGAGAACTCATGATGTACAAAGCAAGACAAGACTGGTAATCTGAATGATGTCTCTCATAAATATCCATTTTTAATCTCTTGAAACTATAAATATTAACCATCTAAGGAAAGTAACAATTTGCATATGTGATATACATATATACATATACATAAAATTTGTAATATGGTAGACCTTATCTTACAATCCCTCTCTGAGCAATATAAAAACAAGGCCTTGCTTAGGTAACAGAACAACACAAAGAGAAGATAATGAAAAGAGACCCATGGAGGAAGGGTTGAGTATAAATTACAGAAGACCCTGGTTATGCTTAGGAGGAAGTCTTCTGCTTGGTTTTTGCAGTTGTCAACCTTTGTGGATAAGGACCTAAGAGCAGGAGTTATGGTGGAAGAATTTGTGCACACTGAAACTTGAATATGGCACGTGCTGTGAAAGGAGAAACATATTTCTTATGAGAAAAAGGAAGTAATGCGTAGAAACATTTGGACAATGGCCTCAATGAGGGAGAGTTTGCAAGGCAACCTGTACCTGAGGGGTTGTGACTTCACAGACTATGAGGACTTTGCCTGCCAAAGCATTTTTAACCTCATAGGGTAATTGCAAAGGATGCTAGCATACCTTAATAAAAGATTAAAACTAAGTAATGTAGGCTGTATTGGAAAGGGAAGAGAGTGTCAAGGGAACTCACTGAGAAGTCATAATGTCAAATTTGGTAGGAATGAGAAATACCAGTGATTGTGATATTATCTGATAAATAAGAAAATAGACCTATGAAAACACTATGTTCCTATTGCCAGTAGAACAGGAGGGCTAAGGTGAGATGGGAATATGAAAAGCCAAGGTCAAAGGAGAGTATAGAACACTTGAGGTATAAAACATGGAAGAATCATGCTGAGACATCTGGAAGCTTCTTGCCTCCTGGATAATTTTTGTAGTGCTCAAAGGTGCTATGTACACCAATAAAGAAGCAAGCCATCATCAGTCTTACCCAGCTATGGATCCTGCAAACTCTATTAACGACTGGCCTAATGAGCTATGCCCATGGGTACAATCACAGCACAAATGTCAATTAATTTCTGATTGTCTTGAGGCCTGATTTACCACCTATAATCTATACTTAGCATCAGGATCAAGCCCAAGAACTTGTGTGTGTGTGTACTTGAATTCATAAGTGTTCCCATGTATGCATACATGCATGCATACATGCATGCACAACCCACCTAACAACCACATTCAACCATATACTGGTAGCAAAATCTTAATCTTTATTTTAGGCAATTTTGTGGAGTCAATTTTGTAATTCTGACTACATAAAGTATGAAATTATAAATTTCTGTTGTCCTGAACCACTGTGGCTATTGTAGTTTGTTACACTAGCAGTAGAAAATGAATACGAAATCAGAAGCAACAGACTAGATCAGTATGCAAAACAATTATTTGGTAAAAATAGCAGTAGATGGATTTAATAATAAGGGAATAAAATTAAAATGTGTGTAAAATGCACTAAATGCATGTCAAACAAATGACCGCCACTGTGGCCAGTTGGACAAAGAAATAGGGAAAGTAAAACAAATAAAGCAAAAATGGAATAACATAAGAAATGCAACTCGTCATAAAAATAAAATAAGGCTAATAGAGCAAAAGGCTTAGTCTTGTTTCTACATTGATAGATGCATTTCAATACCAAAGAATAGCAGCTCGTGATTACATAAGCAGAAAATATTTGCTTACAATTATTATACATAATGATTAATTAGTTAATTGCCATATGCCCAGCTTTATTCTGCAAAGTGTGTACTGTAATTTAAGAAAGGAGAGTTTTTTTTTTTTCAAAATTAGTGGGGAAATGTAGGACAAAGTGCTCATGATTATCTTTGCCTAGGAATGCTTTTAATGGTTTAGAAAGGGGTTCATAAGCCCACCTCTAACTGAGGAGCTATTTATGGTTGAAGGCTTTTATGGGTGATAGTTCTTTCTTTAAAGACACAGCCCCCTTCAGTTTGACTGCTGTCTACTGGAAGACCCATCACTCAGGAGTATATGATCAACACAAATTAGACTGGATGGAGTATGTTTTCAAAAAAATCAAGCAAACTGGAAGTTGGGGGTGGAGAAAAAAAGGATGAACTTGGGCATTGGTAGAAGATAGAATGGGAATGAATTTTTCAAAGGTTTAATAAAATATTTTATAACCATATCATCAGATAAATATTAAAGCCATGAAAACTGTCAAAACAAGACAGCTATAGTCTCACACAAAGCTGAATAGTTAAAATGTATACAGGAAAAGGAACAAAGGAGAGGGACCCAAGCTAGTGACAGGTCAACCCTCGAAGGAAGAAGGATAGATACAAGATATATAGGCTGGTAGACTTACAGGCAGGGCACCTGGGAAGAGGTATATGTGAAACAGAAGAGAGTTGGGTGGATGGGTATGTTTGATAAGAGGTTCTCTCAGTGGATGCAGTTGTGATAGTTACTATTGATTGTCAACTTGACAGGAACTGCAATTACCTTGGAAACAAGCATCTGAGGGATGGTCCAGATCAGATTCATTGATGTGGGAAGAACTACCTTCAATGTGGGGAGAGTGCCATTCTGGGGTGGAGGACTTGGACTGAACACTGACATCTATCTCTGTTTCCTAAGTATGGTTACAATGGGACCCCGCCATCTATCTTATCTTTATGAATTCCATTCCTGCACAGAGCTCACAATGATCCAAAATAACCCATTCCTTCCCTCAGTTGCTTTTGTCAGGTGTTTTTGTACCAAGGATAAAAGTAGCCTTTCCTTCCTTCAAGTGAGGTGAATACCTTGAACGCAGTGCTACCTCTTTCCCATTTCGTCTCTGGTCATGATCTTTAATGAAGCATGGTGACAATAGAGACAATGGTCAGTATCAGGACAAAGTAGGACATGGACTTCAGCATCAAGGCTCAGGAAAAGTAAAGAACCATCTCCTTACAATTGTGTGAAGTCTTTGAGAGCTCTATAGAGAAGGAACTATGAATGGTCAGTATATATAAGGTGTAGTGACACTTTTCTCCTCTGGGCTAGAACAGGTCAGAGGTAAACACCATTCTCTGCACGATACATTTCTTGGGTGTCAATAAACTCCATTTCCTGGCATTTAAGTAATTTTTAACTAAAGTTAATGTCTATATAGACAATAAGTGCTCTTGCTTTTTTTAAATTTAAATTTTATTTGACATAATTATACTCCTTAATTAAACTCTTTAATAGTGACACAGAGCTATGAGAATTATTTGCATAATATATTATGCTAGCCTAACACAACCTTATCACCTTAAATGTTTATCACTTCCTTGTGATGAGAACATTAACAACCTTTTACAATGTTGAGAGAATAAGAGATCTTGAAACACTTTGACATAAATGGGATGTTTTCATCTAGTCACTCATCTCAGGGTTCAGGAAACTATGGGGAAGTGGAGGCAGAGAGATTGGAAGAGCCAATAGGACAGATGACAGCATGAAAACAGTGCCTCCTGGACCCAACAGAAAAAGTAATATACAACATACACAGAAGCTCTTAGAGACTGTACCAGCATGCCCAAGACCTTCGCAGTTCCAGGTTAGATGGAGTCTCAGCGCTGAGGAGGAAGTGAACACAAGATCCCATCCCTAACTAAGATGTCTCCAACTGACAAGCACTTGCACAAGAAGTTAACTTTCTCCAATGGAGCTTCAGTGTGCATGCAACTCATAGTAAAGAGGCAGTCCCTAAGTGAGTTAACCCAATCACAAAAGAATACACATGAAATGCAATCACTGGTAAGTGGATATTAATGAGCCCAGAAGCCCTAAATACTCAAGGCACAATTAGCAAGTCAAATGATTCCCAAGAAGAAGAAAGGAGAGGACCCTGGGCCTGAAAAGATTGGATCCAGTTTTGTAGACCCAGAACAGAGAAATCATGGGTGTGTGTGTGTGTGTGTGTGTGTGTGTGTGTGTGTATGATTGGGGAATAGTTGGGGGGGAGAGAAATTATGGGACGTATGGTGGGGGGGGGACTGGGAAAGGGGAAAGCCTTTGGAATGTAAACATAGAATATAGAAAATAAAAATTAAAAAAAAAATAAAAAAGAGGCAGTCCCATGCCCAGCAGTAAATGGCCAACATGAAAATATCCAATGACTTCTTCGAGGATTATTTGTCTCTAGTTGCCTTCTTTGGGCATTTAAAAAAATACTACTTTTGCTTGCATATTATGGTTTCTGATTTTGTATTTTGGTGGGATTTATGTATGCCTGTGTGTGTGTAAACGCATGTGTATGCATGCTTGTATGTGCATGCATGTGTATGTGTTTCCTGTGCTTTTTCTTTGTTGTCTTTTGTTTTATTCTGTTTTTTTTGTTTGTATTTTTATTTGCCTGTTGGTTTTCCAAAGAGAGAAAGGTGTAGAGTAGGTTGGGTGAAAAATTGAAAGGCCACAGGAGGGGCAAAGAGAGGGGACACCACAATCAGAATATATTGTATAAAAATTAATTTCAATAAAAACCAAAGTGGTTGGTTATAAAATCAACTAAAGAAAATTAGTAGCCTTCCTATACTCAAAGGGTAAATAGGCTGAGAAAGAAATTAGGGAAATGACACCCTTCACAATAGCAACAATATAAAGTATCTTGGTGTGACTCTAACCAAACAAGTGAAAGATTTGTATGACAAAAACTTCAGATCTCTGAAGAAGGAAATGGAAGAAGACCTCAGAAAATGGAAAAATCTTCCATGCTCCTGGGTTGGCAGGATTAATATAGTTAAAATGGCAATCTTGCCAAAAGCTATATACAGATTCAACACAATCCCCATCAAAATCCCAACTCAGTTCTTCATAGAGTTAGAAAGAGCAATTCTCAAATTCATCTGGAATAACAAAAAGCCCAGGATAGCTAAAACTATCATCAACACTAAAAGAACTTCTGGGGGAATCAGTATCCTGGACCTTAAGCAATGCTACAGCATAGTAGTGTTAAAAACTGCATGGTATTGGTACAGTGACAGGGAGGTGGATCAATGGAATAGGATTGAAGACCCAGAAAAACAAAAAAAATCATTTGAAATACATTTTGGATCTAAAATATATTTTAAATTGATTGTTGTTAACAATAGTCTTGACTTTTCAAATCTAATTTCAAAATTGAAACAGGTTATATTTTTGTGTTAATTACTTTTTGAAAGTATATTTTACATTTATTTGTTTCCAAATCATCTTTTTACATATATGATATAATTTTCTAAGTATGTAGTTAGACTGATAAATGGAATTATATTTTATATAATAAACAGAAATTTTTATTTATGAAATCCATCTTTTTCATTCGATTTAGATAAGTCCATTCATCTCATGTTTTTCTTTTTGTTATAGATACAATTCTAGTTACTTTGGAGGTAGCTTTTATTCTCATTAATTATCTGTGTACTTGTGTGCTCATGTGAAGTACATGCACACTAATGCAGTTGCCTGCCAAGGTCAGAAGAGAGCATTAGATCTTTGGGAGCTAGAAATTTAAGTTGTGAAGCACAAACCTAGTTGCTCAAAACCAAACCTAGATTCTCTAGTGCATACTATTAATCACTGGGCTATTTCTCTAGCCTCTCTTCAGAGTTCCCTGTGCAGATGGAGATGATTTTGAAGCTGCTGGCAGGTAAAGGATTGAGAAGGTGACAGGCTTCTTGTGTATGCAAGACACTATTATCTGGGAGTAGGAAAATTTTCAGAAAAAGAAACTGTTAGCTTCTAATCACAGTTGTAATTAGTTACTTTTTTTTATAACTTGACATAAATGTTGATTTGGCAGACAAAGCACTGCAAATTCATGTATTAGACTTTACCAAGCTGTGGCTGTTAGTGAGATCATGTGAGTGCATGAAATTAATGGGCATTTTAAAATCAGTGACCCTTTCAGGTATCTTACAAAAGAAGAGCTTCCTTTAGATAGCCTTTAGGGAGAGGACAGAATTTGAAAAGAGACGGTGGTGCATCTTTCTAGACACTAAAGAGGCACCCTTGTTGAGAGAGGAAGAAATTGGATGGATATTAACTACAACATTCAGAAACTACATGGAGATTTTTCTCCCCAAGCCCTTGATTATGAGAGAATGATGGGTGCCACTCTGACGTGCTTTTAACTCCTCCAGAGGACTCGTCTAGCTGGCTGAGAGGCTAGGATGAAAGACCCTTATCTCAGCAATTTAATCAGGTCTGGGATGGTTATCAAATATAATATTTCAAGAATCTCTGAAGCGATAGAAAATCAGTAGTGACAAGTCGTCCCCCAGGATCCATGCTGAGCAGTGATGGGGAAGATAGCAGAGGTGAATATGATAACCAGGAATTAAGCCCTACAATTTGTTGATGAATAATTGGTTGAGAAATAGGTCAGAAGACCTTTGTCCCAACCGAGGCTTTTTAGTAACTTGAGGGGATGAATTCATTTAAAATAACTAAACTGTTATTTGGCCTGTCTATATGGCTTTACATTTTCCCACCGAATAATCTAGAATTAGTCATCCTAAACTGGGCATTAATATTATTGCCGCAAGTACGGGTAGAATATTTTAAAAAGAACATTAGGTAATGAAAATGCAGACTTGAATCCAACAGCGAAATTTGCTAAATTATAACTAGTTTATGGTTTACAAGAAAGAAATTAGATGGCGAGCTGTAGTTATTCCTAGGAGGAGAATAATAGGATTATCTCACTATCAAATCTCTGCTCAGGTCATCAGACTCAGCGCCAGGACATTCGCAGGTCTCCCGTGAAACTGACCCAAAGAAGTGTTTGGAGTACAGTTTAGCTGTGCAATGAGAGTGGCTTTATTGGCACTGCCTGTGATGGAGAGGAACGCTATTTTCACTTATAAAGTGCCCACTTCCTAGTTTTCTGGCTGGAGTTTGTGTCAGCCTTAACTGTGTGACACTGAGAGTGCCAGGGCACGATCCCAAATATGCTTCTCCTAAATGCATGTCATCACCGTCAGTCATAATTCAGAATATAGGACACACTGTTCCTCTTTAATATAGATTTCCAATCCCAAAGTGCAGCTGCAGCTAGTAAAACTATGTTCATGATGTTTGAGGGGAGTTAGTATTTTTTTTTTCTGCTTAACATTATTTAGCTTTTTATTTTTCTTGAGAAGCCATTTCAGTCTATCATATTTTAAAGTCCTAAATGAGGCTGTGGTGCTCAGTCATACACAGGCCATATAAAACAGTTTGGTCTGATGTTTGGAGCACAGGGACCCACCCCAGTGAAGAAGTTAAGGTGAAGACTGTAGGAGCTGAAGGGATTGGCAACCCCATAGGATGAACAATATTAACCAACCAGAACCCCCAGAGCTCCCAGGGACTAAACCACCAACCAAAGAGTACACATGCAGGGACCTGTAGCTACAGCCGCATATGTAGCAGGGGATTGCCTTATCTGGCATCAAAGGGAGGGGAGCCCCTTGGTCCTGGGATGACCAAGAACACAGGAAGGCTAGGGCACTAAGACAGGGTGGGCGGGTAGGGGAGCACCCTCATAGAAGTAGGGGGAGGAGAAGAGGTCTTGTAGAGGGGAAACTGGGAAAGGGGATAAAATTTGAAATATAAACAAAATAACCAATAAAAATGAAAAAATATAAAAAATAAAAGTTTGGATTTAACTTTTCTTTGGCCAAGTTGGTTTTTATACTCCAGGAAAGGAGTCATCTCATCAAGATGTCAGTGCTATAGTATACTGAGGGTTAACAAAACGAGATGTCCCTTCTATACAATCTGAGTTTTGATAAACTAAACTGGTCTTAAATGATGAGCAAAGATGGTTAAAGACCTAGTCATGTGAAGCAGACACAGTCCAAAATGGTCTCTCCTCTCAGGTTTCTTTCCTGGTATAAATATGATCTCTGTTTGGGTATGAATGACTGCCAAAATGTAATGCTATAAATAACAAATAGTCTACACAGCTATATTCATAATTGTATATTTAATGTAGGTAATTATGAAAAGAGAAACTTAACCATTTCATAGTTGCCCTTGAAAATTTCCCTTCTTTTACTCTCATTGTATTTGACAGATGCAGTTTTTAAATAGGCGTCTATGTGCACTCACACCTGTCATGTAAAGCATGATTCCTGGTGTGGCTTTCTTTTCCTGTTTCCAGAGTTACGATTGATAGGCAAACCAAACTGAGGCCATATTTAAAGTGCTCCACTGCATTCCAGAATCTGTCTAGAGTCTCATGTCTAGTGAACAGAGGAGAATGGTGGAAGGTTGGCTTGTCTGCACAGCCCAGCTCCATGATCTTCAGTTCACTTCTCGATGGGGTGTAATGTCATTGCTCCACCTTTGATAAAGTTAGGAGCCATTGGACACGTGGTCAAACGAGACTGCAATCCAGCCAGTCCTGGGAGCTGCCCAAGAGTCTCCCTCCTGATGACTTCCTAGTATTGCTGATGCTGTTTTATGAGTGAGACACTGTATCAGCCTCAGCTAAGAGAAAAACACCTTGATTGCCTCCACATTTTTTAACACAAATGCCAGGGTTCTCATGGTAATATTTGAAAAATTCTTTCTAGCACCCTCTAAGGTTTACATTATAGGGGGTGAGAAGCAGGCCCTGTGACCATGCTCTTCCTTGTCATTTTCTCATTGTGAGGCAGTTTCTTATTGAATCACTGAATTGTGATTAGGTTTGATTGAGTCATCATCATCAATCATCAACATCATCATCAATCATCATCATCATCATCTCAACATCATCATCATCATCAGTTTACTGAGTATGAGCTGCGGACTAGATCAGGTACTTTACATTGATTTCATCTCTGCAGTAATTTCATGCTGTAAATTGAAACACTGTAAAGATTAAATTATAGAAATGCCTATAATTCTAAGTGACACATGAAAAAACTTTCATGCCCGAAAGAGCTAAGCTAAACTTATAATTATAAAATCAAAAGGCTATAGAGATCATTTTTAGGCTGTGGATATCAGGTGAATTATAGAGAGGTCAGATTAGACTGCAACCTTTGTTGTTTGTTTAATTTGGTAAAATATAAAAGCCTTAGTTAGGGTCTGAATGTATAATGAACAAAGACCAGATCTTGATGACGTTCATCTCTCAGAATTACATGAGAGAATTCCACAATAATGCAGCATTTTATGGTTGTGAGCATGCTAAAATGCCCTCTGTCCCCCAACCCCATGCATTATTCCATATGATGTATGAAGGAAGTAAAGTGCTCTGTCATTTTTTTATCCCTCAAATTTGAACAAAGCATTACAGCCCTGGTTTCTGTGCAGAATGTCAGCTCTGCCTCTTTGGGGTCTGCTTGGCCTTGACAAAGGAATCAGTCATATGCTGCCTCAGTAACCATGCTATTGCTTTGATTAAACACTCTGAGAAAAGAAAATCAAGGGAGAAAGAGTTGCTTTGGCTCACAAACCAAAAGTGTCATACAAGCAGTGGTGTGCATAACTTTCTTATATATGTATGTATGTATGTATGTATGTATGTGTGTATGTGTATTATGTATATATGTATGTGTTTCTTGTGTATGACTTTCTAATCTATGCATGTATGCATTTAGTCATGCATATATGGGTGAATGTATGTATGTATGTGTGTATGTCTGTGTGTATGTATATATGTATATATGTGTTTCTTGTGTATATACTTTCTTATGTATGACTTTTTTTCACAGCAAGGAAGTCAAGGCAGCAGGAACATGAAACATCTGCTCACAACACATCCACAATCAGGAAGCCGTGTGTGCCAAAATCTTGCTGACGGTGGCTCCCATTCCATTGATACAACTGAAGATCCTAGCTAGAGAATGATCCCACTCACACTGTGCTGTCTTCTTACCTCAATTTATGCGATCATTTTAGTTCCCAAAGTGAGGTTTAGAGGCTTGTCTCCTACGTGAGTGTATATTATGTTGAGTTGATGGTGCTATTCCATATGTACTTTCTTAAACTATTATAGTAACTATTATCATCCAAATTACCCAAACTTTAAATATATTTTTAAAAATGTTTATCCTTTAGATACACCATGAGTACTTACTTTATGTACTACCAAGACTGAAGTGGATTTATCTGTGAAAATATCTTTTTTTTTTTAAGAAATAAATTTTGGTACTTACCTGAATCTATTAACTTAGTGTACTAAAACTACTTATTTGTTTAAAGTATTACAATCTAAATACTCACATACATTATTGATAGAGAGAGTCTTTGGTTATTGACAAAAAAAAATGTCCGGTTTCCAGTGTGGTCCTTGATGAAGTTCAGAGAAAAAATTGTAAAGTTATATTTATGATTGGAGATCACCATGTCATTCATAAAGGTACACATGCACCCCACACTTTCTGAATTTCCTATATAAAGTCAGTTCTGTGCCAAGGGCATGGAAGAGAGAGGAACAGGATGTTATGAAGGGCTTACAGCGCTGTTTTAGCCTGACAGGCAGATTTACAACAGGAGAATTAATGTATGACTTGTATAAGAGAGGCCATGCAGCCCAGCTAATGCACAAGTTGGCAGCACATCAGCATCTATATCATCCTCATATTCATGAAGCACAGGACGGAAACAGCATGCTGCTTATACCAGCGAATCTCAAATGAGTGCCCTGTGTTGCCATTCATTGTGTCCTTCCAAAGGCTTTTTCTACTGAGCCCTTCCCAGAGATTGAGGGTTTGCTTTGACAGATCTTATGATGCTGCCCGATAGGTCATTCTTCTGTTCTGAGGAGCTTGGAGAAGATCTAATGCCTGACCTAAGCTTTGAACTCCAAGTGGGGAACACATTTTAGACGAAGTATTGGATTTATCCACTTTTTAGACAAAGTATTGGACTGTAGAGACAGCTTGGAGGTTAGGAGCACTTCCTGCTATTGCAGATGATCTTAGTTCCTTACCTAGCACACAACCTGGGTAAATTAAAACTGCCTGTAACCCAGGGTGCAGGGAGATTTGATGCCTTGGATTCCTCAGGAACCTGCACTCATGGGCACATAGCTATACACAAACACATAATTAAAAAGAAAATAATTTTTTAAAAAAATAGAATATGTAGGAATGTCTACCCCTGAAAAAGGCAATAAGTTAGGCAATACCAAAACAGTTATGGTTATATGCACAGAAATTTTCTTCTCAGGTTCTCATCCCATACACCCTGTACATCATATATAGAGAACATTGATGAGAGGATGTGGGTTTCTAGAAAAGAAAGCTGAGTTGTGAGCACAGGAACCGGGGTGGCTGAGACAGAATAAAAGTGCATTGCACAGAGATCGCGATGTCAGACCCAGAGTTTGTTTCTTGACTTATCATAGTAAGAAACAATGGCAATCTGTTTCTATTCTCATCTTTGTGTATATGTTCATGTGTGCAAGTGAATGGGCATTAGAGCATGTGTGTGGGAGTCAGAGGTCAACTTTGGGTTGACCTGAAGCTACCTACCCTGTTTTGGTGGGCAGCTTTCTTCATTTGTTGATTTTTATTGTTCTCTTCACTGAAGATGGAGGTTCTCCAATTCATCTAGGCTAGTTCTCCAGGCAGCTCCAAGGATCTTCCCATCTCCATGTTCCCAGTGCTGGGATTACAAAACTGCATCATCACAAATTATCTTTTTCTCCATGAATTCTAGGTGGTCTAACTCAGGCCTTCATGCTTGTGAGACAAACTCTTCATTGTCAGAGCTATCCCCCCCCCACCTGAATTCATATAGTTTAAAACAGAATAATTAGATGATCAAATACTTAGACTTAAACAAATCATGCTGGCTTTAGCATGGAGAATAAATAGCATTAGACACAAGGAATTGGGAAGAGTGCTGGAAACCTGCAGTGAGAATACAAGAAAGATATTAAGTTAGGTGATGAAAGAGACAGATGGACACTGTAAGGATATTTGGTGAACTTATCTGTTTGGTAAATTTGTAGCATGGTCAGGTGAAGGGGAGAATATCAAGGATGAAAGAGAAAAGCATGAGTTATGTATAAGAAAACTACACTGAAGGAAATAATCGAAAACTACCAAAGTCTAATAGATTTTGAATATGAATGGTATATTTAGAGATCATCATTTCTTTTTTCAAACTTTTTCTACAAAGAATAACAGTTACGGAAGCAAGGTTTGTAAGGAGACTAGAAATATAACAAGCAAAAGGTTAAAACTCAAAATAATGCATCTAAAAATAGTAATTAAAATTAATTGCCATATATTAATAATTATATCCATGGTAAAATGAAGGAGGGGAGAAAAGGGAGGTAGATTCGGTCTATCCTACCCTATACAAGAACTGTTGCTAGGTCTCTACCATGGACAGCATGTTAGTCACTGTTAAATTGCTGCGACGAAGACACTTGATGGCAAAAAATTAATGAAGGATGGTTTCAGGATATGGTAGATTAGGTTTCACTCAGTCATAGCACAAAGCATGGCAGTTGGGGTAGCTTCATCTGTAATGACAGGAGAATATCTCAGAGCTCTCCCTCACAGTGCAGGCTAGAACTGGAATTGCATGTATCGTTCAAATGTCCTCCCCAGATGACCTACTTTTGATAGCTAAGGCTCACTTCCAAGACCTTCTACAATGTCTGAGAACAATGTGACTGTTGCGGATTGACCAAGAGTTCACACTCGAGCCTGAGGGAGACATTTTTCATCCAAACCATAACAATTCATCAGATAGTCTTGGAGAGGTTTGAGATCTCAACCTCAGCATCACAAGGAGTTAAAAGTCAAAGGACCACTCCTTTTTCAAAATTCTGGTAATCTTTAAGCTGTGTCTTTTTCACAAGGACAGGGAGAGGGCTGTTTGATGTGAGTACATTTGGTATTCACAGCATCATCTCTTCAAGAATGTATAGGCTCATTAGGCATGAATGCCACTTCTCAAGGGTCTTTTCTTCTTTTTAGGTAAAGATGTAAGTAAAAACAAAAGAACTGCTTTTTTCTCATTCTGTTTCCTAAAATGTCATTTAGGCTCCTTTCTTCCCTAAGTGGCTGTTTTTACAACTTAACGTTTCACTAAGGAAGCCGAGTTAGTATTGATAATTCTGTGCCTTGATGCTGATTAGGAGCTGGCTATGGCTGAGGCATTATGACTGCCCCTCCCCCCTTGTTTGTCATTTGTTTCTTCATCATAAAAGCTCACACAGCAAAGACTCAGTTGCCCCATTTCAGAAGTCTGTTTGCGTGTTGTTGGGAAGCCCAGTCTTGATGGTTTCTATTTAGTCAGCAGCAGCATGGATTATGGTATAAACTATTCCAACTCAGGTAGTGTGCTTCAGATAAGAATTCATCCCTCACTTCAGTAGCATGGGTTTTGGTATAAACTCCTTCAATTTCAAGTAGTGTACTTCAGATAAGAATTCATTTCTGACAGCAGTAAGAACACATGAGAAACACTGACCTAAATGGAAATCTCCAAATACCCCTGCATATCATAATTGTCTGAGGAGTAACTTCAGGAATACAGGATAAACCAACTAAAATAACTGCTAAAGCATGAAGAGAGACACGGTCTGCTGTTTAACTTGCACTTAGAGTAGTGCTAGCCTGAAAGGAGCCTAAATATGAGACCCGAGAACAAAGCCAGGACAACAGAATGCAGAGGCATGAGATGGAGGATGGGTAAAACCTATGGCCATAGTTTAGATGGTGAGATAAAACCATCCTTGTCCGGCTCTATGCCTAAATGTTTCTGTTATGTGATACTGTAAATTGGCTGTTTTCCCTGTTTTAGACTGTATTGAGGACTCTACTATGCATTGAGTAAAAACTGACAGTGACATACTAATCAAAAAGTCATTTGCTCTCTCAGTATCTGAAGTCAAGGCAGAGAGTTAAATGAGATAATTAGAGAAAATGCTACATTGAACACAAATATCAGAAAACGTGTTTAGTGTGAGTCGCAAGTGACACTGACAGACTTTAACTTCCAACAAAGGGCTAGAGATGGGAAAACATCCTGTAAGTGCTTGGATCCTTTAGGAGAGAATGTGATAAGATAACACAAGTTCTCCGACAGTAGTTCTCAATCTTGGCTAATCATCAGACTCTCCTGGGTAGCTTTTAAAAAAATGTGGAGATCTGGGTCCTAAAGCCAGGTACTCTGTTTTAATGCCTTGACGTAGAACTTGGGCTTGGAACAAAAAGGACAGAAGGGGTCAGTCTACCAGGATTATTCCAATTGGAAGCTATAATTTGTAAATAGTACCTCAAAGAAATGGCTTGATAATCAGGCAAAGTAGATAAGGAGTACAAAATGATTACCCTTGTTCTGAAAATACTTCATCAGGCATCCAGGACATTTCATAAATCACTGAAAAGCCATATATTTGTGTGGCCACCAGCATTGGTCCATTGAAACACATGGAAAAAACTGTATCCAGGAGGCAGGATTAGCAAGAAAGGGGAACAGCAATCCAAAGGTCAAATTCAATATCCCACAGGAGAAATTGGCCAGCCCTGCCTGACCTTTCAAAGAAGTGTTTAATGAAACACACTGGAAGTCTGTTATGTATTGGCAGAAGAATGTTTTGAAACCCAGTTGAAATCTTTTAGTGGTAACCATCACACAAAAAGATCAATTAGTCAGAGCGCCCGTCCACACACTCACCCAGTTTATAAGGTGATCTATTTCAAACCTTGATCTTGGTAGCTGCTGGAGAAGTGCTCAGATGAACTCATTAGGAAGCCCTGCTATTTATCAGGGATTGAATTCAATCTGGTTGATCCCTAGAAACTGGTTGTTGGCTTAGTCACACCCTATTCCCTCGGGCTTTTAAATTACTTGATGCAGAAGGGTCCAATAGAAGAATAAGACACAGATGAATCTAACAGATAGGAAATGAATAATTACATTTAGTTTATGATCTCTTGGTAATGTACAAAACTGACAAGAAGAAACCCACCTGTTATTCTTTTGGAAAACATAACGTCTCTAAAAAGCTACCTCGCAAAAAACAACATAACACCTAACTTGCTTTACTATACTTTCTTATTAGTTAATATGTTTGTATTGGGTTGTGTTGTTAATTATGCTATAAATACAGTATATTATAGGAAAAGTGTTGATGCAAACGAGAGTATGTATTTTTAGAATTTTGGCATCTTCTTATAGCTTGCTTAGATTAAATAATAAACATCATGATTATAAATTAAATTATTATTCTGTAAACATGTTATGTGGGCTTACCTAGAATTAAGTTTCTCCAATGATTTATTTAAGGATGTGAAAGCATATTACGCTCTATTAAAATATTTTTAGTTAGATATATTTTCTCCAAAAGGAAACTGTGCAATATTTCCTCATGCAAAGGAAGACCAAAGCAAAGGACTCCTAATGAGATTACTATAATGCTCTAATGATTAGAAATTAAATGGATACCATCAATGGTTTGCAAAGAGTTGTCTATAACCCTAGCTTTGAATGAAAACACTTTTTGATAATATCAAGTCTGAAAATGTCTGGGAACCATTTTCTTAGAAAGCTTGTCAATTGAATTATCTGTTCTCTCGGAGTGCATCATTATGGGTAACCCAGTCTGTTCCTTCTCATTTCTGGTTTTCTTCCTATTATGAATCTTTCCTGGAATACTCCTCAATATCTAGGTTTTTTATGTAAAATATTTCTATTCACTCTTCAAAATTACACTAAAATTGTCTTCCTTTATTAGGATTTATTCTATCTTTGGATTTTTCTTGCTTTGTAAACATTTTTTTTGGAGACTTTCAGATATGGATGCTATGTTTACATTCAACCCCTCCCTCTTTTAGATCCAACTCTCCTGGTGTTCCATGCTCAATTCTCTCTAGTATCTTCCCCCCTTCCCCCAGGTCTCTCTCAATTTCCTAACCACTTCTATAATTACTACACACACACACACACACACACACACACACACACACACACACAAGTATGTAACCCATACGTAACTGGCTGAGTCCATTTAATGTTGTTTTTAATGTACACATGTTTAAAAGACAACCTACAAAGAGATTTCCTCCTATAGAAGACTGGTTCTTTTCTTATCAGTTGTTGATGGCTCATAGCATTTCTTGTAGGGGCTTTTAATTTGTTTAATATTAAATTAATACTGTTTAATAATCCTGTGGTGGCCAGACGAGCTACTGCGACTTCCAATGAATTCCTGCTATGCATGAAAACTCTTTGTCTTGAGTGTAGAGACTTGTCTGTTTACCATACGGTTTCTCTAACTTACTAGAGATAATGGCAGCTGAGAAACTATAGTTTTAATAACATAAATAAGGAAGGGAAGTGTGGTCTATTAAATATGTAGTGTTAGTCAATCATACAAAAATCTGTATTTTGTAGTCATTCAATTCTTTCTTCTGTATCTGCTCACTTTTTCAATCATTCATTCACTACAATTTAATCTGAATGGGCATGGCCTCTTGAATTAGAATATAGTTCACATACATAAAAATACTAAACATACATAGGCAACAATGATTCAAAAATCATTTTAGGTATAAAACTTCCTGAAAGTGTATTGCTCTGTTGCAAATTGTCTTGAATTTTGTATTAATAATACAGTGCCAACTCATTAATTATAAATGCACAACCATTTGGTGGTGAAGAGAAAATAAGGTGCCAAGGGTAAATAAATTGTTCATCAATGAAACAATGTCATGGATAGAAACCTCTATTTGTCTGATGTCCTAGGTAACTTTAATAGCTCCACAGCTAGTGCTCTGTAGCTGTTCTCTGCAATAAGTACATTCCCTTTTCATTGTTTGCCTTCCAATTGAAGGGAACTTGTAATATTAGAATATATACATGTGTGCACATGTGCACATACACGAGGACACACCAACACACCAGCACCCACATGATAACAAAAGCTCTCCCTTTAGGATTCCATTTAGCAGGGGCCCTGCACCTGAAACCTAAACAAAACCAACAGCAACAGATTCAGTGAATGTTGTTGGTTTTTGGCTGAAAATTTGAGCTGCCATCAATTATGTTCTGAGCCTGGACTGGATTCAATGGATGGTTGTAAGCTGGCACTCTAGAAGCATGAATTAAAACTATGTCTGTGTTTCCTTATCACTGGGTGTACTAGCCAGACCCTGCATGGGTCTGACATTTTCATTAGAGAAACTACATCATCTTATTTCCAAGTTTGTGTAGGATAGATAAACATAATGTATGTAGTCTTCTACATATATTGCTTGAACAGGTCTGACATTCTTCATGAGATCCATGTATACATCATGGCTGGCATGCTAATTTTAAAAAGAACTATTAAAGCTTTTCATTTGAATTATAAATAGTTGTATTGCTGAATTTGCATTTGTATGTTGGTCCCAAAATTATTTCTGGAAACAGTATAGAGAAAAGTTTTTCTGCTTTTTTTTTTATTAATTTAGGAACATTATCGTATTAATTTTATGTGGTATTTGTTTTGATATAGGAGTTTGATTTGTATCCCAGGCTGACCTCAACTCACAAGGCAGCCTGTGCCAGCTATGGCCGTGCTATGATCTTTGTACCTCATCTTCTTGAATCCTAGCATTACAGATGAGAACATTTCCTGGAAATTTTAAAGTATTATGTAGTAAAATCCTTGTCAACTGAATTTTCACTTTAGCTTTATAAGATGATTTTCCAATGCATTTTTGGATGTTAAGAAAGTTTGCACATATTTTCTTTACTTTTACATTTTTTTTATTGACAATAAATTCTTCTCTCATACAATACATCCTGACCAGAGTTTTCCCTGCCTTCACTTCTCTCAGCAACACACCACCACATCTAAATCTCCTGTTTGCCAGATCTAGTCTCGCTCTTATTCCTCAGCAGAAAAGGACAAGCCTATTTAGTTTTGCACACATTTTCAATGTCAACAACGTACATTTAAAAAGTGAATATTAAAAGTATAGTGAATAATTTTGTGTCTTAAAAAAAGTGTAATTTTTACTAGCCTTGGGTAGGAGGGCTGCCTCTGTACCTATGATTGCTTTCCTTTGCCACCCACACTTGTTTGAAGTTGTGCTGACAGAATTTTTTTCCCTCCCTTCCCTTCCAGGCCTCTACTTTTGGTATTCACAACAGCCAGGGGCTTGATATTGATGTATTTTGCACCACATTAAATAGTCTGTTGCCTTAAATAAAAAGTGTAATTTTTATCAAATACATATCTGTTTGTCATATTTGTGCCGATTTATTATATATTTTCTCTTTTTCCCTAGTTGTCTTCATGTTTGAATTGCTGATTGAAAGTAAAATAAAATTATTTGAAAATTTGTGTGCTCAAAATGTCTACTTAATCCCACAGTGAACATAACATTTACAAACATTGAATTTTAATGTTTCATAAAATTGCACACATCCTTCATATATACTTCAGTATATTTGGCTTTAATCATATTTTCTTGATACTTAATTGATATTTTAGAATATATTTTTGTACAATTAAATATTTTCATTATAGAAGAAAACTGACAATTTAATTTTGATTTATAGGAAGTGTAGGACTGGAAACACTTCTGAGTAGTTGAAAATTGATGTTAGAATTCATTGCCAAAGCAGATTCTTATTAATTTTAAATATTTTTGTTTTACATTAACCACTATAAGTCAAATATTTAGTTTGTATAATGTATAAACCTGATTTTACAAAAGGCCGTTATAGCCACCATGTGAGACAGAGTTTTAGGTGGCAAATAGTTTAGTGGGGGTATTATGTGTGTAGAGTAGATTATACCTGAAAACAACTAAGGGGGTACCATGCTTTAAGATATTGAATTTTTAAGCAACTAAGCCATAAAAATATAATGCAACTTGAGTTGCCTATCTTAACTTGGCATGGAATGACTTAGTAAACTGATAGGCAGGAAGTCCCAGTAGAACTCCATCGTGAAACAAAAGTAGCATATATATTAGACAGGTCCAAGAAAGCCACCAAAGACACAGATAAACTATACAAGGTAGTAGACCAGTGCCAGGAGTCCCCAATTCTTCTACACGGCCTTCTTCCCCAGATTTCATCTATAGCCAGATAGGAATGGCCTCTACCATTAGACAAATAGAAAGAGATGGTGATAAAAGCTTGATGCTGAGGTGTAGATAATTCTTTATCATGGAAGTGTACATAGCTGCCTCCTTATAGCATGAAGTGGAACATCTCTGAACTGAAAAATGGTGGTAAAAGGAAATCTTTCCAGAAGTTAGTATTTAAACATATGGGCCTGGTTTTTCACTCCATATAAAAGTCTTTTGACTAGTATATGGAATTTTATTTACCAAAGATGTCTTGGCTACAGCCACTATTAAGTTCCCAAATACTAACATCAGAGTCCCTGGTATGTCTCAAATTGATCAGCCAGCAAACTGGAAATGATTTGGTCATATTGGATTGTGTCCATTATGGGATAGTCAGTGATTTGTTGTTGCTGAGATAGACATTTATAGACACAGATTTGCCTTCTCTGAACTCAATGCTTCTGCCCAAACTAGCACATGAGGACTTGGAGGCTGCTTTATCCTATAGAACATCTGATCAAGGAACTGACTGAGCCTTCAAAAGGCAATAGCACAATATGCCTGGATGGGAATATCTTTCAAGGTTAGACACTATTTAGTGCTGTTTTTCTCAGGTGGCAGATCTACATGTTTAGAAATCAAGGGGGTTAGAAATCAGGGTCACGGGATTAGCTGGAATCCCTGCCCAGCCAGTAGCAAATGTATACTTCTAGCTCCCATGATCATTTGATCTATTGGTCATAAAGCTTTCATTACAACGAGAAAAATAGCCCCCCCCCACCAAACAAAACACAGCCATGAGTCCATTGTATAGGAAGCTATGATTGTTGGCTGACCACTTTGGACTGTGTCTGCTTCTGAATCACCAAGCAAAAAGAATTCTTGTGCTTGTAGGTAATTTTTATTATGTACTAGGTGCAAACTGGACTACTATTTCACTTTGAATGTGAATAGAATTATGTTAGAAAATCTCAAACCTTCAGTGTATGTCTTTTTTTCTCCCCAATGTTTTAGGACAATGAGAAATCCCAAGATTTCTAAGCTGGTATGTAACAAAACTAGTCCCTTAATGAATGACACTTGAGTTTATTCCATCAGGTAAGGATCCATGACTATAGAAAGTGCATGTTTAAGGCAAATGTAAAAGAGACAGGATGGCGGAGGAAGACTGTTGTAGATACTTGATATTTCCTATGATACAGACAGTCAGAATTATTTACTCTTGAAACTCTGAAGTTGAGTGCCAGCAATCCCCTAATTGAATTGCTTTGCTTAGCCTCAGTGGGAGAGGTTATGCCTAGTCCTGCACTGACTGTCAGGGTGGGGTGGACCCAGGGCAGGCCTCCCTCTTCTTAGGGGAAGAAGAGAGGTATGAGGACTATGTGAGGGGGCTTGAGAAGAGGGAGGACTGGGATTAGAGTGTAAAGTGAATAAATAAATAAATAAATAAATAAATAAATAAATAGACAAAAAAGAATGTGTAGTAGCCTTTCTGCAAACAACTTACTTCTCTACTTTCCTTCCCTGTTTCCTAAAGATGAGATGCTTAAGAGTTTGGGTGCAATACTGAATTTTAAAAAGACAACAGAGGATTCTGGGTCACACAACTTATGACAAAATTATCTTCTTTGTAGGTGGACTGATAAAAAGAGATACACAATTTCAATTTGGTTACCTTGAGAATTAAAGGATGAAGGTTGGTGTTGACTCCTAATATCAAAATTCAGCACAATACAATGGTCAACAACAAAATGCATCTGTTGTGCAGTTATGCAGTCATTGTACAGGTACAGAGTGCAAGATTTATACAAAGCACAATTAAAGAAACCTAAAGAAGACTTACTTCATCATTGCCTTGGATGCCAAGGAGGTGTTTGAAGGAAATACAGATAATATCCTTAATAAAATCTATGCGTCACTCTAGAGTGTAAAAGCCAGACACGAAAGGAATATTATTTTTTTGTGATAAAATATGTAAAGGTTCTATTGAGATAACTCAGAGGTCAGAGAGCTTGCCACCAAGCCTGAGTTTGGTCCTCAGGAGACACATGGTGGAAGGAAAAGCCAGCTTTTACAAGTTGTCCCCCAGCATCCACACACTCACCATCCTGTATACTTACTCATCACTCATGCACACAAAATATGAAGGACTGCAAATGTAATTTAAAAACATTAAGCCAAACAATCTTTTTACATCCCAAAGCTTTTATTACCTTGCATCCATGACATACATATAGTGTAGTAGGAATATTTAAAATGAGGGAAGAAATACAGCGAAGACAATCTGCACATTTATGACTTCTTCAAGCTTCCACAGCATGCCAAGGGTACTGACAATCAAGAGTTCAGCTCTTGTGTCTCTACATGAAGACTCCCGTGTGATGGTGCACACTGAGCACATCTTACAGATTCAGCAATCAGATGTTATTAAATGCAGAGCAGCTGATTTAGAGTACGTAGCAGGTGATTGTAAGCTTTCAAAAAGAGATGTGTAACCTGGGGTCCTGGTAGATTTCTGTGTTATTTGTCAGTCTTTTATCTGCATAAATGGTCAATTAATAATGGTTCAATGATGACACATGAAATGTTGATAAGTCTGAACTCACTGTCCTATAAGAACTACAAAATGCTGCTAACTTATTTTATCATGAGCTATTAAAATCAAACCCATTTCCTATGTTGCAATATTTTCCTAATTTTTTGATAAATGAAAATTGCACATCATATCAGCATTTTGTATAGCTAAATGCTTCATATATTTCCCCCAAGTATTTCAATACAAAGCAATACATGCTTGTTGCTTGATGACATAATTCATTGTGAGACGATTCATAGAAAAATAGCAAGCTGTTCTAATGTAGAGCATTCCACATGAAGGTTTAAGGACCACAGAATTTTCCTTGTGAAGTATCCAAACAATAGGGCAAGGAGAGAGGTTATACATTTGTGTATATGTATCACAGATATATGCATGTCCCTTGACCTACATAGTCCTACCTTCTAAGGCACCCTTACACTTGACTAAATGTGGCAATGTCCTGGACTGAAATTGTCTTAAATCAGGCAGTCAGGGAAGAAGCATGCTGTCTTGACAAATAGACTATTAGCATCCTTTTGCAAGTCTGCACTTAATAAAATGTTAGGATTTGAGGGAGATATTCCATAATGTGAACACTGATACCATAAAAACCTATATACCTTTCACAGAATGGTTGGATTTTTCCTAACTGAAATCTTGTGAAGAGTAAACATAAATTGTGATTACCCATTCTGAGACCCTTAGCAAACATATACATATTATTTGATATTATACATATATATAATTGTATAGTTGTGTGTATATCATATATATATATATATAATTGTATACTTGTGTTTAAAATTTAAAGATATTAAAAGCAGAAAGAGATACGAGAAAAACACTTTTGAGAATGTAATACAGAGATTTTTGAAGATATCTGTATAAAGCTCACATGAAAGCACTGTTTGAAGTCACAAAATTTAGAGATATTCTGAGTGTTCATCTACAAGGGATAGCTGGTTATAGTTTTAAACAATCTTGGATGAAAGATCATTTAATTATGGAAATGGATGAATTAGAAGTGATGTGTTATTTCATACATATAGCAAATGGGTGCCACAAACTGAAAATGCATGTATTTGGCAATTTCTGTATAAAATAAATTACCTTAAAACACACAAAAGCAGGACTTTGACTAGTGTGTGTTTAAATGACTCACCAAACTCACCTGTGTTCTCTATTCCCTCTGTAATAAATGCAAGAGGCACTCTGGTTGCTGCTGAAAGGGGGCCTCCACCCTGGACTCTACCCAGCAAGTGTCATCATCCACTTACACATTCTATTGTTTTGTTGTTAAATGACCTTCTTTTGGTTTTGTTTTGCAGTTGCAAATTGTAACAAAAGCATAAATGCATGATAAATGTTTGATTAAGAAATAGTTATTGCTTCCATTGAAAAGAAAATTTAAAACTTTGGAGATAGCATGTAGGCAAAAGCCACAAGCATATACTTCAGACTTGGATGTGGACACAAAAATTGTGACAAGATTGGCAGTTTACCCTCCTCTGGAAGAATACTGTATTACAATGCTTCACCAAAAAGCATCATAGTTTAGTTTCCCTCTAGGGAAACCTAACCAAACTTAAATCATGCTGTACTTTAGGTAACAAAACTTAAAAAAAAAACCCAATAACTTTATATTGCAAGAAATACAAATAATATACTTATATATACAGGAATCAATTGCCATAATATTCTGATTTTTGCATTACCAGTTTATGGTCTTCATTTATTTAACAACTTATAATTTTAATGAGTTAGAGTATATTTGCATGTTTGTTGTGAGATAAGTATGGAAGAATATATGGCAATCTGCTAACATTGGGTTTCCTAAGAGGAAGGTGAGTTAGGGCAAAGGAAAAAGAAAAAAGAGAAGTATTATGTATGGCAAATGAAAGTGTGTGCCAAGCATTAATAAAGTATTATATACAAACAGTAATCTGTCTCTTGTATAAAATTATACATGTAGAAAATATAACTTGCATGTGTAGTAATTCAAGAACAATTGAGAATAAAGACTGGTTTAGTTAGCCAATGGGATAGTGAATAGAGGTATTTATTTGGTTTTTAATTACTTTATTACAGTTTCACTTATATATAAGATATTATTACTTAATAAAAATGGATAAAAACACTATGAGAGATAGTCCTCAGGGAGGGGGCTTCCAGGTTGGTTACAGTTTGATTCCTCCAAGTCCCATGTTTAAAGTGTGTGATATATTCAGCAACAGGATCTTTCCTGCAAGTAGCCCTTCTCAAATTGATTCTGGGAATCAGTAAAGGGTACCTGTAATCACCTCTATTTTTTTTGCAAGTCCATTGGACTCCCCTGACCAACAACACAAAGGGAGAATTCATTTGCCTGTCCTTGGAGTATTTGTTAGCAATATCATCCCAAGTGGTACATACAACATTTTTTAAATTCTCTCTGCATGTATGCACACACACCTATATATTATGAATGCACTTTAAAATAAATATAAAATAATGTTTCTTTATGGCCTTTTCAGTACTCGTAGTGTCCTTTATCTCCTCTGACTCTCTATTTCATCCTGCCAGCCATGATCTCAGATTGTCCCCACCCCTGTTTTTCCACTTGTTCTCTTTCTTAGTAACTGTGCTTCCTTATTCCTCTCTCTAGAGCTTGCTGTGCTTATGGTCCCTTTTAATTTTCCTGTTTTCCACAATTACATCTGGTTATACACTCACATCTAAAGATTTGGAGTCGGGATCTACAAACAAGAGGGAACAAGTAGCATTTACCTTTCTGGGTCTGGGTTACCATTCTCTGTAATCTCCTTCCTAGTGTAAACCCTCCAGCCCATGGCAATGACTGTATCAGTTAGATATAGACACCCAATGGAGCACTAGTGACACTTACTTCTTATTGGACTGAAGACCACTCACTCGGTAGGAAGGAAATCATGCCTGGTAGATTAAACTGAATAAATTACTTGCTAGCAAAATCCTGGACCTTAGAGAGGAACCCAATTCTGCCAATTTCCGAAGCCAATACCATTTCGAAGTACATTTTAAACACACCCTTATATCCACAGGCAAATCTAGCTCTTACCCTCACCTATGTAATTTCTTTTTGAAGCTGAGAGACTATTACAAAAATTTACAAATGGTCCAAATGCAGAGGCCAGTAGATCATGGGATGCCATTCCCAGCTGATACATCTACTGCCCAACCCCTACATCTAACTGTCAAGGAACATTGCACAAGAGGGGACAGTAGAATTGCAAGAGCTAGAGGATAAGGACATCTTTTGTGAGAGGGAGAAGTGACACCCATATAATCTGAGCAATCTGGCTTCCTAAATAATACCTGCCTAATGACACAACCAGTTTACATGCAAATGACCACAGGGAAAAATCTCACCAGGCCCGATCCAAAGAGGAAGAACTACAGGCAACTAACAGATTTAGAACTGATGGTCAACTAACATTGCTCAAATAGTGGTTTAGAAACATTAAGTGGGTACAGAAGGTTGCATATATGTGTAACACTAATAATTAGAGGTCATAAGTTTGAAAGAGGGATAATGGGGGACTGGGTTATGACACAGGAGAAATTGGAGGTGAACAGTGAGGGGTGGAAATGATGTAAAGAAACTGTGTCAGTAGGCAGTGGGCTCTGAGGTCTCAAGGGCCCAAACCAGTAGCTCTCTTTCTTTTTGCTGCCTGCAAATCTGGAATGCAGAATTCTCAAACATCTCTAGCACCCTGTCTGCTTACAGGTCACTAAGTTCCCTGCCGTAATAATAATAGACTGAATCTCTGACACTGTGAACTAATCCCAATATTTTTGTTTTTAAAATTTTTAAATAAGAGTTGAAATAGTCATGGTATTTCTTTATTGCAATAGAATACTAAGATAATTATTTTTCTCACAGAATTTCCCCTCAGTTATGAATACAATCTGGGATCTGTCATCCATTGCTTTTTGTTTTCAAGACCTAACTTCACCTCTTAGATTATTATTTTCATATTAACACAAAGGCATCAATTATAAATAAATTCAAAAATTTGAAAGAAAAATTATAACAAAATCAAAGACAATCTTAGCATGGAAATAAGAGCCATAAAAATATTTAAAAAATCCAAGTGAAAGAGTAAAATGTACCAAATGGACCTAAAATTATATCATTGATATCCAGATAAATAGTAAATGAGATACATCTATGCAAAATGTGATCCAAAACAGAGAAAGGGAAATGTTCTTGAAAACATAAAGTAAAAAAAAAAAAGACAAAATTTAACAGTCCTTCCAATATTTATTCCACATGATCACATAAGCTAATGTATCTGTAATGGGAGCTTCAGAGGAGATGCACAGAAAGCAGTAAGTGGGGAAGAATAATTCCTACTATTTCAAAGTTTTCTGGAACACATAACAAATGCCTATGGCTTAGAAAACAAAACAATAAAATACATAAAGCCAGACTTGACACACTGCTTTCAAGATAAAGCAATGGCAAGGAGAAAACCTTTGGCAGCATTCAGGACTCCAGCTATATGAGGAGGAACACTCCCATACATTTTTCATCTAAAGCAACAAAAGCAAAAAGGTAACAGATAACCTTTAAAGGACGGAAAGTAAAGAAATCTGTGAAGTAACAACCCTTATATGCCATACAGATATGCTTTAAAACAAAGAGGATGGATCTAATACTGGATAGAACATCCAGATGGATTTGCAAGGAAATGGGAGACTTTGAAAGCCCTCTAAATCAAATAGGTCAGACTTCAGAAATCATCTTCTTCCTATATACTCTGGGAAGGACCACATTTAACAATAAAAAATTAAAGAATAAATCAATAGATAATAAGGTTGTAGGAAATAATGAAAAATATGAAGATTCAACAATATACTCGCAATAATCAGTAGATAAAAGATTAATTATTCTAAGAATGTTTGGAAATACTAGTAGATGAACAAAACATAAAGATAAAAAATAATTGTAGCTGGGCGGTGGTGGCGCACGCCTGTAATCCCAGCACTTGGGAGGCAGAGGCAGGCAGATTTCTGAGTTCGAGGCCAGCCTGGTCTACAGAGTGAGTTCCAGGACAGCCAGGGCTACACAGAGAAACCCTGTCTCGAAAAACCAAAAAAAAAATTGTATATGACACACCTAATAAAGCCTTAAATGGAGCTATATGTACAGTTATATCAGTTGAAGAAGATGCACCTAACACTCAAGAGAATGGAGGCCCCAGGGAGTTTAGAGGTCTGGTGGGGTGGAGACAGGGGACAGCGGGGAGGTATGGGATGTGGAACAGTTGGAGGATGGAGCAGGAGGGGAATAAAATCTGGAGTGTAAAAAAGATTAAATATAAAGAAGGAATATTATATATATATAATATTGTATTTTAAAGAAAAATTTAAATCGGCAAATTTCAAACTTCACAAATTAGTTAAGATGACCAAGTAAGACACACATGTGCATATGCACACAAAACATACAAACACATACCACGAAAAATAATTTCGAAGTTTGATCATTTAAATAAATCAGATATAGAATCGAAAATTATATGCAAACATTTCTTTTGAAAAGATTAACGGAAGAGGCAACATGTGCACATGAAGAGGGCAAAAGTCAACTAAAGTTAGTCAACCTTGGTGTGGAGGAGGAGGCATCACTACCTGATCTAACAGAAGTAAAACGTCTTATGATTAAATATATACCAATCATTTCACTTGATTCAGTAAGTTAGTTGTACTGAAACATAGCCTAGCGCAAAATATGCAAACTTCCAAACTATAAGCCAAGAATATTTTATCATGAATCTCTAAAAATTTATAAGTAAGGAAGTTATTTATTCGCACAAATAAGAATCCTGGTGCACACAGCTTCAGCTCACATGTGCACCTGTGTGTATAAACATCTGTACTTGGAGTCTGGAGGTCAACCTTGGGTATCATTCTTCCAGAGCTGTGCACCTTATCTTTCGAGACAGGCTTTTCACACTGAGACTTGGAACTCACTGCTTTGGTTAGGGTGGCCATCCCACAGTTTCCAGAGATCCTACTGTCTCTGTCCCCCCATCCCTAAGCACTGGTACTACAGCTGAACCTTGCCTGGATTTTTGTTTGTATCTGTGGATTTTTCTGTAAGGAAATACCTTCTATACTAAGGTCGTGTGTGAAAAAGATTTACTGACAGTAACTGAGACAGCCCTATTAATAAATCTAGTAAAAGAATGAATTCCTTCCTCCTAAGATCAAGAACAAGGCAAGGGCATATGCGTATTGTCTCTCCATTTCTATTGACTATTGTACTTTTGTACTGAAGAGTCTAGCTGCGACCACTACTCAGTGAGAAATAAAAAGAATTCAACTAGGCAAACAAGAGCAAACCACCCCCCTAAGTGCATCTAATATAATCTTCCCAGAAAAAATTTCAAGGACTATACAGAAACATACAATTTGGATGATTAAATGAGTCTATTTACTGCAATAAATAAAACCAGTTAACCCAAATTAGTGTATTCCCTACACCAGCAGTTAAAAAAAATGCAAAAAAGAAGTTTGGGGCAGATTTTTTACTAACTATAGCATGAAAATATAAAACACATAGGAATACACTTAATGGATGAGGTAAAAGAGTCATACACGGATAATTAAGAGACATTAATTTGATCATAAACTTAAATTTTAAGCTAAACCCATACATCTCTATAGTAAGTCTGAAGTATTACTTTTTCTTCTCTAAGAAAACTGCCTTTTTTCACTACACAAAAATTCTTAGAGAACAAAATAATTACCTTAAGCATAAAATTAGTTAAACTTCAGACAGACCTTTAAATTAATATGCAGTTACAGATGAGAGAGACTATTTACAAAAGCATGCATTTTCCCAAAAGGGTGATTCTAAAGTATAGAAATAATTACTGCAATTAAGAGGACAATAAATCAATCTATAAAACACAGACAAACAGTCAATAATGACTTCCTAAAGATATTTATAACTGGCCAATAAGCACATGTCCAGGTAATTAATATAGTTAACAGAATGTGAAGGCAAAATAAAATATCAGCATTCTTATCAGAAAAACTTAAAGTGAAAATGCTGGCTGTCCCCAATACTGGAGAGATTTCTTAGCGGCTCAGACTTTCAGGGATATAAGGCAATATACGGCTTTGCGAATGGCTAAGCATTTCTGCTGTGTGATGAACCCATACAGATGCTCACTTGTGAAAGAGAAATTGCAATCCTCAGTCTTTAATCAAGAGGAATGAAATAACATGTCTGCAAAAGCTTTATGCAAGATTGTTCACAGCAGCTGTATTCATGAGAGTCAAAAACTGGAAATGCCCCAAGTATCCATCAATATAAGAATGGGTAAACAAATTGCTGTATAATCATTCAAGGGAATAATACCCTGCAACTACTAGAACTCAAGTGTAGATATAAAAATATCTTCAATGGATCTTTAGATCATTGTGTTGAACAAAGTATGCAAGAGACAAAATGGTTTGAATTATATTTATAGGATACTTCATAACTGATTGAAGAGTGTGGTGAACATACGGGCATTGACACATGGACAAACATATTCCCATGTGAAGACACTTGCTTACACATGTGTGCACACAAATATGCACATGTACACACTTGCAAGTACATATATATGTATATATACATATATACATATATATATATGTGTATATATATATATATATATATATATATATATAGTCTCTGTCCCTGTCCCTGTCCCTGTCTCTATCTCTTTCTCTGTCCCTTTGTCCCTTTCTCTGTCTTTGTCTCATATTGTCCTTGGCAGCTTTCTCTGAGTAAGCAGGTGGAAACTGGGTAGAATCTGGTAAGATGAAATGTCTAAGTGATATAATTATTTGTTGTTTCATTTTAATGTAGATATTCAAGGTCATAATTTTTCAAAATTCCTCAAAATTTCTATTTTAAACATTCCCATGAAGATATATAGATTTGAACCATTGGATCAACAACTCCAAGAAAACAGTAATTCTAGAAATTGGCAGAGCAAAGCACTTGACAGGTAACATCCTTTACAACAGTTGTCTCTCAAGATGGTTGAATCCAAGACAGACTTAGGCTTTCCACTGTGCAATGAGTGGTTCGTAGAGAGAGAGAGCTCTGCCTCCAACTGCAGGACACTCACAGCACTTTCCTTGTGAAGGGAATGGGAACCCCATTAATAAGGAAAAACTCTGAAATATGTCAAGGAAGCAGAACAGAAAAGGAATGAAACCACATGATCTTATCATCATTGTTCATGAAAGGGCAACATGAAGCAGATCAAGACCCCCACTGTCTGCACATGACAAGCCCTAGAACATTAGGCACCTAATTTTTTTTCTCCCATGAATTGCTGGATACATTTAGGGGTCATTGCATTGTCCAGCTCTAGCAGATCTATATGATTCTTGATCTGTATTCTTGGGGGGGGGAGTTTCCTGTCACATACAGGGTTGTGAATAGAGGGTCTAGAATTGTGTTATATAATGACAGGTGGTTTAATTATATGCCATGTATATATGGCACAATCTGAACCAAAGGCTAGGAATAAGTGTAGAGGTGCAACTTTGGAAAGGACCACTATTATTTCAACCTATCCAGCAGCTGATTGCATGAATTGTTTTTCTGGTCTCTGTGCTACAGCAAGAAGACAAATCCTCATAGCCTTCTAGCTTTTGGATCTTAGGTCTCTTGACTCTGATTTTATTTTTGAAGTTTGATAATGTAACTAATGTAGTTGAATTTTATCAGAAGCTCTTTGAGGTCTACCATATTCAAGAATTTGATGAGCACTTCTGTGGAGTAGTACTTATCCCACTACTGTGATTATATTCCCAAAGGAAGCTGCCTTCTTGCAAATCTGGAGTCTTACACTTCAGCCATGAGAAATTAAAACTCAAGCAAACAGAGGAACAGGGATATTCTCATAGATTTTAAATTTTTCGTGTATTTATCAGTAGAGTGTATGTGCATTTTTGTGTGCATGTGTGGGTGCATGAGTGCATGTGTATGTGTGTGTGTGTGTGTGTGTGTGTGTGTGTTTGCATGCATGTCTTAGTACTTCTATTCCTGCACAAAACATCATGACCAAGAAGCAAGTTGGGGAGGAAAGGCTTTAAGGTTTATTCATCCTATACTTTCATCATCAAAGGAAGTCAGGACAGGAACTCACATGGAGTAGGATCTTGGAGGCAGGAATAGATGCAGAAGCCACTAAGAAATGCTGTTTACTTACTGGCTTGCTTCCCTGGGCTTGCTTAGCTGCTTTCTTCTTCTTCTTCTTTTTTTTTTTGTTTGTTTGTTTGTTTTTGTTTGTTTGATTGTGTTTTGGTTTTTCGAGACAGGGTTTCTCTGTATAGCCCTGGCTGTCCTGGAACTCACTCTGTAGACGAGGCTGGCCTCGAACTCAGAAATCTGCCTGCCTCTGCCTCCCAAGTGCTGGGATTACAGGCGTGTGCCACCACCGCCCGGCGCTGCTTTCTTATAGAACCCAGGACTACCAGCCTAGGGATGGCACAACCCACAATAGGCCCTCCCATCCTTGACCACTAATTGAGAAAATGCCCCACAGCTGGATATCATGGAGGCATTTCCCCAAGGGAGGCTTCTTTCTCTGTGATACTCCAGCTTGTGTCAAATTGATACACAGAATCAGCCAGTACAATTGACCCCTTGTCAATTTGACACACAAACATATCATTATTAAACCCCAACCCTTACTTTCTTACTTATCCCCAAGTTCTAAATAACTTTAAAAGTCCCACAGTATTTACAAATTCTTACATATTAAAATTTCAGTCCCTTTAAAATATCCAATCTCTTTTGAAATTTAAAATCTCTTAACTGTGGGCTCCACTAAAATACTTTCTTCCTATAAGAGGGAAATTATCAGGGCACATTCACAATGAAAAGCAAAATCAAACTCTAACCATCCAATATCTGGAATCTACTCACAATATTCTAGGCTCCTCCAAGGGCTTGGGTCACTTCTCCAGCTCTGCACTTTGAGCACACATCTTTTCTTCTAGGATCCAGCTGCCTGTACTCCACTGCTGTTCTTGGTGGTCATCTCATGGCACTGGCATTTCCAAAACACTGCTGTCTTCGGCAACTAGGCTTTACCAATAGCCTCTCATAGGCTCTTTTCATGGTGCAAGCCTCAACTCCTTTGCATGACCCCTTCAGTCCTGGGTCATCTATTGCAACTGAGGCTGCACCTTCACCAAAGCCTTCCATGGCCTCTTACAGTGACTAGACTCAGCTGTTCTTCATGACCCCTTCATTGATTCAAAACTAGAACCACCTTGGTGACTCTTACATCTTACCAAGTCTAGCCACAGCAGGACGTACAGCCTTGGCTATCTCTGGGACACAACTTCTTTGTGCTCTTAGAAAACACTTCCCAGATTTTTACCTTCTTAATCACCACTAATTTCTTAGTTCCAGCTAACCAGCATCAATAGTTCTAGTCATGCAAAGGTTTGGCTTTAGTAGTTCTCGAATCTTGTTAATCACAGCTGATTCTTCAGCCTCAGCTAACCAAAACCACAGAATCTTCACAATCAAAACAGCAATGGCCCTGAGAAGAGGCTTTAATCTTCCCTCTGAAATTTCACAAGCCAATTTTTGTATGGTTCTCAACATTATCTTCCAAGATCCTACAGAACATCCCACAGACCTCTTAACACTTGATGGCTCTTCTAGCCCAAAGTTCCAAAGTCTTTCCACACTCTTCCCCAAAATGTGGTCAGATTGTAACAGGAATATCCCTCTGGTACCAATTTGCCTTAGGGTTTCTATTCCTGCACAAAACATCATGACCAAGAAGCAAGTTGAGGAGGAAAGGGTTTGTTCAGCCTACACCTCCACATTGCTGCTCATCACCAAAGGAAGTCAGGACAGGAAGTCACACAGAGTAGGATTTTGGAGGTAGAAGTGGATACAGAAACCATAGAAGAATGCTGTTTACTGGCTTGCTTTCGCTGACTTGCTCAGCTTGCTTTCTTATAGAACCCAGGACTACCAGCCCAGGGATGGCACCACCCACAATGGATTGTACCTCTCTTAATCACTAATTGAGAAAATGCCTTACAGCTGGACCTCATGGAGGCATTTCCTCAAGGGAGTCTCCTTTCTCTGATACTCTAGCTTGTGTCAAGTTGACACGCAAAATCATCCGGTACAATGTGCATGCCTGTGTGTGAGTGTATGTAGAACCTAGAGGACATTTTTCAATAACTTGCACTTTGCTTCCATAGTGTGTTCTGTGGATTATACCCAGGTCATTATGCATGCGTGGCAGATGATTCTATTTACTGAGACATCTCACCAGCTCACATTTATTTATTTTTAATTTTTAAAACCTGAGAGGCCAAGGAAGGGTGTTATCTATTATTTCTACTGTCTGAGTTTCATTTCTTTTTCTGATATATAAGAGCCTGAAAAGGGAACATAAGGGAGAAAGCATGTTTTCCAGCTTACAGTTTCTCCTTAGGTGATCTTATCTTCCAATTCCACTGAGCCAGCCAGGCTTTTGGCTTTCTTTCCTTCTAGAAAATGATAGGCTTATGTTATGACAGGCAGTGCTGCAATGTCATAATCCTCTGAACGTCTTGTGCATATCATGCGTGAACGATTGTGTAAACTGCACATCACTTCATTTCTATTCCCAAAGACTACATTTCATATACAAGAGAAAACAGAAATTAAACAGGCTTTGTGAAATTAATTAATAACCTAGTTTGCATAAACTCTGAATTCTCTAGTAATTTAAAAATGGACAGTCATTGATGTATTTCAGAAAATAATATATGGGGAAATTCAAATGGAAAATCATTAAAAACTATTTGGATTAAAAGAAGAAAAATAATGTGAAAATGTGAGTTGCATTTTTTCTTTTTAAAATTACTTTATTTCTTTACATCCCAAGTGTTGCCACCCCTCACCCACGCCACATTGTTTTTCACCCTGTCTCCCCTCCCCTTTGCCTCTGAAAGAGTGTCAGAGGCAGGTGCTTTCTTTGGGAGATCAAGTCTCTACAGGATTAGGCACATTCTCTCCCACCCACTGGGACCAGTTGACAAGGCAGTCAGTCCTCTGCTCCTTAAGTGCCTTGAACCAGCCCCTGTATGCCCTTTGATTGGTGTCTTAGTCTCTGGGAGCTCCCAGGGTCCAGGTTAGTTGACACTATTGGTCTTCCTATGGGGACTATGACTTGCACTTTTATGTCAGGAAATCTTAACAGCATCTGGTATAGAACAAGAGTTAAGATAGTGGGGATTTGGGGAGGATGGAGGGATAAAAAGCATAGCTTCAAACTTGAGGAGTCACCTTCCTACTCCTGTCTAAAATTGATACTGTTCTAATTCAAATGCTGAGAGAGTAGAAGCAGGGGCCATTTGGCTTCCCAAATTTATTCTAAAATTCATCAGTTACTTGTTGAAGAACCCTAAATCCTACTTAAGTCCTGGGTCAAATCAAAGCCCTGAAGTAAATAAAAGAAATGTAGGCGATGAAATCAAAGGATCTGACCAGCGTTATGGAGTCCTGAAATCTCAGTATGGGGTCTAAACTTGAGCTGGGTAGTTGGGATTCCCATAAAACTGTCCCTTTGTTCTATGATGTAATGCAGAAAATGGGAAGGGTAATACAGATCTTTGAAGAAGCCTCGGGAGGGACAAATGAGAAATGTCAGGAAAGCACGTCGGAGATAAATAAGCCAATGGCTGAATTCGCAGAGCATGAGATGGCAACCTCAGGACTTCAATTCTTGAGACTCTCTGCTGGACTGAGTGATCAGACTAATGCTTATGTTAGTCCTACATTTAAACATGTTTAGCTTTGGTGACTCAAAGGACAGCAGCCCAAGACGAACATCCTCATTTGGGTATTCCCTACATCATTTGCCATTTCTTTTATTAATTTATTAATTTCTTTTAATTAACTTTAACTTTCAATTAGGAGTCAATTCGACTTACAGGAGTTTTTCAAACTAGGGATTAATAGAAATTATAATGAAGTTTAAAAATGTCAGCACACATGTTCTTAGCTTCTTGGAGTTTGGATAAATAATGGAATCAATTCAAGAAAGGTGTTCTGGCAAAACAAAGGCTAGGGTGAGACATTCTCTTGCAGCTGTGCTTGCTAAGTAGCTCTCACGCACTGGTTGTATTTCCAGTTTTCCCAAGTGCAGATTTCATTTTATTTCTGCTGCTACAATTATTACATGATTTAGTTTGCTTTAACACGTTTCTATATTGTTAGAGCTTTATAATCCTCTCTTACAGTCTATCTTTTCTTTATTTTCAGTCATTTTTGAAAAAGACAAAAGCAAGCAAACCATAAATGACCACATTTTCTAGGACTTACTTAAGGATACCATAATACATTTAAAGTATCATTTAGGTACTTACGATTGTATAAAAAGAAAGGATTTTTTCAAGTGTTCCTTAGTGAAGTGTTCTGGCTGCCCTCTCCCAGTTTATTGTTTGAGTTTGAGAAGTATACTTAGTTTCAGAGCTATTTGAAGCAAAGACTAGTCAGGATAGCAAGTCCTGAGGCACCAACATGGCATGGATTAGGGGAAAGCACGACAGAGTAGAGCATATCTCTAAGGCAGAGGACAGAGGAGCAAATGTGTGTTTTGTTTGCATTTTGGATAATTGAATGCAGGTGTGTAATTACAAATGTCTTTCATTAAAGCTTGTGTGCTAGGTAACATCTGACGCAGGCTGCTGGAAGCGCAGCTTGCAAAGCCTTTTTTTTTTCTTTTATGTTGGCTAAGAGAAATAAGCAAACAATTTTGTAAACAGTCAAATATGATTAAGCAAGAGAGGATTATGCCACTGTAGCTATTATCTAGTGAAAACTCATGGTAATAGGATATTATTACATCAGCTTCCTTGAGATATGTCTGTCATATAACTCACCATTTGAAAGTGTATTAATCAGTAGATTACTTTTTGTTCAGTGGGTTGTATTATTAACTAGTTTAGACTATTTTAAATCATCTTGCTCTAATTTCTACTGTTGCTGTTGCAAACACAGACTTGAAACAACTCAGGAGAGGAAGGGGTTTATTTTCAGCCTACAGGACACAGTAAAGGATATTGTAGGAGGACAGGGCAGGCTCTCAAGCACAATCCAGAAGTATAAACCGTGGAGGAATGCTGCCTGTGGCTCCCAGGATCGCTCTTACCTCGCTTCCTTTTATAGCCAAGACCCACTCATCCAGGGCATGGTGCTGCCCGCAATGGTCCGTGCTCTGCTATACCAGTAATAACCAAGACAGCACTCCCCACACATGACCACAGGCCAATCCTAGCTGAGTAATCACTTAATTGAAGCTCCCTGTCCAGGTGATGCTAGGCTGTGTCGTTGACAGTAAAAACTGACTATGACGTATCTCAGAGACATTTTCTGTTCCCTAGTCACTATCCGTAACCCACCAGTACCTCCTCACAACTGAGAATACCAAATACGGCCTAAAATTAAATAATAAACGTTTCTCCCATGGATCTCAATGAACTATGCAATGGAGTTAATTGCTCCAGACAAAAATGGTCTTAAATGTGTTAGTATGTAACATATAATTGTACCTATTGAAATATTATTTCTACATAGTCTATGGTGATATATTTTCAGTAGAGTACAATGTGAAATAATTAGAATGTGAACTCAGAGGTTGAAGAGAAATCTCTGGGTAATATGGATCTCCTTTGTCAAGTCTTGGGTTTATTAGGAGTTGATCACCATCTTTGGCTCTAAGAGATGGTGGTGGCAGAGTTTCTCTAGGAACCTAAGTACCTTGGTGATAACCTGAGAGTGTACAGAGCTATAACATGCACATACACTGACTTCCTGCCTCGCTGTCAGACCTTGGATGCCCACACTGAGATGCTTGCAAAGTGTTTCAGTGTGTAGATTCCTCTGGTTCAACTGGAAGTCAACATGCAGAAGAATGCGAATTGATCCAATCTTATCTCTTTGCACTAAGATCAACTCCAAGTGGATCAAGGACCTCCACATAAAACCAGACACACTGAAACTATTAGAAAAGAAACTTGGGAAGACCCTGGAGGACTTGGGCACAGGGGAAAAGTTCCTGAACAGAACACCAATAGCTTATGCTCTAAGATCAAGAATCGACAAATGGGACCTCATAAAATTACAAAGTTTCTGCAAAGCAATGGACACTGTCAGAAGGACAAAACGGCAACCAACAAAGTGGGAAAAGATGTTCACCAACTCCACATCCGACAGAGGGCTAATATCCAATATATACAAAGAACTCAAGAAGTTAGACCGCAAAGAAACAAATAACCCTATCAAAAAATGGGGCACAGAGCTAAACAAAGAATTTTCACCAGAAGAAATTCGGATGGCCGAGAAACACCTTAAAAGATGTTCAACATCATTAGTCATCAGGGAAATGCAAATCAAAACAACCCTGAGATTCCACCTCACACCAGTCAGAATGGCTAAGATTAAAAACTCAAGAGACAACAAGTGCTGGCGAGGATGTGGAGAAAGTGGAACACTCCTCCACTGTTGGTGGGATTGCAAAATGGTAAAACTGCTCTGGAAATCAGTTTGGCGGTTCCTCAGAAAATTGGGCATGTCACTTCCAGAGGACCCTGGCATACCACTCCTGGGCATATACCCAGAGGATTCCCCGGCATGCAATAAGGACACATGCTCCACTATGTTTATAGCAGCCTTGTTTATAATCGCCAGAAATTGGAAGGAGCCCAAATATCCCTCAAAGGAGGAATGGATACAGAAAATGTGGTATATTTATACAATGGAATACTACTCAGCAATTAAAAATAATGAATTCATGCAATTTGTAGGTAAATGGTTAGACCTGGAAAATATCATCCTGAGTGAATTAACCCAATCACAAAAGAATGCACATGAAATGCAATCACTGATAAGTGGATATTAATGAGCCCAGAAGCCCTAAATACTCAAGACACAAATAATGGTTCCCAAGAAGAAGAAAGGAGAGGACCCTTGGCCTGTAAAGATTGCATCCAGTTTAGTAAAGAAACCGAGGGGGGAGGGGGAATTATTGGGGAACAGATGGGGGGGAGAGGAACTATGGGAACTATGGTGGGTGGGAACTGGGAAAGGGGAAAGCCTTTGGAATGTAAACATAGAATATAGAAAATAAAATAAAATTAAATTAAATTAAAAAAAGAAGAGAGCAGAAAGGAGGGTGGCTGCTATTGTTTTTTCCTTTGAGCTTAGCCTTCAGCTGCTATGATTAGTCATGGATCACAACACGAAAAGAGGGATAGAGAGTTTGCTGGTGATGACCAGTGGGGAAGAGCCAGCAAACCCATACATCCGTCATGTCCATTGTGTATAGCCAATAGAGACAATGCAGGCCTGAGATGTTACCTGGTTGCTAGAATGCTTGGGGGCATAAAGTCCTGGGCCTCACCATGCCCCTGCACTAAACAAACTGGGCTTGGTAGTATAAATGTATAATCCTGTGCTCTGGGGTTGGAGGCAATCAGTAGTTCAAACCCAAATTTGGCCAAAAGCGAGTTCCAAGCTAACCAGGACTATCCCATACTTCAACAGGGAGAGTAAGAGTAGAGTGTTGGTTTAGTGCTTAAAAGCATTTGGTCTTATGAAAGCTTAATAGATGCCCCAGTGTAGGGGAATTGAGGGGGGAGTGGGTGGGTGGGTGGAGGAGCATACTCATAGAAGCAGGGGGAGGAGGGAATGAGATAGGTGTATTCTAGGATGGGGAAAACCAGGAAAATGGATAACATTTGAAATGTAAATAAAGCAAATATCCAATAAAAAATGCATTTACTGTTCATGCAGAGGATGTAAGTCTGGTTCTCAGGACCTACACAGTAGCTAAGAACTGTCTGTAATTTCAGTTCTAAGGGATCCAATGCCCTTTTTTGAGCTCTGATGGCCCCAGGCAGGCAAGGAATACATATAAACACATTAGGCCAAAATACTCAAACACGTAAGATAAATAAAATAAATAAATCTAATCTTGTTGCTAAAGGCGAACTGCCAAACATTTTTGCCAATGCTTTGATATAGATCTGGGGACATAATTAAAGTAAGCATTGAGACAAAACTTGTTTTATGGCCAACATGGGGAAATGAAATATCCTGTATAATCATTTTGTCCTCTGTTATATTTTGAATAACTATAATTAAGCCATTGTTAAACATCAGAGACATCCAAGGAAAGAGGAATGATAAATGTGATTGGGAAATGACATGAGACAGATGAATAACAAAATGTATCCAACGAGGATTAATAGTATTACCTTCATTTTATTTTATTTTATTATAGACAGAAATGCCCCTCACCTCCTCCCTCACATCCTGCTGGTCCTAAAGTCTAGATGTTGACAGTCATACTCAAAACTTGGATTGATAAAGTAGTCATATAAACTTGGCTCCTTAGATTTGAGTTAAAAACGAGGAACTGTTATATTTTTCATTCCCAAACAGGCTTAATCGTTGAGACACTATATAAAATTGGATGCTAAAAATTAAGATGAATCATACTTGGAAAAGGGAACAGAAAAATTCCTCAGGTAGCTTGTTACATTTATTTACAAAATAGATTGTTTCTATAGTAGTTTAAATATAAAGTCTTAGTTAAAAGCTCCACTCTACCACTCTAATGTCACTGCAACAAATGAAATATTTCCAGTCACTTTGATGGTTATTCTGAGCATCGTCATTATAGCTCTGGCTATCAAACTGATTGGCTTTGGTGAGATGAATAAATGAATACATAGACTCCCAGCTCTACACCATCAAAATAAGTAACTGGGGAAAAACGAAACAAACCGCAAGTAACTGGGTCTTTATTCAACTCCCTAAATTAACCTCATGCCTATACCTTGAAGCCACACCACCTTTATTTTTCTAATTTTACCACATATGTTAGTAATTACCTGTTTAATTAGCCCCTCTAAATAGACTATAATTTCCATGAAGACAAAGTTCACCGGAGTCTCATTTTTTTCTTCCTTATTTTTGCTATCTATACACATGTGGAGTATGTAGAATGACTCCAGGCACACAAGTAAAAACTAGGAATAGTGGCTGATTGAGTCTGTCAATTGAATAGGCAATATATTAGTGTGAATTATTTACTATGAAGTCTAGGTGATGTCCTGTCAGAAGGCAAAACTCTGGAGAAAGGGATGCTTAATAAACCAGATATTTTCAGTACCTACATGTTTTAGAATGTTCAATAAATATGGAAAATAGCCAATTTTAAGCCTCAGGGAAGTAGTAAATAGCTGTATGTAAAATGGAGAATAGCCATATATTTAATCAATTTACAATGCTAATAGTTTGACTGAAGATCCACTCGTTTATTGAACCAATCTACATCTATCTACACACACACACACACACACACACACACACACACGCACGTGCGCGCCCTCCAAGTTACTTGGCATTATTAGTTTGAAACCTTATTAATAAGCATTTTGGACCATTTAGGAATAAAATGATCAGATCTATCGTTTTTACATAGTATACTAAGTAGTTTTAAATGTTTTCATAATACCTTGGCATTATTGAAATTTCAACAAAACTTGATATTTTTAATTTGATATTTGGCTTGTTAATCTTACTGCACAATTTCATGGTAGCACTAATTCAAAAATCATTTTAGCTATGTAAGAAACTATATGGATGTGGTTTTAAATGTTTTTGTTGACTGTAAAAATTAAAACACAAGGCATGGTTAATTATTGTTTACATTAATGGGAAATTAGGCAAATGTTATATATGTATATATACACATTATATTTAGATATAATGTATTTAATAGCAGGACTTATAAAAAAGACATGCTAATTAATTCTAAAGTAGGAAGAAATAAAAATCATGTTGTGAATTTTACAGTAAGTAATGTCTTCAGTGTGCAATATACTTCATATGTATTTACTTTAAAGAAGACATTATATCTTAAGAGCAGGCTTCTCAGAGATGTGGGAGAAGTTCATAACCAAACTTCGGTGCACACCATCTTGTGGAGAGGTTTTCTTATATGTCCTCTATTGCGGAAGCAGTGTGTAGCACTATTAGAACTGTATGATAGATGTAGACATTGTGGGGAATTTGTAGTTACTATTATCCCAGCAATTTAGTTAACAAAACAATGGTGTATACTGATCATAGCATTCCCAACTCTAAATTCACGATGCTACAAACCTCTACAGTATTGAATAGTGAGGAACAACATCAAAACTTCTCAAGGCAAACACAAGCTTCTAAGCTTCATCCTGCGGTTTCCTCCTACCCAACCTACCAAAGCATCTTATTACAATTAGACTAGCAGAGAAACCTACTGGAGTATCCAAACTCCAGCATTCACTGTGTCTCTCTGCTAACTTAAAAACTAAATTCAGTTAAACTCAAGAGGTAGCTTAACAAATAAATGTTTGTTGTGTTTACTGTGAAGACCTGAGCTCATGGTGGGAAACTGTTTAGTAAACACATGTGTAATCCCAGTGCTAAGGAGGTAGAGACAGATGATCTTGAGTCTCAGTGGTCACCACATCTAGTCTAGTCAATATTATAAGTTTCAGGTTTAGTGAGACACTATGAATTAAAATAAAGAGTGGGGAAAAAAAAACCATTGAGAAAGACTTCCTGATGTCCTGTCAACCTCTGGTCTCTAGGTGTGCCTGCCAAGAACACCCATTCTCACTTGCAAACATTCAAATGACACATACAGATACCCAGACACACAGATACTCAGACCCTCCATTTGTATGTCATTAATGCTTCTAGCTACCCTCAAAGTCGATCTGCTCAATCTTTGGTATGCATTCCATAGTTCATTTGAATTTCTCATTTTAATTATTTAATTATATTTCTGTCTTCCTCACAGAATGTATATTCCATAGACTCAATCACGCTGACAATCAAACCTTTCTTTGATATACATTAGTGACTACCATTATTAATTTTCAGTCTACTGAATCCCAAGGGACAAAGAACTCAGAGAGCTTGCCTAAATAATATAGTCATACCCCCTAGGCTGTCCATAAGGAAGCTAAGGAATAATTGTTCTTTAACCCCATTGCTTCTTATAGTCTTGCTAAATTCTGGAGTCTTTGCATGAATTATAAAAGTAAATATGATCTGTCCAATTTCTTCTCAACTTGCTGTTATGCTCTCCTAAAACCACTTTTAAAAAGATTTTATGGGCTGGAAAGATAGCTCAGCAGTTAAGAGCACTGACTGCTCTTCCAGAGACTCTGGGTTCAGTTCCCAGCAACAACATTGTGGATCACAACCATCTGTAATAGGATCCAATGCCTTTTTTGGTGTATCTGAAGACTACTATATAAGAAAATAAATAATTATTTTTTAAAAAGTTTATATGTTTAATTATATACACACGGTATGAGTGTGTGTATGTGTGTGTGTTTGTGTGTTTGTGTGAGTTATGAGCAGCAAATGCATGTAGGTGCCCACAGATGCCAGAGGGGTTTGGATCTTCAGGAATTAGAATTTACATGTTGTTGTGAGGTACCTGAGGTAGGTTCTGAAAACTAAACCTGGTTCCTCTACAAGAGTGGTACTTGAACTTAACCTCTTAGCTGTCTCTTTAGCACGCATTAAATATACTTTATATGGCAACTTCTCACATTTCCTCTTGCATAGGTGCCCCAAATTATCTTAAAGTTGTCTTCACAATAACAGTACCTAGGGTTTTTAAGTGACACTGTTATTAACAATATTAAATCTATTAATAAAAATTCCTTCCTATGCTCTATTGGATCTTTTGGGATTGAAATTAAGGAAAAGAGAATATATAAAGGTCTGAAGAAGCAGATAAGGTTATGGGATAAGAGTCTTACATTGAATCAATGCAAACCAGAATCTGTGGGAGAAAATTCAACAGAAATGCATGTGTGTTAATGTGAAGGATAACTTTCTACTTATTTGAGTTGCTATACAAATACAAAGCTATTACTAGTTTTTAGCAAAGTATTAATGGTTTGTACTCATCCAAAAAAAAAAAATAGAAAGACCCTAGAACACATAGTGAAGATTATTACCTATCATTGTTTGGACTAGTAATTGGAAAACAGGGAAAACTTATAATATAAAGAGTTATACAATTTGTTCAAGGTCACCAGATGAGCTTTGGGGTCTTACTCTTAACAGATAATTACTAAGCCTGATTTTTAAATATAGCCCTTAATTGCAACTGCACATTTGCCTAGTTGACTCCTTCCATTTACTCCACACTCAATCTCAACACTAGCGATAGCTTTTCCTAAAATCTAATTGAATTTCAAGCATTCCCATGGCTTAATTTACCTCATTTCACTTGCTGCTGGATTTTTCTAAATTGCCAAGCTGTTTGACATAGACTAGAAGACAAGGTCACGAAGAGAATATTAGGTTTGAGGTAGAGGATAGGCCTGTATGCTCTTATTCAGAGCATGTGCTCAGTTAATCAATGTGCTACATGAGGAAACCCCTTGGCTTTCTATGAAATTGGCTTGGAGCTTTCATCCAAGAAGAACAAAAGAGTGCGCATAGAAGTTCATTTAATTAATTTTGCATCATATTGGACAGATGCCAATTGTGTTAGAAAATAGAAAACTCTTTTCATCTGTGTTAGTCACTTTTATGTCACAGTGATCAAATACCCCAGTCAGCTTATCTAATGGAGGAAGTAATTTACTTTGGCTTACAGTTTCAAAGGTCATACTCTATGGCCATCTTGCTTCATCATTTCCAGGACAGTGATGGGACAGAAGATTCTGGTAACTCACCTCATGGCAACTAGGACACATTGATTCAAATAATATGGAAAAGTTTGAACCAAAACACAGACTTCAAAGTCACATCCATGGAAATATGTTTCTATGACTCAGGATCTTATAATAACTGATCCTATATTTTATTTCCTATAGTATATAATAACCATCCTATAGTATTTAATAAATAATCTCATAATATATATTTTCCTGGATCCTATAATGACTGATTAATGGTTATGGGCATGTTTCCTGGTTGTTTTTTGTCAACATGACATAAGCTAGAGTTATTTGAGAAGAGGGAACCAAAATTGAAAGCATGCCTCAGTAAGATTGGGGGACCTCTCTTGCTTCTCAGAAATGAAGGGGAGGGGTAATGGCATGAGGGGCTGTGAGGGGCAAGTTCAATTGATATGTAAAGTGAATAAAAAATAAGTGGAAAATGTGAAAATATAAGCAACTATATCATGTCTCAACAAGTATGGTTTTAGTGTATTAAAAGATGCAATACTTTTTTTTTATTTAACTATAGAAAAAAGATTGAGCTCTAGGCAAACCTTTAGGGCAGTTTATTGATTAGTAATTGATGTAGAAGAAATCCATTCCTCCTTTGAGGGACAGCTGGGCTTCTTCCAACTTCTGGCTATTATAAATAAAGCTGCTATGAACATAGTGGAGCATGTGTCTTAATTGTATGCAGGGGAATCCTCTGGGTATATGCCCAGGAGTGGTATGACGGGGTCCTCCGGAAGTGTCATGCCCAGTTTTCTGAGGAACCGCCAGACTGATTTCCAGAGTGGTTGTACCAGCTTGCAATCCCACCAGCAGTGGAGGAGTGTTCCTATTTCTCCACATCCTTGCCAACACCTACTGTTTCCTGAATTTTTAATCTTAGCCATTCTGACTGGTGTGAAGTGAAACCTCAGGGTTGTTTTGATTTGCATTTCCCTAATGACTAATGATGCTGAACATTTCTTAAGGTGCTTCTCATATCCCCTTTCCTGGTTTCCCCTTCGTAATCCCCCTATTGCATCTACCCTCCCCCTGCTTCTATGATGGTGCTCTCCCTCCAACCATCCACCCCAACTCACCTCCCGAGCATTCACCTACATTGGGGAATCAAGCCTTCAGAGGACCAAGGAGCTCTCCTCTTATTGATGCCAGAAAATGCCATCCTTTGCTACATATGTGGCTGGAGCCATGGGTCCCTCCATGTATTCTCAGTTGGTGGTTTAGTCTTTGGGAGCTCAAGGGGACTGGTTGGTTGATATTGTTTTTCCTATGGGGTTGCAAACCCCTTCAGCACCTTCAGTCATTTCTCCTCCATTGGGGGCCCTGGGCTCGGTCTGATGGTTGGATGTGAGCATCTGCCTCTGCATTTGTCAGTCTCTGGAGACAGCTCCTCTCAGGAGAAACCTAACAGGCTCCTGTCAGCAAGCACTTCTTGTCATCTACAATAGTGTCTGGGTTGGGTGTTTTCATAGGGGATGGATCCCCAGGTGGGGCAGTCTCTGGATGGCCTTTACTTCAGTCTCTGCTCTACACTTTGTCCCCGTATTTCCTTTAGACAGAAGCCATTCTGGGTTAAAAACTGGGAGATGAGTGGGTGGCCCCATCACCCAACCAGGGGCCTTGCCTAACATCTATATATGGTCTCTACAGGTTCTCCCTCCCCTTCGTTGTGCCTTTCAGCTAATCTCATCTCTGTTGGGTTCTGGGAGCCTCTTAAATCCTGGCATTTAGGACATGCTAGTGCCTACCTCCATTTCCACACCCCCCACTGCTGCACACCTCTGTTTAAATTCCTGACCGTCCATATATCATCCTGGTCTCCTCCTATACCTGATCCTGCCCCCCTTTTTCCCCTCTACCACCTCCTTTCCTCCTAAGTCCCTCCTACCCTTTACCTAGTCTGAGTACTTTGTTTCCCCTTCCTAAGAAGGACTGAAGCATTGGCATTTTGGTATTCCTTCTTGAGCTTCATATAGTCTGTGAATTGTATCTTTGGTATTCCAAGCTTTTGGGCTAATATCCACTTATCAGTTAGTGCATACTATGTGTGTTCTTTTGTGACTAGGTTACATCACTAAGGATGATATTTTCTAGTTCCATCTATTTTGAGTCAAAGTGGATCAAGTACCTCCACATAAAACCAGACAAACTGAAACTAATAGAAGAAAAATTAGGGAAGAGCCTTGAACACATGGGCACAGGGGGAACTTTCCTAAACAGAACACCAAAGGTTTATGCTCAAAGATCAATAATTGACAAATGGGACCTCATAAAATTGCAAAGCTTCTATAAGGCAAAGGACACTGTCAATAAGACAGAATGGCAAGCAACAGATTGAGAAAAGATCTTTATCAACCCTACATTTGATAGAGGTCTAATATCCAATATATACAAAGAACACAAGAAGTTAGAATCCAGAGAACCAAATAACCCTATTAAAAATGAGGGACAGAGACAAACAGACGGCAGCCATCTTGCCCCAGACCCCCGCGTGCAAACAGCGGGCACACTGGACACAGTGAGCGGCTGGAACCAGATGCGTGGCCAGAGTTATAGCTTAGCTTAGCTCTGCATGAGATCCGGGCACAGAAAGCTCAGCTGCGGGTGCAGACTACCAGCCGGGACCAGCTCTCTGAGTGGACTAGCAGCGAGGGGCCACTGGGCCGCCTCGGGGCACAGCTCGGCACTCTAGCAGCTGGAGTCAGGGGCCTGGACTCAGAACGAGCATAGTCCAGCACAGACAACGCAGCCAGAAGGGAGCAGCAGAGCCTGGTACGAGCAGCTCAGCCAAGGCCACACGGTGCTTTCAGCAGGGGCAGCCATCTTGCCCCAGACCCCCTCGCGCACAAACAGCGGGCATACTGGACACAGTGAGCGGCTGGAATCAGGTGCGTGGCCAGAGTTATAGCTTAGCTTAGCTCTGCAGGAGATCCGGGCACAGAAAGCTCAGCTGTGGGTGCAGACTACCGGCCAGGACCAGCTCTCTGAGCGGACTAGCAGCGAGGGGCCACCTGGCCGCCTCGGGGCACAGCTCGGAACCCTAGCAGCTGGAGTCAGGGACCTGGACTCAGAGCGAGCATAGTCCAGCACAGACAAGCTGCCAGAAGGGATCTGTCTCCTGGGGACAGGTGTGCTGTGCTTTCAGCAGGGCGCCATCTACAATAAGACCAACTAACGCCAGAGATAAAGAGATGGCAAAAGGCAAACGTAGGAACGTTATTAACAGAAATCAAGGCAATATGGCACCATCTGAACCCAATTCGCCAACCACAGCAAGTCCAGGATACCCCAGCACACCAGAAAAACAAGAGTTAGATATAAAAGCACAGGTCATGATGCTCCTAGAGGAACACAAAAAAGACATAAACAAATCTCTTAAAGAAATGCAGGGGAACATCAATAGAGTAGAAGCTCTTACAATCCAAACACAAAAAACACTTAAAGAACTCCAGGAGAATATGGGCCATCAGACAGAAACCAATAAAGAGGAAGTGAGAAAATCAGTTAAAGAAATGCAGGAGAACTTGAAACAACAGGCAGAAGTCATGAAAGAGGGAGCACAAAAATATATTAAAGAATTACATGAAAACACAAACAAACAAATGATGGAACTGAGCAAAACCATCCAAGATCTGAACACAGAGGTAGAAACAACTAAGAAATCACAAAAGGAGGCAACCTTGGAGATAGAAAACCTTGGGAAGAAAACAGGGGTCGTAGATGCAAACATAAACAACAGAATACAAGAGATAGAAATAAGAATCTCCGATGCTGAAGATAACATAGTAACCATTGACTCCACAGTCAAAGAAAAAGCAAAATCCAAAAGGCTTGTAACCCAAAACATCCAGGAAATCCAGGACACAATGAGAAGACCAAACCTAAGGATTATAGGGATAGATGAGAGTGAAGATCTACAACTTAAAGGGCCAGCAAATATCTTTAACAAAATTATGGAAGAAAACTTTCCTAACTTAAAGAGAGAGATGCCCATGAATATACAAGAAGCCTACAGAACTCCAAACAGACTGGACCAGAACAGAAACACCTCCCGTCACATAATAATCAAAACCCCAAATGTACTAAACAAAGAAAGAATATTAAAGGCAGTAAGAGAAAAGGGCCAAGTAACATATAAAGGAAGACCTATCAGAATCACACCAGACTTCTCTCCAGAAACCATGAAAGCTAGAAGATCCTGGGCAGACCTCATGCAGACCCTAAGAGAAAACAAATGTCAGCCAAGACTACTATACCTAGCAAAACTCTCAATCAACATAGATGGAGAAATCAAAATATTCCATGACAGGACCAAATTTACACAATATCTTTCCACTAACCCAGCTCTACAAAGGATAGTAGGAGGAAAACTCCAATACAAGGAAGGGAACTGCACCCAAGAAAAAGCAAGACAGTAACCTTCTTCCATCAAACTCAAAGGAAGATAACTACTCAAAAACAAAAATAACATCAAAAATGTCAGGAAGTAATAATCTCTATTCCTTAATATCTCTTAACATCAATGGACTCAATGCCCCAATAAAAAGACATAGACTAACAGACTGGATACGGAAACAGGACCCTACATTTTGCTGCTTACAGGAAACACACCTCAGAGTCAAAGACAAACACTACCTTAGAGTAAAAGGATGGAAGACAATTTTGCAAGCAAATGGTCACAGGAAGCAAGCTGGAGTAGCCATGTTAATATCAGATAAAATTGACTTTCAACCCAAAGTCATCAAAAGAGACACAGAAGGTCACTTCCTGCTAGTCAAAGGAAGAATCCACCAAGAGAAACTCACAATTCTAAACATCTACGCTGCAAATGTAAGGGCACCCTCATTTGTAATAGAAACCTTACTAAAGCTCAAAGCACACATTGCACCTAACACAATGATTGTGGGAGACCTCAATACTCCACTATCTACAGTGGACCGACCAGGAAAACAGAAACTAAGCAGAGACACGGAGAAACTCATCGAAACTTTGGAGCAATTGGATTTAACAGATATATATAGAACATTTCACCCTAAAGCAAAAGACTATACCTTTTTCTCAGCCCCTCATGGTACCTTCTCCAAAATCGACCATATAATTGGACACAAGACAGATCTCAACAAATATAAAAAGATCGAACTAATCCCATGCCTCTTATCAGATCACCATGGAGTAAGAGTGTTCTTCAATAGCAACAAAAACAACAGAAAATCCCCATACGCTTGGAGGCTGAATATTCTACTCAATGATACCTTAGTCCAGGAAGAAATAAAGAAAGAAATCAAAGAATTCTTAGAACTTAATGAAAATGAAGGCACAACATACCCAAATCTATGGGACACAATGAAAGCAGTGCTTAGAGGAAAACTCATAGCCCTGAGTGTCTCCAAAAAGAAACAGGAGAGAGCATATACTAGCAACTTAATGGCGCACTTGAAAGCTCTGAACAAAAAGAAGCAATTTCACCCAGGAGGAGTAGAAGACAGGAAATCATCAAACTCAGGGCTGAAATCAATCAAGTTGAAACAAAAAGAACCATACAAAGAATCAACAAAACCAGGAGCTGGTTCTTTGAGAAGATCAACAAGATAGATAAACCCCTAGCCAGACTTACTAAAGGGCACAGAGACAGTATTCAAATTAACAAAATTAGAAATGAAAAGGGAGATATAACAACAGAAACTGAGGAAATTCAAAAAATCATCAGATCCTACTACAAAAACCTATACTCAACACAACTGGAGAATCTGGAGGAAATGGACAATTTCCTCGACAGTTACCAAATACCAAAATTAAACCAGGATCAAATAGATCGTCTAAACAGACCCATAACCCCCAAAGAAATAGAAGGGGTGATAGACAGTCTTCCAACCAAAAAGAGCACAGGACCAGACGGTTTTAGTGCAGAATTCTATCAGACCTTCAAAGAAGTGCTGATACCGATACTCTTCAAATTATTCCACAAAATAGAAACAGAAGGAACACTACCCAACTCATTCTATGAAGCCACAATTACCCTGATACCAAAACCACACAAAGATCCAACTAAGAAAGAGAACTACAGGCCAATTTCTCTTATGAATATCGATGCAAAAATACTAAACAAAATACTTGCCAACCGAATCCAAGAACACATCAAAACGATCATTCACCATGATCAAGTTGGCTTCATCTCAGGGATGCAGGGATGGTTCAATATACGGAAATCCATCAACGTAATCCACTACATAAACAAACTCAAAGAAAAAAACCACATGGTCATCTCATTGGATGCTGAAAAAGCATTTGACAAAATTCAGCATCCTTTCATGCTAAAGGTCCTAGAAAGAACAGGAATTCAAGGCCCATATCTAAACATAGTAAAAGCAATATACAGCAGACCAGTAGCCAACATCAAGGTAAACGGAGAAAAACTCGAAGCAATCCCTCTAAAATCAGGGACTAGACAAGGCTGTCCCCTCTCGCCATATCTCTTCAATATAGTACTTGAGGTACTAGCTAGAGCAATTCGACAACAGAGGGAAGCCAAAGGGATACAAATCGGAAAGGAAGAAGTCAAACTATCACTATTTGCAGATGATATGATAGTTTACTTAAGTGACCCAAAAACCTCCACCAGAGAACTCCTGCAACTGATAAACAACTTCAGCAAAGTGGCTGGCTATAAAATCAACTCAAGTAAATCAGTAGCCTTCCTATACGCGAAGGATAAGCAGGCCGAGAAAGAAATTAGGGAAATGACACCCTTCACAATAGCCACAAATGATATAAAGTGTCTTGGAGTGACGCTAACCAAACATGTGAAAGATTTATACGACAAAAACTTCAGGTCTCTGAAGAGGGAAATTGAAGAAGACATCAGAAAATGGGAAAATCTTCCATGCTCGTGGGTTGGCAGGACTAATATAGTCAAAATGGCAATCTTGCCCAAAGCAATATACAGATTCAATGCAATTCCCATCAAAATCCCAACTCAGTTCTTCATAGAGCTAGAAAGAGCAATTCTCAAATTCATCTGGAATAACAAAAAACCCAGGATAGCTAAAACTATCATCAACAGCAAAAGAACTTCTGGGGGAATCAATATCCCGGACCTCAAGCAATATTACAGAGCAGTGGTATTAAAAACTGCATGGTATTGGTTCAGTGACAGGGAAGCGGATCAATGGAATAGGATCGAAGACCCAGAATTGAACCCACACATCTATGGCCAATTGATCTTCGACAAAGGAGCTGAAAACATCCAGTGGAAAAAAGATAGCCTTTTCAACAGATGGTGCTGGCTCAACTGGAGGTCAACATGCAGAAGAATGAGAATTGATCCACTCTTATCTCCTTGCACTAAGCTCAACTCCAAGTGGATCAAAGACCTCCACATAAAACCAGACACACTAAAACTAATAGAAAAGAAACTGGGGAAGACCCTTGAGGACATTGGCTCAGGGGAAAAATTCCTGAACAGAACACCAATTGCTTATGCTCTAAGAGCAAGAATAGACAAATGGGACCTCATAAAACTACAAAGTTTCTGTAAGGCAAAAAACACTGTCAAAAGGATAAATCGGCAACCAACAAATTGGGAAAAAAATCTTCACCAACCCCACATCCGACAGAGGGCTAATCTCCAATGTATACAAAGAACTCAAGAGGTTAGACCCCAGAAAACCAAATAACCCTATCCAAAAATGGGGTACAGAGCTAAACAGAGACTTTTCACCTGAAGAAATTCGGATGGCTGAGAAACACCTTAAAAAATGTTCAACATCACTAGTCATTAGGGAAATGCAAATTAAAACAACCCTGAGACCTCACACCAGTCAGAATGGCTAAGATTAAAAACTCAGAAGACATCAGGTATTGGCGAGGATGTGGAGAAAGAGGAACACTCCTCCACTGCTGGTGGGAATGCAAGCTGGTACAACCACTCTGGAAATCAGTATGGCGGTTCCTCAGAAAACTGGGCGTGATACTTCCGGAGGACCCAGCCATACCACTCCTGGGAATATACCCAGAAGATTCACCAGCATGCAATAAGGATACATGCTCCACTATGTTCATAGCAGCCTTATATATAATAGCCAGAAGCTGGAAAGAACCCAGATGTCCCTCAACAGAGGAATGGATACAAAAAATGTGGTATATATACGCAATGGAGTACTATTCAGCCATTAGAAACAATGAATTCATGAAATTCTTAGAGAAATGGATGGAGCTGGAGAATGTCATACTAAGTGAGGTGACCCAGTCTCAAAAGAATACCCATGGTATACAGTCACTGATAAGTGGATATTAGCCTAGAAGCTTGGAACACCAAAGACACAAATCACATATCAAATGATGTCTCACAAGAAGAAAGGAGTGGACACTGGTGCTAGAATGGACCAAAACATCATTGTGGGGGAGTACAAGAACAGTAAAGTGGGAGGGGGTGGATGCGGGAGCAGGGGGAGGGAAAAGGACATGTGGGACATTTGGGGGTGGGGAACCAGAAAAAGGGAAATGAATTGTAAATATAGAATATATACAATAAAAAAAATCAAAAAAAAAAAAAGAAAAAAAATGAGGGACAGAGCTAAACAAAGAATTCTTTTTTTTTTTTTTTTTTTTTTTTTTTTTTTTCGAGACAGGGTTTCTCTGTGTAGCCTTGGCTGTCCTGGAACTCACTCTCTAGACCAGGCTGGCCTCGAACTCAGAAATCCGCCTGCCTCTGCCTCCCAAGTGCTGGGATTAAAGGCGTGCGCCACCACCGCCCGGCTAAACAAAGAATTCTTAACTGAGGAATATCGAACAGTAAAGAAGCACCTAAAGAAATGTTCAACATTCTTGGTCTTCAGGGAAATGCTAATAAAAAATAACCCTGAGATCCCATCTCATAGCAGTCAAAATGTCTAAGATCAAAAACTCAGGTGACAGCAGATGCTGGTGAGGATGTGGAGAAAGAGGAACACTCCTCCAGTCTTGGTGGGAGTGCAAGCTGGTTCAACCACTCGAAATCAGTCTGGTGGTTCCTCAGATAATTGGACCCAGCTATACTCTGGGACCCTGAGGACCCAGCCATACCACTTCTGGGCATATATCCAAAAGATGCTCCAACATATAACACAGACACATGCTCCACTATGTTCACAGTTGCCATATTTATAATAGCCAGAAGCTAGGAAAAACCCAGAAATCCCACAACAGAGGAATGGATACAGAAAATATGATACATATACACAATGGAGTATTACTGAGCTATTAAAATTTATGATTGGCTGGGCAGTGGTGGTACACACTTTTAATCCCAGCACTTGGGAGGCAAAGGCAGGCAGTTTTCTTAATTCAAGGCCAGCCTGGTCTACAGAGTGAGTTCCAGGACAGCCAGAGCTACACAAAGAAACCCTGTCTCGAAAAAAACAAACAAAAGATGATTGATTTCTAATACCCAGTTTTGCCCTCCTCTTCCTGATATGATTTATTAAGAATTACTGATGAATAGATATACATTCTAAGGATTTATGGTAGATATGACTGATTTTTACATAAAAATTTAAATTTGTGATTCTTTTAAGATTCTTTTTTTTTAAATTTATTGGATATATTCTATATTTACATTTCATTTCCCTTTTCCTGTTTCCCTGCCCCTCAAAGTTCCCACATGCCCTTTTCCCTCCCCCTGTTCCCCCATCCACTCCTTCCCACTACCCTGTTCTAGTATTCCCCTACACTGATGCTTTGATCCTTTCCAGAACCAGGGTTCACTCTTTCCTTCTAGTCAGACATCATTTGGTATGTGGATTGTGTCTTGGGACATTGGCTCAGGGGGAAAGTTCCTGAACAGAACACCAATAGCTTATGCTCTAAGATCAAGAATAGACAAATGGGACCTCATAAAATTACAAAGTTTCTGCAAGGCAAAAGACACTGTCAAAAGGACAAATCGGCAACCAACAAATTGGGAAAAGATCTTCACCAGCCCTACATTTGACAGAGGGCTAATATCCAATGTATACAAAGAACTCAAGAAGTTAGACCCTGGAAAACCAAATAACCCTATCAAAAAATGGGGTACAGAGCTAAACAAAGACTTTTCACCTGAAGAAATTCGGATGGCTGAGAAGCACCTTAAAAAATGTTCAACATCACTAGTCATTAGGGAAATGCAAATTAAAACAACCCTGAGATTCCACCTCACACCAGTCAGAATGACTAAGATTAAAAACTCAGGACACAACAGGTGTTGGTGAGGATGTGGAGAAAGAGGAACACTCCTCCACTGCTGGTGGGGCTGCAAGCTGGTACATTCTTTTAAGATTCTTACCAGATTAAGTATTTTATTATTTAAAAGATAAATAATAAAATAATCACTCCTTTCTTTGTAATTACAAACTGCTGCCTGCTAATAAGAGAAAGTGACTGAGAAAACTGCCTTGCTTGCTCGCTTTGTTAACCTATAACAAGGTTCTTAATTACAAATGTTCATGGGTTCTTGGTAATAATTTGTTTTCTTTATCTGTACTACATAATGTCATTTCTTGTAAAGGTAATGGGGAACACAGTTTTTTCATAATCATTTACTAGAAGCAAACTAAAATGTAATAACATTGTAATTTTATACTACTTGAAAGATTTTGCCAGGATATGTAAGTTATGGAAGAAAAAAAATGAAGAGTTGGGTTTGAAGCATTGTTCCTTCCATTCATCAATTATGGATATGTCTATGTATCTGTATGTGTAAAGTTTGTGTGAGAATGTGTTGAAACTTTGTTCCAGCCATCAAATCTAGGTGTGTATTAAAGCTTGCTCTACCAGTTATGTGTGTGTTTGTATGTGTGTGTGTATGTGTGTGTGTGTGTGTGTGTGTGTGTGTATGAGTGTGTGTGTGTGTGTGTGTGTGTGTGTGTGTGTGTGAGTGTGAAATGTTTGGAGCCTGCTTCCTGAAGCTTTTATGTAACCATCTAATGTATGAATGTGTATATAGATCTGTAGTTCTATGTGCATGTATGTATGCATATATGCACATATGCATGTATGAATGTATGCATGGGTGTATGTATTTGTATGTATGAAGTGATTGGACTCTGCCTTTTGCTTTGTCTATTCAGTGTGTGTGTGTGTGTGTGTGTGTGTGTGTGTGTGTGTGTAAATTTTCTCTTTCCTTTTCTTTCTTGCTGGCCCTAAGGAGTTAAAAGAGTTCAGTTTTTCACTGGCCACAGGGAGTGCCAGCCCCAGTAAATTAAGCTTTGTTCCCTCAGAGAAAAATCTGCTGAGTAATTTCTCTAATAGCTGGTTGCCATTTGCATCAGCCCCTGTCAGTATCTGGACCCACCCCATCATCCAATCTCAATATTGACCCCCCATAGGCTGCCTGCCTCAGTTTATCCTCTCATGTCAAACCTGGTCTTTGGCAGATATGATCAAAATGTGAATGTCAATGAATGTAACAAAAACATTTAAATATTTTAAAAGAAAATATAGCCTCCTCTCTTCATGCCTTTCTTTTTTATATACATAGAGTTCTAAGGTCTCAAGGCTGTGCTGAGGACTAGAATCCAAGATGCTCATGGTTTAATTGCAAAACAGAATTTTAGAAAGAAGAGATTCCTACACATGTTGAATGGCCTCCTTGAAGAGGTGGCATCTGAGGTGAGACTGTGCTAGGCCACATGCTGGAGGCTAAACATTCTAAATGGATGTTTCAGTAAAAGTGCCACACAGATTGAGATGCACCTGTAGTAGCAGGGCAGTGTGTTGCAAGCACAGTTGCCCATGGCGATGCAGGCTGGGCTACCACTAGATAGACAGGATTTTATAGTGCAGCTAGCCTCAGCATTTATAACTCATCGTTTTCTCTTTCCTGAGACAAAAAGTAGCTGTTTATATGCCTGGTAATACACCATTTAGCCTAATAGATACACACACAGGGTTTCAAGAGGAATTGCTTAAGGAATATTCAGTCCTTATATTTTATGTTTTAAATATTTTATGCTTTAATCATCCACTTTCAGAAGCTTGTTTTTCAAATAATGTTTTTCTTTCTTTCCTACTAATGGTATGATAATATATTTATAATAGACATTTTTCAGAAATACTATTAACAAGTGTTACAGCATGAATTCAAAAGAAATAAACCTTTATTAATAAAATAAGTGGTTTTCCTAAAAGCCCATCACATCACTCTTATATTGCTAGCCAAGAATTACTACAATGGCTTTGAGCACATGCATTCTTTCTGCCTCTCTAGGGATTTAGGGGAATACATCTTCATCTGTGGAGTATATTAGTGAGTCGAAAGCAGTGATATTCTATCCTCCCAAAATGTTTCAGTTATGTACAGATATTAACTTATCTGCACCCAAGTAATTTCCTTCCAAATGTAGCATAAGGAAAATCCATTAATTCATAGTGTTATAAATGAGAATTTCACATCCAGCAAGGATATCAAGGAATTAGTTATTTTGAGACCATGGCAAATCACACCACCCTTTCCATGCTGCTCCAACTTCATGTCAGGAGGTACCAAACTCCTTTGATTATGCCCGTTTCTTTATTTCAGTTGCCACTTCATGCCTAACAACAACACTGTGAAGCTCAGTTACTTACATTTAAGCATAGTTGATGTGGTGGGAGAAAAATCAATGTTAAGCAATCTCTCTCTCTCTCTCTCTCTCTCTCTCTCTCTCTCTCTCTCTCTCTCTCTCTCTCTCTCTCTCTCTCTCTCTCTGACACTTACATATCAGAAAATAAGGCTCAGAGTTATTATCTGCCCAGAGCCACTTAGCTAATGAGTGTAAGGTTGGACTGCAGTTAGCAGGGATGTCTGGTTACAGAAGACAGTTGTACTATATTTTCAAGGGTCTAGACATCTCTAAGTTGGCTGCAATTTTCATTATAGACTGAAGGCAATTTTGCAAAGAAGCGAATTAAAAAATTATATACTGTAAAATGTAAATGCCTGGAAAATTTTCCTATACAAAAATTGAGCACTGTAAATCTTGAGGGTTTGTGTTTGGGGTGGGGGAACCTCGGACTCTCTGTTTCCTATTATTGCTCTTTGCCATTCTTTTTCCTTTATCCAAACCCTCCAAAATCTGACCCCAGCAACTAGCACAGAACCATGTCACCCTGATGTCACTCTAAATGTATTTATGGATGGTTCTTTTTCTTTACAGGAGAAAAGTGGGTTTTGAATCTTTATAGGATATTTTGGTGTCACTGTCATAAGGAAGTTGCTTTGCTGCATTTGAGGGCAACTTTTATTCTGAAATGCATTTTAAGTGAGCAAGTAAAATAACATTTTTTAGAATTTATCTTTGTGTAATAACATAACTGTATGAACACTACTTTATCATCAAATACTATTGTAGTAATTTAATTATCTGTATTTACTTATCAAAATATCGAAACGTGGAAGAACATGTTTTATTTAACTAAAAACCAAAATTCTCCTAAACTTATATGTGAAAAATTAAAGATATACATTTCTGTATGCGTCCTCTTAACACTGTGTTCTAAGCCTTAGGGTTCTCTGTTGAGAGATACTGCATGGAATCCAGTTCCCATGGAGGTCAATCTAAAAGGAGACAGAATAATATAAATAATTGTTTTCAGAGTATTTTAAGTATTATAGGAACAATATATAGATACTCAATGAATTTTATATTTAGACTTCCCAGACAGTGTTTTTTGTTTCTGTCTCTGGAAAAATTTAAGTGGTCTTTTAGCAGAAATTTTAGAACATAGGTACTTTATAAAGCCAAACAAAACATTTCTCAAAATTCCAAGCAGATTTTATTAAAGATTTTATCACTGTTTGGGCAAGACAAAACAGTATTTTTTTTAAAGACCGTTTCATTAGATAAGTATTAAAGAGACAGAGACAGGGAGAAAGACATTAAATTATTATTCAGACAATCTGTCATGGTGTAAAGAATGAATTCTGTGGAAAGGTCTCTTTTGTATCTTAGTGGGTTATCATCGAACGAAAACTTGACATTTTACTTTTGAATGTAGTCATTCTGGTTGTGGGCAGTTTGAGGGATAACTCATCATAATCTACTATTTGATTTTACTAGGTCTCAAAAGGTTACTTTGATAATTGCTGTATTGGCAATATACTCATCTTTATAAGCTTAGGTTTAAAGTCTATATTTTTATTAGAGCTGTCCATACTAAACTATAAAATATGTTGATATTAATAATCTTCAAGTTAGAGTAACCATGTATTCAAGAATACTGAGTTTTAAATCAATTTAGTTTTACAGACTTCTTTTTATTTTTTAGATGAGGGTCTTTAAAACCTCACATCTACCCTCTTTCACAAAGTCCCAGTGAATTCAACTGACCTGCCTGGTGTCAAGTGCAGACACACAACCTGCACTGTGTTACTATATTACTCTTTTCATTACAAACGCTGCCTCATTTGGAGCTTCTCAAGGATCATTTTGAGTTATTTATTGATTCATGAATTTCTCGCCTCAATCTGACTCAGAAATTACATAGAATAAAAGCCTGACAAAGTCCTCCACAATTAGGCAAGTGAATATTTTGGAATGCTATTCAGTAATGCCAATTTTCCAAGGGGGAGACTAAGCTAATCACATCCCAAGATATTCTGAGGTGTGAATAGAATTATTCAACAAGCTATAACTCTGAATTTTACAAGCTATAGTTATATTGGTTTCTACTAAGAACACTATTTTCATTTCATACTAAAATTTCATATTCCAATAGGAGTGTGTTTGGGGATTTTTTCTTCAAATACTAGCCTTATTTATAGATATATTATTTGAAACATATTTCATAGAAATTATGTTTGTTACCTTCTATACTTCAATTCCACATATATCCTATTTTATACCATTTCAAAGTAATTTTTCAGTAAAAGATAAAATAGTCAAAACCTAAAAATCAATGAAAGAAGCATCCACACAATAATTTGTACCACAGAGTAGTTGCAAGTCTGATGACCCACATATTTTTTCATATTGAAACAGAGAGGTAACACTGTGGGAAAGGACTCAGAGGAGATATACTTGTTGTAATTTTATGTCCTCGTCTGCTAACAAAATCCCCCAAGTGATCACTAGGAACAGCACTAGCCAGTTCTCAGACAAGACTAAGCCTAGTCCTGGCTCTAGAAACCACACATGACCTAGATCTGGACAAGTAGGATTTCATACTCCACACATTCCCCATCCCATAAACAGAGTGGTCTATAATGGTGCCAAGATTTGCCAAGTTCTTGCTTGACCTTGAATATGATGGCTGAATCGGAACCTGGTGGTTGGAAAAGTCCAAAGCTTGAGTTTAACAAGGCAGGAAAATGTAGTTTTCTCTTTTTAAAAATTAGAATATACATTTAAGAACAACATTTCTCTCTTCCCTTTCTCCTTTCCACCTCTCATATGCCCTTCCTTGTTCTCTTTCACAGTCAGGACCTCTTTTTATTAATTGTACTTTTACTTACCCTTCCTGTTTGATTCATATCTTTTTGATTAGTTAAGGGCCTCCTTCATAGAAGGAGTGCAGCTTACTTATCAAAATATTAATCTCATCCAGAAATCTTAAAAACATGCAGAATAATGTATGACCATTTGTTCGTCAGTCTTATAAGACATGCAGATTTGAAAAATGTAGACTACAGCTAAGACAGCAATATGAGGTTTATTTTAAAATTACTGGAACTATAAAAGTCATGTAATACAGACTCAAGGCAAGGCAAGCACTACCCTATAATCCTTCATCTTAGTCACTAAACTGTTACATGGCTGCTCATGCTTTTGAGCTGGATAAATGGAAATATCCATTTGAAAACAGAATATTAGTCTGAAAATGTTATGGGTCACTAGTGCATAATCTTTGAAGTATTTACATTTAACCACTTTGTCATTAAACTCCCAATTTAATACTACATCTAGTCTTCCATAAGTCTCTTTATAGGAAATGATAGTTCAAGAAACTATATACTAGTTTCAACTATGGGAAATGGTAGTTTAAAAAATGTATACACTTGCATCATAAGTGAGGCTAATTTATATTTTGTGTTCTAGATACCGAGTGTAAGAAGAGGCAGGAATTCATTATTAATTTATTCCATCTTAAACCATGTTTAAACTCACTTTAAAAATATATGCCACAACATTTACCTGCAGAGAGTGCATTTACTCAGACTCCTTGTCTGAGTCAATTTTCTGTTAGGGTGATAAAATGCACTGACAAAATCAATTTAAAGAAGGAACGGACTGGGCTGCACAGTTAATCTAATCGAAAGGTAGACATTGGAGCTCATATCTGTGTCATGCCATATCCTGTCACGTTCATAATTAACAGTAATCATATTCCTCAAAGGATGGTTGTCTCTATTGCTAAACACCAGCTACAGGGTTCTTAGGAACTAACTTACTTCACGGTTTTCTACTACCTCTCTGTTGCTTCACAGGTAATAAGAAATGACTACTTCCCATGCTGGGCAATGAGAAATCTTTCTACTATGTTCGTTTTTGTTTATGAATGAATGGGTGTTTTATCTAGTATTGACTGTTAGGATTCTGTCTAAGCTACACCCCACAGTTACCTGGCAATAGCTACAAGAGGGGCTTGTTGCCCCTCCCCCCTCTCTTGCCTCTTGGCTCTCTTACTCTCTTGTTCTCTCTTGTCCTCTTGGGCTCTTCCCTTTCCCCTTCCGTTCCCCCTTCTCTCCACATGGTAATGACTGGCCTCTACTTCTCTCCTCTCTCCTCTCTGCTTTTCTCTGCTTCTACCACCCCCTTAACTCCCCTCCCCATCCCCTAAATAAACTGTATTCTATACTATACCATTGTGTGGCTGGTCCATCAGGGGGAAGGGATGCCTCAGCATGGGCCTGCCAAGTCACCCCCTTCTCCCACACCTCACCAGATGCCTCAGAATGTACCTTAATATCTCTTTCTCTTTTCAAGATCATAACACTGACCAACAGATAAAAATTTTTCTTATATGCCACTGTAGAAAAATTTTTGAACTCTAAAATGACAGAAATGTATATCCTCTCTCTTTTTTCTTAAGTCTTATTGGATCTTGAGGTTTTATCTAAGACATTTGCAGTCGTTTCAAAATCATACTAAGACTGAAGCCAGCACAGTGGAATCCTGTCTTATACTGAGGGTTATCTTCTCACAGTGATGAAATGAGTATTGGTGTCACTTAAGCTGATCCACGTTGCTATTTTCACACAAATGTCAACCTGCTAATCTACATGGGAAGATCTCATAGGTCAATACCATGGGGAGAAATTCACACATAGGTGCTTACGCCAAAGCCACTGTGTACAGAGGGAAGTGGTCTGTGTGGTTTACTCTTTGTAGTGGTTTAGATGAGAATGGTCCTCATAGACTCAAATGTTTGTATGCATGGCTCTTAGTTGTTGGAAATGTTTGTAAAGGATTAGGAGGTGTGGCTTTGTTGGAGGTATGTCACTGGTTTTCTAATAGATGTTAAAAGCTCACACTATTCTCTGTTAGTTTTCTCTCTGCCTTGTACCTGTTGATGAGATGTAAGTGATCAGCCACTGTTCCAGTACCGTTCCTGTTGCTGTGGCATCTACTATGATGGCCATGGATTCTTATGCTCTGGAAATATCATCCTCAAGTAAATGCTTTCATTTATAAATTGCCCTGGCCATGTTTTTTATTTTTCAGAGCAACAGAAAAGTAACTAAGACACTGAATGATAGCAAAAGTGGACATATTTTCTTGATTTCAGAGTCGGTCATAAATGCCTCTTATCTATCTACCTTGCATTGCATGGTGGCTTTCATATGGCATTTTTTTCTTCTCAACTCAGGCTTTAGACTAATATATGAGAAGAGATTCAACTAAGAAATTGAAAGGAGTCTTAATTTCTTTTATACAGGCTGTCTCTATGATAGGGAGAAATTGAGGGATAAGAATGAAATGAAAGAATCAGAAAAAAAAACATAATAGACGATGTAATTTCAACTTTCTTGCTAAAATGAGTACTTGTCTCCCATAATGTCTGAAGCAACTGTATTTATCAATGAAGTTGCCTTTCAAACTGGCTTCTGAGCTGAACATTTTATATTTCCCTGGGAAATTAAATAAAGCTTTCAAGAACCCAATCCCTATGTAAAAGTTAGGTTGCTACATAGTGAATGGAGCTATGAATCCAAGCCAAATGATCATCAGGGGAAAATACCTTATGAAATTACAGGTGTAGCTTTCAACATTGTTCTCTATTTCCTTGGATAATAAAACAGTTTTGTGAGTTTTGTCACTGAACATGGGCTATTTACTTTTAATGAATAAAAACTGCTAAGCATGATGAATATGTTAAATTTTTATGAATCCAATACCCAGGTTTAATGACAATAATATGAGGACCGAATAACAAAGAGCCTCATATGCATATGTGATGTTTAATATTTTCTTAGTAAGAAGATAGGCTTGTATTTGACTATATTGATAAAAGATGAAATGTGTAGACTAAAATAATATCTAGAATATTTCCTCAGTCTTGTAGTTCTCACAATTTTAAAGCATGAATCAAATAAATAAGGAGAAAATTTTCTTGGTACATCCATATCAATTTAGTTAAATAATAACCTCTTTTCAATTTCTTTTTTTAAGTTTTATTAAAGCTTTATTGTTAACAAAAGTTTCAAATAATACAGCATACACAAAGGTCACAAGACTACATCAATGCATTTCAAGGAACTAAAAAAATAACCACTCTGAAACTGTGGTACTTTACAACAGTATTTAGAGTTTCATTATAAAATATATACTTTATGTACTTATTTACAGCTGAAATTGACAATGTCCATTATAGACCATTGTTTGTTTTAAGGGTGGAGAGATAGCTTAGTGGTTAAAATTGCTTGATGTGCAGCAGAATTCTAGTTTTTTGGGTCTGGGAACTGAAGTTAAGTGACTCACAATTAACTGTACCTTAAGCTCCAGGGAGTAGAGTACCTTCTTCTAGACTCTGAGGGCACCTGAAAGGACACACACACACACACACACACACACACACACACACACACATACTTATGCATATGCATACACATATGCTAAACATAAACACATACATATACGCATACCACACCATACACACTTATACATGTACATGCACAAAAACAAAATACATTTTAAAAGTTACTTATTCTTTCACAATATCATTTACATAATTTTGATTATATTCCACTATTATACTGTCTTTTTCCATCTCTCTTCCATTGATTTACTGCTTCTCCACCCAAAGTTCCCCTGTAATTTCATCATTTTAATGTTCCTTGTTTTTAATGGCCCACTGTGATCCCTCCTATATCCAAAATATTACAACCTTATCCGTGTTCCTACATTCAACTATGCTACAAAGAAAGAGCTTTGGCTCTTGAATATTTTTCAGTGCTAGGGAGTGAGTTATACTGTTGAGTGTCATTTGTGATCCTCTCTTGAAATTTTCTGCCTGTGATATTAAAGAGCAATGAGTACATTTGGATAAATCTGGAAAATAAAAAAAGATATTTAGGCTGAGAAGCTCATCAAGGGCCTCTTCTTGCACTCGTGATGGACAGAAAGTAAGAGAAGATAAACACTATGTTGAGGTTCTGCCAGTGTCCACATTTTTCCTTGGATGTGAGTTTGGACATAAGACTCTAGATTCACTTTGAAATTGTCTCATACTTTGTTATATTTGCAACAAGGCCAATAAAGTAAATCTAAGATCAAAAGTCATCCAATGGACCATAGAACTGGCCAGGCTTCCAGAGTTTTCAGCTGTATTTGAATATACTATGGAACTAATTTGGCTGTTGAATCCCATCTCATTTTAGAATTGAAAGTATTAGGGATGAAGGGTCCACTACCAACCTGTAGGTATTTATAGCACCCAACATCATAGACAAGAGCCATAAGGCACCATGAATTGCCAATAGGCAAAGAGAAAATTAGAGAACCAAACTAAACCATCTCTACACTGAGAGGCAGAACACAAAATACATTCAAGGCCCAGTTCTTTCTCTTTCTTTTTTTCTTTCTTTCTTTATTGAAAAGGGAAGTAAAAATACTTTATGATAAAATGAAATATTTACATGGAACATGTTTCAGATAAAATAGAAGCGATACATAGAAAAAACACATTAAAATTGACAATTTTCATGGAAAATTAAAGAATAAAGTGGTAGACACCTAAATTAATTGAAATATGAAATAGAAATATTTTATTATAGAATTGAATATTTACATGGAAAATATTTCTGATAAAATTGTAGAAAAAATTAGGTGTTAAAAATTTTAAACATGTTAGAATTGAAGATCATGGAAAATTTTATATAGATGTAATAATGGTAGGCATAAAAGTATTTCTAAGTTGATTGAAAGTAGAATTATAAACATTTTCTGATAAACTTGAAGATTTGCATGGAAAATATTTCTGATAAAATTGAAGAAATAAGTTCAAAAGTTCCTTTTCTATTGACTGGGTGAGCCAACTCAGAATTTATGTTCAATTAGAAGTTAGGTAATAGATACAAATTGTAAGAAAACTCTTATATGTCAATTGTATATTGTATAGGTTTCGAATATTTTGATACTCATCAATATTTATTATACCATGCCTTCCTTATGGGTAGGTTGTTTTAGTATCTTTAGTGTTTGCCTGGCATTTTTTAGTATAAAATGGATTTATTAAATATTTTCTTAATTTTTATGTATGTAATTATATCAATAGGTACTTGACAAAAGGCCAGTGGAAATACCGATAGACTTTTGCTTCAAATGTTTTCCAGTGTATGGCAGTTTAGAATTAATATATTTTTCAAAAAATATTTTCTCCAAAATGGTAATGAAAACCTTCACGTATATTCAGTAGATTTTATACTTTAAATCTGAAATACCAGTAAAGCAGATATGTAAAACATGGCTTCAAAAGTCAATATTTCAGCCAGGTGTGGTAATGCATGCTTTAGCTCAGGATTCAGGAGGCAAAAGCAGGCAGATTTCTTTGAATTAAAGGCCATCCTGGTCTACCAAGTGAGTTCCAGAAAGCAAGGGCTACATGGAGAACTTCTATTTCAACAAACAAACCAAACAAGAAAACAAAATACAAAAACCAAACAAGCAAGCTAATGCTGGAAGGAGAAGCTTCTTCTATTAAGACTGGGCGTTGCTGATCATCTGGAATTGGACATTACCAAAGAAATAATACTTTTAAAAAAGCTAAGAGTATCAATTGTCTATGGATATAAACATTAAATTTAGCAGGTAGCTTGTTATCGTATTTGTTTAGCTATAATATAGTATTAAATTCTTTACTAAGGGACACATGAATGCTTATTCCTAATTCAGATATTTATATCATAGCTGCAAAGGCTCAGAGAACATCGTGGAATAGAGAAGAAAGAATTTAAAAGCAAAATTGTGGAAGAAGAACTGTGTATTGACAGAGTTCTCTACAAAGACAAAACTGATAGAAGAAATATATATGCACATATACATATACACACATCTATAATAATGAACACATGATTGACTTACAGGATATGATCTCTGTATATAATATTCCCATGACACACTGGAGAAGTCAAGAGTCTAGCTGAGGTTTGGTCTATGATGCTGTGTGTGTGTGTGTGTGTGTGTGTGTGTGTGTGTGTGAAAATGTTAAAGAACAATATTAACCAGCAATCACTATTTCCTTAGGACCCAAATTTTTGAAGTCTCTTGGTAACATATAAAAAAACCACTATGCAAACATTTTTGGAAAAGATTTTTTTATTCGTGTTTGTTCTTGATGCAAGTCCTGCTGACCACCACTTTTTACATATCCTTGATGTGAACTACATTTTTGCCCTTATCTCTAGGATAATGGTGTGAAGCTCTAAAACTGATATTCCTGTCTGTGAGTCTGGAGCTGCTCCTGTCTGCATGCCCGCGCTATTTGAGAGTTGAGCAGATCTGTAAAATGTTTCATGTGCCTCTCAGCTCGTTATACATGCTCAATATATTATAAGTATCATTGGCATATTACTACTTCCATGTTAATTTTGTAATAAATCACTCTCCAAATGCTGGTCCATTAGCATCGCCACTGTTAAGATCAGACACATGGGGCTTTTCATGGGTAAGGCTTGTGAAAATGTATCATTAAGCACTTTTATGGTGTGTGTGATTGTAACTGAGCCAATTCTATCTTTGAAGCTACTTGCTTTGCCACTGAAGGTGGTCTTGGCACGTACCTTTACTCTACCCCTGCCCTGTCCACTGAGCTGAGCTTCTGTGACAGAATTTGGAACTACACAGTCAGATGTGTGTCTATTGGAACACTCATTAAGAGTTGCCCAAGTTCAAACTCATTGTTAAACCAAAACTTTCTGACCTCTATGTACACCCTGAGATTTTATTTGTGGGGATGGAGTCATTGGAGTTGAAAACAGAGTCTGCCTGTTACGAATCTCCAATTTCCCCCAGAGAGTAAAAACAAGAAGTGAAATTAGAAATAACGAAGGAAAAGAAAGCCATCTGAGTTGCATATGGGCAGAGTATCAGACAAGTGAGGGCGTGAAGTCTCCTGTTGCTGGTGCAGTGGATCCAAGAAGGTACAGTTTCTAAGTAATATAACCTCTCTGAGAGACAAGCCGCATAATTGTTTGTTGTAACTGTCCATTTTTTTTTCCTGTAACAGACATAGCTTTTTCATACTAATTACATTCTGAAAGTTCTCCAACAGCTACAAGACTTATTTATTAAGATGCCTTTTTTGACTACATAATATTGAGTTATTTTAAAACTCACTATTTGTAGCAAAGTGGATGAAACTGGTATAGACCGGGCTACATGTAATAAGCTCGACACAGAAAGGCAAATGACACATATTCTTTTAAATATGGAAACAAAGACAGAAGGCCGAAAAACAAAGGGAGAGACGGTTCAGTGGCTAAGAGAGCTTTCTGCTCTTACAGAAGACACTTGAAGAATAGTCTGCACTGTAAGGGGGTTCAATGGAACCACAAAACTAGGATATTCTATGGAAGGGAAGAAATTCATTTTAAACATGAACCTGCCATGTGCTTATCTCTCTGTAGAGAAAGAATAGCCAGAGGCATTTTTGAGAGAGTCCACAACAAGCATGGATGTACTTCTCATGATGGTGGTGGTGCTGGTGGGAATGTGTAGCCAAAAATTCATGGGATCCTTGCCATATATAAAGAGATCAGGTAGCTATGGTGGGGAGGAAGCTGTAGCCTGGAACAGTCTGGAAGTTTAGGGCCAAAGGAGCTGGTAGCTTTGATGGGTATTAGTGGTAGGTGTTAACAGGGACCTAAGGGGCCTGGAGGTTAGCGTGGGGGCTTTGATATGTAGTTAGATGCCCCATTTGCTGTAGATAAGGCAAGTGACTTTTCTGTGAAGACAGAAATCTTCACAGGTTTCTGAAGATGCTGAGTGTGAGATTTTATGTATCTGCCAGCAATACTCTGAGTCCTGGCCTGAGCTGAACTCAGACTGTCATTTAGGGCATCATCAGTGGCATTATCATATGGGGATCTTAGGGTTTAGGAACCAATAAACATGGTTTCATTACAGTGTTTCTCCATCACCCACAACGCTTATCAAGTTCCATCTAGTCTATCCAGTTTTCAAATGCTCTTCCTATATATCTCTCACCCACAGGTATGCTGTGTTGATGATCCTGTGGCAACAAATGTTAGGCTGATTGCTCTGATTTGTCCCTTCAGCTTTCTGGGTCACACCTACTCTGAGTTGCCTTTACCAGCTTCAGCAGTTTTCTGAGGTCATGGTCACCCTAGATTTGTCATTACTCATTAATCCAGTGTTTATTAGCAATTAGACAAGTGTCTAAAGATCTAGAAAAATGAGACTCTCAAGACCAGGTAATATATTAACACATCTCCCTACCCCCTATTTTAGTCATTAGAGAATAGTGGATGTAGGGAAGGGCTTCTGAGATTCTGATCAATATAAACTGCTTTCCTCAGTTCCAGCTAAAACTAGCATATTAGCAAACATAGAGGAATGGGTTACTCATTATAAAATATGATTAATGCAAATCTCTGAACACACGGAGCTGTAGGTGTCCTGGGGAAACAACAGAATATGAGGTTAAACCAAACAGCACTGCAGAACTTCCGTGTGTTGTGGCAAACTCATGGGAAAATTTGAATTCGTGTCCAGTGTCTTCACACAACACATAATTTCTGAGAATACTTTAGAATAAGTAAACAGACTTTAATTCATGGTGTGTGTGTGTGTGTGTGTGTGTGTGTGTGTGTGTTATAGTTACAAGTTGCCACTAAGTTGATATGTATATTTAGGTGTTTGTGGCTGACCAATTAATAAAGACAACTGTTACGTACTTTCCTTCACAGTGTACACATCAGTGAAATGTGACTGAAATAGGAAGACCTTCATTAGCTGAGAAACTTTAAATATTTTGCCTGTTATCATAGCTGTTATGACAATCCAGTGAATATTAGCTATTTTGTGGAAACAACATAATGAGATAGTAATTTGATTTTTTTATACTTTCTCTATTTTCTCTTATCTTATTTCATTTCTAGACATGTACTCTTTGCACCTGCTGTTTTATGACTGCAGAGGAGTTTTGCATGGTAGAGTAAAGCTTTATGCAGAAGACTTCCCAGGGTGTCCCCAAAGGCCCTTGAGGATGCCAGTTCCTTCAGACAAAAGGAGCTTGCTTCATGGGGGCAGGATGAGGGACTCAGGCCTATCATGTATCAAGACAGCATCCACCGTGCCTTCAAAATAGTAAAGGTCTACCCTGTCTTGTTGCTATGCTCCAAGAGGAATGTGTAATAGAAATTCCTCAGAATTTATTACGGGCTGCCTGGCATGAATAGAACCTAAGAACAAGAGGCCTAAAGAGTAGAGAATGGGAGTACCAGATTTTATCTCTGATAGGGTTATGTTTCTCCAGGTTAGTGTATTCCTCTTACTGCATACAGATGCATCTAAACCTCATTTTTCCCCATGTGGTATAGAGGATTGCACCTTTTTCCCTCGTACACACGGTGTAAGTGCTGTATCATTGAGTGGCATACATGGCCACCACTTGTAATTCTCTTGTTTGTTTGTTGTATTCATTTTAATTATGAGGCAGTGTCTTATTTACCTTCCCAGGCACTTCTCAAACTTGGAATCCTCTGCAGCCCCAAGCCTGGCTTAAGTCTGTTGAGAATATTCTGGTGGGAGAATAGGGCCTTTCCTCTGATCTTGAGGATCCACCATATCCTCATCTTGGGGTAGGGTATCTTCTTCTGTTGTTTGGGCTGTGGCTGACTAGTCTTGGTGGGTTTGGAGGGGGCTTCTCCTTTCATAGCTGCTTTTTGTTTCAGGACAAGGCAGATCTGCTGCAGGGGTTGTCTGCACGTCTTTCCAGTCAGAGCAATTTGGGGACGTGAGCTCGGCACGTACTTCCCGAGGCCGTGCCTCATTGCGGTCAGGCCTTCTTTATCAAGGTTCTGGCCTCCTGGCTTCTGTCTCTGATTCTTGCTCAGCACGCTTGGCTCTTGAGCAGCGTGTTCAGTTCCGTCTGGGAATGTTTGATCATTCCTCCTGGAGCCCCCATGTTTTAATGAGACAGTCACACTTGGTGGACTGGTGGCTGACATGCCTCATCTTATTGCCCTGTATTCCCCTGTTATGGCTTCTCTCTTGGAAGTTTCATCTACAGAAGGAGAGGTAGCCACCAGCCCCTAGTGAGATGCTAGCTAAGTAAGTCTGTGCTTCATATAGGGTCTTCTCTTCCTGATGTTCTGATAGAAGCCCATGGGGACCCTCTTTGACGATTTTCTTAAGCCTGCTGTTGTTTTGATGCCACTGTGCAAACAGCATATAGCAACTGGCTGCATGTCGGTTACCTGCCCTTCCTGAACACAGACCAGGCAATAATACCCTTAAGTAAAATTATTTTAATAATTTTTAAAGGAAAGAATGTGGACAAGTAAAACACAGTAATTGCCCAATTTAAAGTACATATGAATCTTACTTTTAAATAAGAAGGGATCTAAGGATGTCTGACCCACATTACAGGTCAGTAGAATGCATTTTCATTTCCACAATCATGCTGAATTGATACATATCATGGCTATGGTTATCCCAATGTTACAAGCGATCATATGCGTGCATTCTCATTTTCACAGTGAAGGAAAAAAATTTGTCTAATGAAACCCTCTTAACTGGTACCGAGGATCTACAGAGGAAGGAGCTACACTTTCATCTTCGATTCTATAAAATTACCAGGAGAAAATGTCCTTGGACAACAAGTGGGTATTTATCTTCTTGCGGTCTGGGTGCTCTTTTTTGGTTGGGCTCATTTGAAATACTCACAAGATCTCCTCTGCATGGTAACTAACTCCACAAGGATTCAGTTGCCATGCAACTACATGGTATTCTCCATAGTACTGCCTTCCTTATGATTACAGAGTGAGGAGCTTTTATAGTCATAATAATACCTTACGCGCATGCCAGGCCTTTTACATAAGAAGATCCCAGTAGAGTGAATAGAGTTGTTCTTTATGTAAGTCTTTTCACCAGCACTAAAAATACTCATGCTTCCAATTTAGCTGCATGGCAGCCATCCTCTCCCAGTTAAAATAGACAATAGAGATTTTGGTAGGAGGTGATACCAGGGATTGTTCTTTAGGTTCAAAATGCAAAGATATTTATGAGGCTATAATAATACTTTTAAAGAGAGGAAAAGAAGGAGGTCTCTGTGAGATAATATCTTTGGCATCACCAGAAGGAAACATCTTTACCAATATACTTTGAAGGTATGTTGGTTAGTTTCTGTCAACTTGGCACACAGTAGAGTTACTTGCCAAAGGAATCTTAATGGACTGGCCTGTGGTAGTGGCAGTGAGGGGTTTTTTTTGTTTGTTTGTTTATTTGTTTTTTATTAATGATTGAAGTGGGAAGGCCTAGGCTACTTTGATTAACATCAACCCTGGAAGGTGGTCTGGAGTTGTATGAGAAAGAAAGTAGAGTGAGCCAACAATATCATTCTGCTATGCTTTTGGCTTCTGTTCCTGCCTCCAGGTTCCCACTTGGGTTTCTGTTCTGGCTTCCTTCAATAGTGAACTGTGAGTTGTAAGCGAAATAAACCCTTTCCTCCATGCCTTGGTTTTAGTCACTATTTTATCACAACAATGGAAAAACCACACTAAGAAAACCTAGCTTTTCTTTTCTGTTTTTTCTCTATTTTTAATGATATTTTATTTACATTTCAAAGCTATTCCCTTTCTTTTTTTCCCCTCAAAACAAAACAAAACAAAACAAAACAAAACAAAAACCAACACTATCCTATCCCCCTTCCCCTGTTCACTAACCTACCCACTGCCACTTCTCTGGCCTGACATTCCCCTACCCTAGGACAATGAGTCTTTATGGGGCCAAGGGCCTCTCCTCACATTGATGTCCAACCAGGCCATCCTCTGCTACCTATGTGGCTGGAGCCATGGGTCCATCCATGTGTACTCTTTGGTTGGTGGTTAAGTCCCTAGGAACTCTGGGGGTAGTCTTTGGTTCATTTTGTTGTTCCTTCTATGAGGCTGTAAATTCCCTCAGCTCCTGGGGTTCTTTCTGTAGCTCCTCCTTTGGGGACCCTGTGCTCAGTTCAATGGTTGGCTGAGAGCATCCCCCTGTATTTGTCAGGTACTGGAGGGCCTCTCAGGAGACAGTTATATCAGGCTCCTGTCAGCAAGCACTTGTTAGCATCCACAATAGTGTCTGGATTTGGTCACTGTATATGGGATAGGTCCCCAGGTGGGGCAGTTTCTGGATGGTCTTTCCTTCAGTCTCTGTTCCATACTTTGTCTCTGTATTTCCTCCTATGGGTATTTTGTACCGTACTTAAGAAGGACCAAAGTATCCACACTTTGGTTTTCCTTCTTAAGCTTCATGCGGTCTATGAATTATACCTTGGGCATTCCAAGCTTCCGGGCTAAAATCCACTTATCAGGAAGTACATACTATGTGTGTTCTTTTGTGATTGGGTTACCTCACTCAGAATATTTTATAATTCCATCCATTTGCCTAAGAATTTCATGAATTTATTGTTTTTAATAGCTGAGTAGTACTCCATTGTATAAATGTACCACATTTTTTTGTATCCATTCCTTTGTTGAGGGACATCTGGGTTCTTTTCAGCTTCTGGCTATTATAAATAAAGTTGAAACCCAGAAGAGTTCCTCTTTCTCCTCCTAAGTGGAATGAGACAGCAATTGAACAGAAGACCAGATTAGGGGGGACAGAAGGAGTCAGGTTGTGGAAGGAGGTACTCAGAACAGCTTTACATGGACAATTTCCACTCATCATTTCTTTCAGAGTCTTATTCCGTGTTGGATATCTTGCTTTTCACCCTGAGAGGATCACTACACAACATTATGTTTATTCTATTAGGCAGAAGTTTTGAAAAAAATCAGGTGTTTTTTTAAGAAATTATTTTAAATGTTGAATTATATGCATATATGGAGGGCATGGAGGGATCAGGTACACATACATGACTGAAGGTCCCTAAGGAGGCCATAGGCAGGGGGTGCTCCTGGAACTGGAGGTACAAGTGGTTGTCAACCAGAGGATCTGGATGCTGCATACTAAATTTAGGTTCTCTGTGAGAGCAGTGAATACTGCTAGCTCTTAGCCCATGTCTTCTGGTCCATTTCTAGATCCAAGTTGTGGGTTGTTTGTTTGTTTATGTTTCTTTGTTTTTAATGGAAGGAACAAGGTTCACTCTGAAAGTAAATAAGCTTTTGGGTTCCCTGGAAAGTATACTGCTTAGCTTGTTAGATTAAAATAAATACAATGTAATGAAGAGATAAGAACTGAAAGAGGTTTTGTCTCAATTGTATTATCCAGCTAAATACAAAATAATTTGAAAGTCTTGTTTGTAATAAGAAAATAGCTTTGTCTTCTGACAGTATGTCTTCCGATGTTCCCTGCTTTCTCGAAGCCCACTCACTTTTGGCCCTTCCGCTCCTGCTCCAGTTGCTGCCCTCTCCCAGCACTAGAACTATTCCTATCCTGTCTGCACTGCAGTAATTATCTAGAGTTAGTTGCCCTTTAAATTTTATATGCCTCTTTAAATGTATGTCTGCCCCGGTTAAGGCAACGTTTTAAGTCTCCAGCACAGCTAAATTTGACTACAAGTCTAATTCTGACTGGTAAGATATGGATAGTGATGATTCATGCAAGCTTCAGGTTATTTCTCTCTTCTTGCTGGAATTCAAAACAATGGGCAGTTCCACTTCGAAGTAAGCACCTTGGCCATGTTTGTTTAGAGATGTTGAGTCAAGTACACTGCTATGACCAGAAACTTTTTTTTATAGCAAAGAAATATTTTTTCTTTTTTTTTATTAGATATATTCTTTATTTACATTTCAAATGTTGTCCTGTTTCCTTGTTCCCACCCCGCCCCCTTCTCACCAATCCACCCACTCCTGCTTCCCTGTCCTAGCACTTCCCCTATACTGGGGCATCAAGCCTTCTCAGGACCAAGGGCCTCTCCTCCCTTTGATGTCCAACAATATTGCCAGAAACTCTACAGTTACTTACTTTGTATTTAAAGGACATCAAGGTAAGATTGGGGGAGGGGAAGAAGGTAGAATATGATCAAGCACTCAAGGCATTCCCTCTATACCTGAGTCTTATACATGGCTCTCAAGGCTCATACCCTCGATTGCTCAGGCCATCAATGAATGATACAGGGATTATGGAATGAGCTGCCCAGAGAAGACATCTGGATATATTAAAGGCTCTACAGAGCTCATGGATTGGTTGGGGGCTTTCTGTAAGTAAAGAGGGATAGAATGTCACGAGTTTGGAGCCACATTTTCTTGGGCACTCTGTGATATTCTCACTTCCATGTCTGAATAACATCTATTTTTGAAACTGTAAATAAGTCCTTTTGAAACATGAATAAGTTTTCATCAGGGTTCAGTCCTGAGATGCTCCCAGGCTCTAGTAGAGGGCCCCACAATTATGTGCATATATAGGTAGCAATAAATTGCCACAGTGGGTATTATGACAAATTGAAAAGAAAGAACATATGGAATTGAGAGAGAAAGTAGTAGAATGGGGTGATAAGAACTGGAACAGAAGGGATAGGGCATAAATTTGTTCAAAGCACATACTGTGCATATATAAATATTAAATAAAACATTTTAAGAAAATTTACTAACACTTCTAGCAGGCACCAACCCAAAGGCTAAGAATGTCATCAAATATCATCTGATGCCTGTATTAGAGATGTCTCCACTTTTCTATCTGCCTCATGTTCACACAGATGTATTTTTTAAATCATTTTATTAACAGTTCAGTCATTATCTCCTTCCTGGTCTGCCCTCCAACAGTTCCTCATCCCATTCCTTCTCCTCTCCACACCCTCACCACCAGACCTTCCCATTCCCTGGGGTCTCAAGTCCCTCAAAGGTTAGGTGCCTCTTCTCCCACTGAGGCCAGACCAGGCAGTCTTCTGCTGTCTATGTGTCAGGGGCCTCATATCAGCTTGTGTATGCTGCCTTTTTACACAGATGTATTTTTAAACTATCTTGAATTATGACTTTGCTATGTTCTTGTAAAAAAAAATTCATGAAAATCTTACCATACTATAATACAATATTTAGGGTAACCTGAGTTTGTTCTCTTAAGTCACAGTCATTCCTATTTGAAACCAGCATAAACTCTGTCTCATTCCATTTGCTATGTGAGCCATGATTTACCATGGAATGAATCCACAATAATATTTTTCAGTTGTCACCTCTATCTTTTCAAGTTGACTTAATTCTGCTATCAGATGTGAAGAATTCTGATTCATTAACCAAGGTAGACTTTTTTGACAAAAATGTCTGACTGTGGTGGACACCGAAAGGCTCCCATGAAGTCCAAAACCAACAGATAATAGAATTACAAACAAAGAAAATTTCCAGAATTTTAAGGTGTTTTAGGTAGAAAATTTGAAGGAGAACCAAATGAATATTTGGTTTTGAATTAACCCACTGTTTCTGTTTATCTGTAAGCCATGAGATATAGTATACCTAGAAAATATATAGATGTGTGTATATATATGAACACTATAATCAATTAAAAATTTAAATAATTTAAATTATTAGTTGCATATAGTTGTTACAAATTTCAGCTTTAGACTGGAATGTTAAAAATATACCGCTTTGTCCTTTTTAAATATTTTATTAAAAAATGGTAATTATGTATGTTTGTGCTTATCTGTGTGAAGAGCTTGTTCCCATGAGTATGATGCTCTTAGAGGCCAGAAGAGTGCTGGATCTTCTGGAGCTAGAATTCCAGGTGATTGTGAGCCACTCACTGCACTTGGGTCCCCAGCAAGAACATCATGTGCTCTTCATTGCAAAGCTATGTTTACAGACTCTGAGAATATTTTACTTTTCATCAGATTACAATAAATTTGTTAATACTAAATACATTACTTGCAGCAAAAACTCATGCTCTGTGAAATATATAATGCTTTAAATGCCTGGAAAATTGGTGAATTCCATCTGAGAATGCTCCATAGTCAACTCATTTGAAAACTGTAAATGTGTAAGGTTCTTTAGTAATTCTCTTGCTTGGGCTTTGGTTTCTATTTATTATAGAAATTTACCATTTCTATGTTCTTTTTTCAAACTTGTTTAGAAAGTTATTACAGATAATCATTTGAGTACTTTATATAACCCTTTCCACTTAGAATAACTAAGGTGATAAATATTGGTTTTAATTACACAGGCCATGAATTTTTAATTTGCTAATGGAATGGCTACACTGTGTTTTCCACACAAAGTATATTTAATAAACTAAAGTTCAGAATTGATGTTCAGTGGGTAATTCAGGGTGATTGCTGCTCAAACCTTGTTGAAACTCAACAAGGTTTGAGTTTTATCCTTGGTACCCTATAAAGGGTTAAAGAAAGAACTGATCCCCAAAAGGTGTCTCTGGCATGCACAAGCATTCTGTGGCACTTACACCAATACATGCCTTTTCCCATCTCTCTCTCACACACACACAGAGACATACTATAATAATATTTTAAAAGTAAATATTTTTCATTAAACCTTAAGTTGATAAAGTTTTCAAACAGGTAATATATAGAATATGGTGATAGATTAACTATTTCACAAACATATGCTTCACAGCGTATATATTTGCAGATGTACATATTTCACAGGTTGCAGTTTAGAACTTACCAAAGTTGAATATATCATAGTACACTTTTATATTTCTCTGTTTTATCTTATTTTTAAGAGAGCCAAAAGCAAGTTGAAAACATTTTAAGATTATAACTCAATAAACAGAGATCTGTGAAACCCATTTGGCCTCAGATCAGTTACATAAACCTTACAGCAACTGTTCACTAAGTGATTTTCCCAGAGGAACATATTCCAGCACATCACAGTACTTCCTAAGTGAAGAGTCCCAACAGTGGTCCTATCCCCTCTCAGCCGGTCTTGTCTGGGTCTGGTGGGAGGAAGAATATCACACAGGAGCTCAGCTGTTGATTCTAATCACATTATCATTGACATAGTCTGGGTTCATTTAGTATAAAACACAGATATGTAAAATTAACTTTAAATAGTTGTTTCATTCTCTGCAATTTAATGTAATATGTTGCTTTTATAACAATATACCTATTATTTTGATAAGGCTGTGTCTTTTGGTATAACCTGAGTGGCTTATAATTCTTATTTTACTATCATGGATTACAAATATGAATTTATTGATGTGGCTCATCCTAATATCAGTATATAAGTGGAAGTTCAGCAGAATTCTCAAAAAGCAACCTATTTATAGTCCAAAATATACAAATAATGAACATGAAGCTGTCCGCTCTGAACTCTACCTCACTCTCAAAACCTATATCTTAGATGTCTATGTGATTCTTATATTAAAAATAGTTTTTCACCTATTTATCCTTCTCTTACTCTGTTTGATCCATTACAATATGTGCTTGTTAACAACAGAAAATGGTACAGAGGAGGAGGGAAGAGAAAGGAGCAGGGAGAAGGAGGGAAAAAGGAAAAGAGAAAAAAAAGGCAAAGAAGGTGGGAGGAAGTCTATAGACTGTCTTCTAAAATTTTTTGTTAATGACTCTTTCTGATGTCTAATGTTAGCTTCTGGAATAGTTACCTTATTGTCTGGAATTTTATTATAATAGCACATATGGGAAATAAATAAATAAGGAAGTACGTTGTTAAGGCAGTGATATATAATAGAATGCATGAAAGATAATACAATGGAGTTATAGAAGGTAATGTGTGCTTTGAAAACTCTGGTTTATGTAGTTTTCACAGCACTATCTGGTAGATACTCTTACAATTATACCAGTGAGGAAGCTGAACTAGGTAGAAGGCCAAAATTTGTTCAGGTGTATAGAGGCAAAGACTACAATGGAAATATGAATATAGGTGATCACAGCTGACTATTCACAGTGAGGGTAAGAGTAAGGAGAAAGATTTGAGTAAGCAAGCAAGTTTGGTGAATTAGAAACTTTGTCCAAGCATATGTAAAAACTTAAACTACAGTTAAGATAACATGCAATTATTCTGTTTATAGTCATGTTGTGAGTATGTACTGAGGTTTCCAGTCTTGCTTCAGTGAACAACTCTCCATAACCTCCTTCATTTTCTTTTTACTCCCCTCAGATAACTATAATTAGATGAACTAAATGAGGTAAAGAAATAAGAATTAGAGGACACTACTGTGCATTGGTTCTTCCATTATCCAGTTTAGTTACCAGTGGATATTTTTAAATACTCTCTGTGAATGTAAGTAATACTACAAGGTGCCCATTTTGGTGAGAGAGTCATAGAACTTGAGAAGCCAAGACATATCTCTATATTACATAAACCTGACACAGAAAACCAACCTCCTCTCTGCCTGAACAACACACATTGCACCAATTTTTAAATATTTGCACTAGACAAGCTGTGTTCCCACTTGGAATCAACCTTTAAATTTTTCCTAGACTCTCTATGACCAGTGAGCTTATGCTTATTTGGGTTATCTTTTTATTGCAGACCCTGCCAACTCACTAATGCAATGCAAGTTTCCTGTCCCACAAATCATTCTGACCCAACCTTCTCACTGCAAGAATAAATGGAAACCCATAGGTTCCAAGGGGGAAACTGTTTCAGGGGGACAAAGTGGGAAGAGGGAATTTTGCATTTTACTTTCAGCCACCTTATTAAATTATTATGCAATACCATGTATTTGGTAGAATATAAAACAATGCCTATATCTGTTTTTAAAAAATATGCTGCTCAGTATAAACAAGATTATCCCTTAACACTTTTTTTTGCACTAGACATTTCCCTATGCTTATAATAGCTTGAAGACCTCAAGCAAATCAATTTAACTCTCTCTGCCTCAAGATTCCAGCTTGTAAAATGGGAGGAATTAGAGAACTTGTCTCATGAGGTCAGTGTGGCTATGGGATGTGTGAGTTAATGGGAGCCCAGTGCACAATGAACACTGCATATGTTTGCTGATAATGCTGTTACCAAGAATGCTATTCTTGTACACAATTGCTATTTATTATTATTGTTGTTGTTGTTATATACCATGCTTTGGCATGTTTTTAATTAATAATTAATTAATTGATTTTTTACACTCCATATTTTATTCCCTCCACCTCTGTCCACCCTCTGACTTTTCCACATCCCATAACTCCTCTCCACACTCCTGCACCATATCTGCCTGGATGCTGCCATGTTTTTGCCTTGATGACAATGGACTGAACCACTGAGCCTGTAAGCCAGCCCCAATTAAATGTTGTCTTTTATAAAACTTGCATTGGTCATGGTGTCTATTCACAGCAGTAAAATCCTAAAATAGAAGTTGGTACCAGGAGTGGGGTTTTGCTGTGATAGGCCTGACCATGCTTTTGTTTGGAAGAATGTGGATTTTGGGACTTTGGATTTGGAAAGCCATGAATTGTTTTAAGTGGGCCTTAATAGGCCAGCCTAGTAGGAATATGGAAGACAGTGGTGCTGAGGGTCATTTGAACTGTATAAGCCTGATGGCCCAAGAGGTTTCAGTGGAGAAGAACTTTAATATGTGGCTGAGAGTTCTACATCTTCATTTGAAGGCTGCTAGTGGAAGACTGACTTCCAGGCAACCAGGGTTAGGGTCTTAAGCCCACACCCACAGTGACACACCTACTCCAACAAGGCCACATCTCCTAATAGGGTCACTTCCTGGGCCAATCATATACAAACCACTCACCAAGGCTGACCTGGCTACAGCTGCTGCTGAATGCCAGATCTGCCAACAGCAGAAACCAACACTGAGACCCAGATACGGCACCATTCCTCGAGGTGACCAGCCAGCAACCTGGTGGCAGATTGACTACATTGGACCACTTCCCCCATGGAAAGAACAACATTTTGTTCTTACTGGAGTAGATACTTATTCTGGTTATGGATTTTCCTTTCCTGCACATAATGCTTCTGCCAAAACCACCATCCGTGGACTCACAGAATGCCTTACCTATCGTCATGGTATTCCACACAGTATTGCTTCTGACCAAGGAACTCATTTCACAGCCAGAGAAGTGCGACAGTGGGCCCACGATTATGGAATTTACTGGTCTTACCATGTTCCCCATCATCCTGAAGCAGCTGGTCTGATAGAAAGATGGAATGGCCTTTTGAAGACACAGTTACAGCGCCAATTAGGTGGCAACAGCATGGAGGGCTGGGGCAGAGTTCTTCAGAAGGCAGTATATGCTTTGAATCAGCGTTCAATATATGGTACAGTTTCTCCCATAGCCAGGATTCATGGGTCCAGGAATCAAGGGGTGGAAAAGGGAATAGTTCCACTCACTATCACTCCTAGTGACCCGCTAGGAAAATTTTTGCTTCCTGTCCCCACAACTTTAGGTTCTGCTGGCCTAGAAGTTTTGGTTCCAGAGGGGGGAGTGCTCCTACCTGGAACCACAACAAACATTCCATTGAACTGGAAGCTCAGATTTCCCCCTGGCCATTTTGGGCTTCTAATGCCCTTAAACCATCAGGCTAAGAAAGGAATAACTGTGTTAGGAGGGGTGATAGATCCAGATTACAGTGGGAAAATTGGATTGCCTCTCCACAATGGAGGTAAGCAGGATTATGTCTGGAGAGCAGGAGATCTCCTAGGGCGTCTCTTAGTACTACCATGTCCTGTGATCAAAGTCAATGGGAAACTACAACAGCCTAATCCAAGCAGGATGAGGAAGGATGACCCATCAGGAATGAAGGTATGGGTCAATCCTCCAGAAAAATAGCCAAGACCTGCTGAGGTGCTTGCTGAAGGTGAAGGAAATACAGAATGGGTAGCAGAGGATGGTAGTTATAAATACCAGCTAAGGCCACGTAACCAGTTACAGAAACGAGGGTTATAAGTAATATGAATGCTTCTATCTTATTTTGTTAAGGATACATTTGTCTTCCAATTCCTTTAACATCAATTGGTATTGAGACACTAAAAGAATGTTCCCAAGGGACATTGCCCCATTGTAAATTTACAAATGCGTTTGCGATTGTATGAGGAATAGTTATATCATGTTAGGCATATTCACGACCTTGTTATTGTTTCATGTGGACATGAGATAATATCTGTGTCAAGTTGACAAGGGGTGGATTGTAGTGGCTATTCCTGGTTGTCAACTTGACTATATGTGGAATGAACTACAATCTAGAATTGGAAGGCTCACCTATGATCCTAATCTGGAGGCTCAGAGATATAAGTTTCTGACCTGGACTTAGCATGGAGATCTTGAAGCATGGATTCCAGTTCAAGGTCATCTGGGATTAAAGGTGTGGAGACATACACCTTTAATCCCAGATTTCAAGTTCATATGGGATTAAAGGCATGGATACACACACCTTTAATCTGGGCTACACCTTCTACTGGAGACATATATAAGGACATTGAAAGAAGGAAGACTCATTCTTCCTTGCCGGCTTGCTTCATGGGACTGAGCAACTGCAAGATCCTTGGACTTACATCCACAGCTGCTGCTGACTACTGTTGGGGAGTTGGACTACAGACTGTAAGTCATCGACAAATTCCCTAACTACTTAGAGACTGCCCATACGATCTGTGACTCTAGAGAACCCAGACTAATACAGCTTCCAAATATTTAGAACTCATAATTTTAGAATGGCAAACAAAGACATCAAAAAAGAGAGGCCATTAAAAACGAGGAAAATCAAGAAATCAAGGTCATGGAAAATTAGGTGAAATAGTATTTCAAGTAAAATAATGAAAGAAAAATTGTGTTTGGATTTTTTAACATAGCCAAAGGTAACTTTTCAAGGACTTATTTAGTAAAAGCTATTGTTTCAATTCTGGCCTTTACTATACTCACATCTGCTAAGCAGGAAAATGCTGTTTGGGCAAGGCACTGTGAAAGGTATCAGGTTGATTATGGTCGAAGCACATGATATAGTGGGGGTGAATGTTTTACAAATATTTATAATAAGTATATTTCATACTCTTAATATTGCCATTACTCACATTAAGAAAAGATGGGTATGGAGATTCTTGTCTTGTGCATTGTCACATGAGTAGGGATAGGACCTGTGAGTGGGACAGGCATGTGGCAGTTATAGGGACAGTGCCCTTATCCACTTGGAATATCTACATTCAAAGAAATGAAAGTATTTTTATAGCTTCTATAACAGTTAAATGTTAAATCTATGATGAATAAGCAGAGATCTTTCAAATTGTTAGTATTATTAAGCATAATAAAACCTCAACCATAGAACTTTGCACTTATTTCATATTTAAAGCAGAAGCTATGTTTCACTGACTGTGCCTATTGAAAGACTCTCAGATTAACCTGCATTTCAGGTGAGTATATTCACACAACTGTCCATTTCTCCTTATTTATCCCTACATGACAATTATTAAAATCTGTCTCATCTGTGATTGATTTTACTTTTTATTTCTACTAAAGTTAATAATGATTTTCTTCACTTATTCTCAATCTTAGATCCTAATTTAATAATTTAATAATTAATTCATTTCTTGTATTTTATTGTTTAGTAGTCCTATGACTATTTATTGCATGTTTATAAGATTTTTTTAAATTATCATAGCCATAGGTAACTGATTGTATTGAACATTTCTGTATTCATTTTATTAATTTCATTCAATTTAATGTTATCGTTAAGTGGATCATTTCCAATCCTTTCTCTTTTCCTCCCTCCCTCCCTTCTTCCCTCTCTCCCTCCCTCTCTCCCTTTCTCCTTCCCTCTGTCTTTCACTTTCTTCATTCCTTCCATATCTTTTCCTTTCTTCCTTCCTTCCTTCCTTCCTTCCTTTAATTCATTCATTCATTCATTCATTCTTTCTTTCTTTCTTTCCCTTTCTTTCTTTCATCATATATCTAGCTATCATGAATCTATCAGCTATCATTATCTACCTATCTAATCACCAATTATGAATCTATCAACCATTCATCAATCATAAATTTATCTATCATCTACCTGTAATCTCTCATCTGTCTTTCTGTCAGTTGGTCTTTCTGTTTTTCTGTCTGTCTGTTTGTCTGTCTGTCTGCCTGCCTGCCTGCCTGCCCAGCTGTCTGTTCTCTACTTGTCTCTGTCTTTCTATATTTGTATCTTTTCTCATGTGAGGAACTATGGAGAATGCCCTCAATTGAGCATGGGCATATTGACATTTTGGTATCTAATTCCCACCCTCTAAAACTGGCAAAAATCCATTTCTGTTGTTTAATACACTCACTATGCTATAGATTCTATGGGATCTGATTATAGCATCCTACATTGACTGAAGAGTCTGTGAAGTATCTCACATACCTCTGCATATTTAACAAGGCCCAAAATAATATTCACAAGAAGGTTCTGTACTATTAATTGAGTTACAATTGTCTAGATTAATTTTATGCCATTAATCAAGAAGGATCTATATATGTGTGTATGCATGTATGCCTTTCTCTGTTTAATTTCATAAATTCTTGAAATGCATGTTTGTCATGTGATATAACACCTATGCAAGCTTTCTTAGATATTTTAACCTCTTCTATTGATTTACATTCTTATCCTGTACAAATAAATCAATATAGCTTTATAAGACATTTTAATACTCAGTTCAGGACATATGTGCCAATAGCTATCAAATTTCATCATTATCAATTTTATTTAAATTTGAGTCACATTGATTTAATACATCTAAAAATTCATAACTATTTATAAAATTGATTCTATCTATTCCAGAAGAAATACCTCTATTTCCACATTACTTTCTTCATATCTCCATTTTAAACTGCACTCCCCCATGCATATATTGAAGCCTAAATCCCCCAAACAATTGGGGACCAGGTTTTGAGAGGCAATTAAGTTTAGATAATTTTGAGAGAGCAATGTCCTGGGACTGTATTACTAGATTTATATCGAGGGGAAGAAAACCTAATCCCTTCCCTTCAGTAAGCCAGAAAAGGTCCTCCTGAGGAGAAAAGTCTGTAAGTACCTTGCTTAATTTTGACATTCAAAACTAAAAATGTTTTAAGCACATAGAGTGTGCTTTCTTTTTAAAAGCCTCTGACTCAACACAGTATTTTAGAATATTAGTATTCTCTTTAAATAGGAACCATATGTTTGCATATCCTGCTACTATTCATGTGGAATTCTTTATCATTTCTAGTTAATTTCATATTGGTAGACTTTGATTTTTCAAGTGGAAAAAGTCTACATTGTTCTTAAGCATTTAGGATTTGTTTCAGTACTTGTATTTTAAAATATTCATTTATGTTTTGTATTTAAGAAGATCTTTTTTATGTTCATCTTATAGGTAGTTTGAAATTTCTACTTGAGTGAAGATTATACCATCTATTGAGGCCTGGAGTCTTGTATCCATTCAGCAAATCTCTAAACTTGGAAGGATGTAGTCATTGTGTTGCAACCCCAGGGAAAGAAAGGAAAATCATCCTCCTTAAGGGCTTTTACACAAGTACAAGTGAAGAATTAAGCAGCTATGTTCAGCTACTCATAACTTTAATTTTAATCATTCATTAAATGTTTCATAGAGGGTCAGCACTCGGAGGGGCTCCCTGCCGCCATCTTTTCTCCTGGTTGGACAGAACAAGCAGTCCTAGGTACTGAGATATCCCAAGTTTAAGATCTCTGGGGACACAGACAGCCGGGCTGCTACCTGCGCACAGGACCTGGGCAGATCGGCCGTTTATCTGTGTGCCAGCCAAGTGTGGGTCCTGTGCTCTGTGGGGTAGTCAGCACTCAGAGGGGCTTCCTGACACCGTCTTTGCTCCCTGATGGAGCAGACAAGCAGCACCAGGTTCACAGAGACGAGACAACCTGAGTATAGCATTGCTTGGGGCAGGACACAAAAGCACCCAAGAGGAGGGTAGCACCAGTAATCTGAGCCTGGGGAGACCGAGATATCCACAGGTACAGAATTAGCCTTATATGCTCACAGGAGCTTCAAACACGAGCCAGTGACAACAAGACCAACTAACACCAGAGATAACCAAATGGCAAAAGGCAAACGTAGGAATGTTACTAACAGAAATCAAGGCAATATGGCAGCATCCAAACCCAATTCTCCAACAACAGGAAGTCCTGGATACCCCAACATACAAGAAAAACAAGATTTGGATTTAAAATCACTGGTCATGATGCTATTAAAGGAACAAAAGAAGGACATAAATAAATCCCTTAAAGAAATACAGGAGAAAATGGATCAAAAGTTAGAAGCCCATACAAGGGAAACACAAAAATCATTTAAAGAAATTCAGGAGAATATTGGTCAAAGGATAGAAGAAAATAAGGAGGAAACACAAAAATCACTTAAAGAAATACCGGAGAACTTGGGTCAACAGGCAGAAGTCATTAAAGAGGAAACACAAAAATCTCTTAAAGAATTATAGGAAAACACAAATAAGCAAATGAAGGAACTGAGCAAAACCATCCAGGATCTAAAAACAGAAGTAGAAACAACTAAGAAATCGCAAAGGGAGACAACTTTGGAGATAGAAAACCTTGGGAAGAAATCAGGGGCCATAGATGCAAAGATCAACAACAGAATACAAGAGATAGAAGAAAGAATCTCAGATGCCGAAGATACCATAGCAAACATAGACTCAACAGTCAAAGAAAATGCAAAATGCAAAAATATTGTAACCCAAAACATCCAAGAAATCCAGGACACAATGAGAAGACCAAACCTAAGAATTATAGGTATAGATGAAAGTGAAGATTTACAACTTAAAGGGCCAGCAAATATCTTCAACAAAACTATGGAGGAAAACTTCCCTAAATTAAAGAGAGAGATGCCCAGGAATATACAAGAAACCTACAGAATTCCAAACATACTGGACCAGAACAGAAATAACTCCCATCACATAATAATCAAAACCCCAAATGTACTAAACAAAGAAAGAATATTAAATGCAGTAAGAGAAAAAGGCCAAGTAACATATAAGGGAAGACCTATCAGAATTACACCAGACTTCTCACCAGAGACCATGAAAGCTAGAAGATCCTGAGAAGATCTCATGCAGACTCTAAGAGAACACAAATGCCAGCCAAAACTACTATACCCAGCAAAACTCTCAATCACCATAGGGGAAGAAACCAAGATATTCCATGAAAAAAAACAAATTTACACAATATCTTTCCACAGACCCAGCCCTACAAAGGATAATATGGGGAAAACACCAATACAAGGAGGGAAACTATACCCCAGAAAAAGCAATATAATAACTGTCTTTCATCAAACCCAAAAGAAGATCATCACTCAAATATAAAAAATAACATAAAAAATGACAGGAAGTAATACTCACCATTACTTAATATTTCTTAACATCAATAGACTCAATTCCCCAATAAAAAGACATAGACTAACGGACTGGATATGTAAACAGGACCCTACTTTTTGGTGCATACAGAAAACACACCTCAGGGTCAAAGAAAACACTACCTTAGAGTAAAGGGCCGGAAGACAATTTTACAAGCAAATAGTCTCAGGAAACAAGCTGGAGTAGCCATTCTCATATCAGATAAAATTGACTTTCAACCTAAAGTCATCAAAAAAGACACAGAAGGATAATTCTTGCTGGTCAAAGGAAAAATCCTCCAAGAAGAACTCTCAATTCTGAACATCTATGCTCCAAATGCAAGGGCACCCTCATTCATAAATGAAACTTTACTAAAGCTTAAAGCACACATTGCTCCTAACACAATAATTGTGGGTGACTTCAACACTCCACTATCCTCAATGGACCAATCAGGAAAATAGAAACTAAACAGGGACACAGTGAAACTAATTGAACCTTTGGACCAATAGGATTTAACAGATATACATAGACCATTTCATGCTAAATCAAAAGAATATAACTTGTTCTCAGCACCCCATGGTACCTTCTCCAAAATCGATCATATAATTGGTCACAAGGCAGACCTCAACAAATATAAGAAGATAGAAATAGTCCCATGCCTCCTATCAGATCACTATGGAGTAAGAGTGGTCTTCAATAGCAACAAAACAAAAGAAAGCCCACATAAACATGGAAAGTGAACAATACTCTACTCAATGATACTCTGGTCAAGGAAGAAATAAAGAAAGAAATCAAAGACCTTTTAGCATTTAATGAACATGAAGGCACAACTTACCCAAATCTATGGGACACAATGAAAGCAGTGCTAAGAGGAAAACTCATAGCCCTGAGTGCCTCCAAAAAGAAACTGGAGAGAGCATACACTAGCAGCTTAATGGCACACCTGAAAGCCCTAGATCAAAAAGAAGCTAATTCACCCAGGAGGAGTAGAAGAAAGGAAATCCTCAAACTCAGGGCTGAAATCAACCAAGTAGAAACAACGTGAACCATAAAAAGAATCAACAAAACCAGGAGCTGGTTCTTTGAGAAATCAACAAGATAAATAAACCCTTAGCTAGACTAACCAAAGGGCACAGAGACAGTATCAAAATTAACAAAATTAGAAATGAAAAGGGAGATATAACAACAGAAACTGAGGGAATTCAAAAGATCATCAGATACTACTACAAACGCCTATACTCAACACAACTGGAGAATCTGGAGGAAATGGACACTTTCCTAGACAGATACCAAATACCAAAATTAAATCAGGATCAAATAGATCAGCTAAACAATCCCATAACCCCTAATGAAATAGAGGGGGTCATAGAAAGTCTTCCAAAAAAAAAAAAAAAAGCACAGGACCAGATGGTTTTAGTGCAGAATTCTATCAAACCTTCAAATAAGTCCTAACACCAATACTCTTCAAAATATTCCACAAAATAGAAACGGAAGAAACACTACCCAACTCACTCTACAAAACCACAATTACGCTGATACCAAGACCACACAAAGATCCAACAAAGAAAGAGAACTTCAGGATAATTTCCCTTATGAATATCGATGCAAAAATAATAAATAAAATTCTTGCCAACCGAATCCAAGAACACATCAAAACGATCATCCACCATGATCAAGTAGGCTTCATCCCAGGGATGCAGGGATGGTTCAAGATTCAGAAATCCATCAATGCAATCCACTACATAAACAAACTCAAAGAAAAGGATCACATGATCATTTCATTAGATGCTGGAAAAGCATTTGACAAAATTCAGCATTCTTTCATGCTAAAGTCTTGGAAAGAAAAGGAATTCAAAGCCCATACCTAAACATAGTAAAAGCAATATACAGCAAACCAGTAGCTAACATCAAACTAAATGGAGAGAAACTTGAAGCAATCCCACTAAAATCAGGGACTAGATGAGGCTCCCCTCTCTCCTTATACTTATTGAATATAGTACTTGAAGTTCTAGAGCAATTAGACAACAAAAGGAGGTCGAAGGGATACAAATTACAAAGAAGTCAAACTTTTGGTATTTGCAGATGATATGGTAGTATACTTAAGTAACCCAAAGAACTCCACCAGAGAACTCCTACAGCTGATAAACAACTTCAGCAAACTGGCTGGTTATAAAATCAACTCAAGCAAATCCGTAGCCTTCCTGTACTCAAAGGACAAGCAGGCTGAAAAAGAAGTTAGGGAAATAACACCCTTCACAATCAATAGCCACAAACAATATAAAGTATCTTGGTGTGACTCTAACCAAACAAGTGGAAGATCTGTATGACAGGAACTTCAAGTCTTTGAAGAAAGAAGTTGAAGAAGACCTCAGAAGATGGAAAAATCTTCCATGCTCTTGGATTGGCAATGATTAATATAGTTAAAATGGCCACCTTACCAAAAGCAATCTACAGATTCAATGCAATCTCCATCAAAATCCCAACTCAATGCTTCATAGACTTGGAAAGAGAAATTCTCAAATTCATCTGGAATAACAAAAAACCCAGGATAGCTAAAACTATTCTCCACTGTAAAAGAAGTTCTGGGGGAATTAATATTCCCAACCTTAAGCAGTAATACAGAGCAATTGTGTTAAAACTGCATGGTATTTGTACAGTGACAGGCAAGTAGATCAATGGAATAGAATTGAAGACCCAGAAATGAACCCACAGAATTATGGTCACTTGATCTTTGTAAAGGAGCTACTACCATCCAGTGGAAAAGAGAAAGCCTCTTCAACAAATGGTGCTGGTTCAACTGGAGGTCAGCATGCAGAAGAATGCGAATTGATCCACTCTTTTCTCCTAGTACTAAGCTCAACTCCAAGTGGATCAAGGACCTCCACATAAAAACAGACATACTGAAACTAATAGAAAAGAAACTGGGGAAGACCCTGGAGGACATGGGGGAAAGTTCTTGAACAGAACACCAATAGCTTATGCTCTAATATCACGAATTAATAAATGGGACCTCATAAAATTGCAAAGTTTCTGAAGGCAAAGGACACCATCAGAAGGACAAAAGAGCAACCAACAAATTGGGAAAAGATCTTCACCAACCCTACATCCGACAGAGGACTAATATCCAATATATACAAAGAACTCAAGAAGTTAGACCCCAGAGAACGAAATAACCCTATTAAAAATGGGGTATAGAGCTAAACAAAGAATTTTCACCTGAAGAAATTCAGATGGCTGAGAAGCACCTTAAGAAGTGTTCAACATCATTAGTCCTTAGTGAAATGCAAATCAAAACAACCGTAAGTTTTCACCTAACACCAGTCAGAATGGCTAAGATTAAAAACTCAGGAGATAGCAGGTGTTGGTGAGGATATGGAGAGACAGGAACACTCCTCCACTGCTGGTGGGATTGCAAGATGGTACACCCACTCTGGAAAACAGTCTAGCGGTTCATTAGAAAACTGGGCATGAAGAAAGCAGTGGACACTGGAGCTACAATGGACCAAAGCATCATTGTGGGGGAGTACAAGAACAGTGAGGTGGGAGGGGGTTGATGAGGGAGCAGGGGGAGGGAAAAGGGCATGTGGGACCCTTGGGGGTGGGGAACCAGAAAAAGGGAAATGAATTGTAAATATAGAATATATCCAATAAAAAATTTAAAAAAAAGAAAGAAAACTGGGCATGCCACTTTCAGAGGACCCTGTTATACCACTTATAGCATAAGGCACATTTCTAGAACTCTTACACTGCTCTCCTTCTGTGTGTACAGGGTCTACTTAAGCCAAAAAGCACCAAATCCTTTCATCACTACAACAAAAAGAAGGGACTTTTCCCTGACTTAAGAACTTTGAGCAATGAAACATCCAATAAATGGTCTTCTAGGAATACTGGAGACACTTAGCCACTCTGTGTGGATAGGAAAATATAAACCATCATATAACCATAACATTGGGATTCTTAATTCTTTATATATCTTTATTCTTATTACAAAGAATTTCAAGTTAATTCTTCCTGAAGCGTAGTTCTCTGAAATGAAGCTAGAGTGGTCTCTAAGATTATTTGAAAAACAACATTAAAACATTTCTGTTTTATTCACTTGTATAAGAAGAAATAGTTCTCGGCACCAATACTCAGCAATATCATCAGCTCCTGGACATGAATATATCTCCAGATATTAAGTTGTCTAATTATGCACTGTGGTTGGAATGAATATATTCCATGTGGTTGAGCGTACTAGTATGATGCAACATGATTTCTAAGTCTTTCTTTGTATTGTGGAAGGATAAGAGGAAAAGAAAGTAAATGAATGTTGGAAAGAAAGGAAAAAAGCAAAGAAATAAAGGTGAAGAAGAAATGGAAGAAAGGGAGAGAGAGAGAGAGAAAGGAGAAAGGGAAGACAAGATAGGAAAGAGAGAAGGAACAACCAATACCATACAGTTTCCCAAATTGGAAGTGTACAATTTTAAGGGCTATGTGATATATATTTCATGTTTTTTTCTTTGAAGCTCCCTCTTTCTCTTAAAAATGTTGTGGACAATCTTGGCATGTCCCTTTTATACTTGACAACCTTGTGTCAATCACTACTCACTGTTTTTGAATTGTGTTATACAATGACAAGAAGTGTCAGTGACTTGGTCTCTATTCCTGATCATGTGGTGTATGTAGCAAGTCATTTCATTACCCGAGCATTTTTTCCCATACTTGTAGGGGGATTTCCTCCCTTGTTTAGCCATTCTCTCTGTAGTTCAAAGTACATTCATCTAAACATGCTTAAATTATCAATCATGATAAAAATATTTCCTCTCCCTAAATGTCTCTCATATCATTTTGTATTAAAAAAACTTTTCAACTTTTGTTCTGTGATGAAAGACTACTTTTATGAGAGCACTTTGCTTCCAAAAAGCCCCAACACATTAGTAAGCCTCTCCATCACAGTATGGGAGCTGCTGCTAGATTATAAGTGGTACTTGAGTCTGTTTACTGAGATGTTCTAAGATTTTAACACAAGGTGGGGTAGCTGAGGATGGGAGGGGGAAAGATTATGTGAGAAAGACACATAGGGTATGATCTCTTTCCTTTCACACCTATACCTTCCTCTCTTCTTTACATCTACCTAGTCTTCCAAGGAATTTTATTACATTAAATGGAAATCCTATTCTACTCAAATGCTAGACACACAAAGACCTGGAAATTTATAATTTAACATTCACTATTTTGAAATGCAGCTAAGAGAATGTTGAGTATATGTTAGGGAAAATAGAGTATAAATATATATAATATATAATATGAGTATAGTATATAATATATGATATGTGATTGTAGTATATGATGTGTGATATATAATATATAATATGATGTGTCACATGTAATACGTAATATAATATATATTTATATTAGGGATATAGAGAATAATATTATGTGTTGGTTTTATTTTTCCAAAGTTTAACTTAAGGACAAATATATAAAGTCATAGGACAGTCCTAGTTTTCATTTAAGAACTAAGAAGCTGATTTGAAGATTACTGCTTTTATGGTTTGCTGGTGCATAAAGATATGTTCATAAGAAGTTACTTATTAATTGAGATATTTAACTCTAAATAAAGCAACTTTCAAGCAGAAACCATTTATAGTAAAAGTTACTGGGGAAAAGTAACCTGGAAACTCTAGAGACCACTGTGTGAACATGTGGACATATTTTTTCACTAACTGATTTATTATTACCGTACTAGTCATTTATTTCTTTCTCAATTTCTTCCCATCCTTTCTTCATTCCTTTACTTCCTTTGCTTCTTGTCTTATCACAATGTAGAATAAGCCCCTGGAATCATTCTCTTACATCATATACAAACAACATATTTTTTAAAAACATCTATTTTTTGTCATTTACTCTGAGGAAAAACAAGCTTAAAATTTGGATTTGTCATACACACACATATTCACACAAGTACATAAATATATTGTGTATGTTTGGGTAGAAGTATATACACACATGTCAATCACAGTGCATAGCATAAGCTATATGCACAGATTCAGTGGAATATTAAGAAAAGAATCCAGGGACTCTTTGGGAAAGTGAAGAAATAGAATGACTTTAAATCATTTCTGCAGTGAGTCTGAAGGAGGTAGGCGCACACATGCCTGTGCATTTGGGTTTGGTTAAAACGTTGCAGTCCAAGAGACACCTTTGTTCTGTGTACGTGCCCTGTGCACGCTCTTCCAAGTGGGCTAGTTTTATTCTCATGCCATGGGAGCAGGTGGCATGAAGCTGTTTTGATGAGGTTAAAAGGCTCCTCCCCCCCTTTCCGCAAGCAGCAGCCTGAAGTACGTCAGCAGTAATTGTGTGCATGGCTCTGCTGTGCAGGGTGGGTGGAGGCAAAATTGATATCAAATAAGGACATCAAACTGAGATCCGAGAGTTCCGTTTAAGTTGTTGCTCATTTTTATTAGCCCCACCAGAGTGAAAACCTTATAACTTAAATATCCTCCATAAAAGAACAGTAATTCTGATCGATTTAGATTTTTCTCTCCAAAAAGACTGATTTAGTGCTCCGTAGTGGATGTAAATGAGGAGGATTCTTTATCCTCATTTTCTTTTATTATTGACAAATCAGACTTTAGCTCAGTTAGATAAAAGAAAGGGGTTTTGTTGTTTGGACTTGAGGCCTTTAATGAGGAATGGGAACCCCTGCGGAGCCGAAATCGGTGCTGCTTTGGGGGTTTCTTGCCATTTCTTCAGTCGTTCCTTGCTTCCCAGTGGGCCTAGGGTGTGGGAACTATCCAAGGTGCTAGGATGCTGGCAGCTTTGCTGCTCAATGCAGGCGGATTGCAGAAGCTGAGGAGAGAGATTACGCTTATTTGAGAAGGTACGTTCTTTGTTTCAGAATCCCTGATTAATCAGCAGCAGCAGCAGCAGCAACAGACTAAGGCAGCTGGAGAGAAGAGAGAAGCAGGGAGGGAAGGAGTCGGGAGGGAGGGTGGGAGGGAAGGAGAGAGAGAGAGAGAGAGAGAGAGAGAGAGAGAGAGAGAGAGAGAAACACCAGAGCCAGTCAGAGCAAGCTGGTTGTCATGGGGGAGGGACGATGCTACCAGCCAGGCTTCTCCAAACCTTCTGTATGTATGCAAGGAGAAAGAACATCTTTGGGGCTGAAAGGAGACATTTAGAGAGGATGTGTCTGATTTTTGTTTCCATTTATTTTTTTTCTTCACAGAACATGATCAAATGAGGTACCTTAGCCAGCCTTGTGATTGCTTCGGGTCTTGTAATCATCTGTGTAGCAAAGTGGGTAAAATCATTCAATTTCTTCCCTGCTGGACCTGGAAGGAGAGGGGCTGTGCGCTCATCCCCACCCATTAGCTATGCCCTCTTTTCTCCGAATGTCGACTTAACGAAGCAAGCACCTGTCTTCTGCCACTGCATCTTCCTTGCAAACTTTAAAAGGCATTTTATCCGATAGAAAGAACATCGAAAATGCTCTGATCTCTAGTGATGAAGAATCTTGGATTCGACACTTTTCACATCCAGATATAATGCACTTTAATTGAAGAAATACTGACCTGAACCTACAAGTCTCTTTCTTATGTATGGTGCTGGATTACTCCTACCGAACTGCCCCGAGACCAGCCCTGAGAGAGGGCTCTGGCAGACCCAACTCACCTCTTGACTATTCCACTTAGTTCTCCCCCGGGGACTTAATTTTTGGTACGTATCTCATTTTTTTTCCAGATTCTATAAGCATGCTAATTGAACCTAGAACTAAGGAGATGAAGCAATTGGTTATGAAATGGGATGAATTTTAGTTGGGGATACTTAATGCTGAAGTTTGCATGTTGTATTCGGTGGACTAGAAATAAAGGTACAACATGGGCATTCACACTGATAGTGAGCCCCTGGCTATTTTTAATCTCATACCCACTTAGTGATTACCATGGAAATGTTAAATGGATTTTCATTAGTAAAATAAGCCATGTTGAATTATTTTAAAAAATTGGAAGTATTTCCATGCCATTAATTACTATTCACATTGTGCTTGCTGCTATTTATCTTAATTCCATGCCATAAATATTTTACAACAGGCTCAGTTCATTGCTGTCATCAGTGAGAGCCCAATTTTGCATTTTCAGAAAGAAAGATATGTACTCTACCGAAACATATCCAAATTGCTAGACATACTTCAAAGGAGAAACTGCTTATTTCTGACTGATTACAAATAGACATTTTTTTTTTTGTTTTGCAGAAATGTGTTTTAATACTAGCCAATATCAGGAAGGTCTTTCCTTGGTCTTATCAAAATGTACATCTGCTGTAGAACTTTAGGTGGCCTTGTTTAACTTGGGACATGTACTTATTTCATTGAAATCTAATTTTTCAAACTACCCAGGAGTATTTTCAATACTCGGAATGTAGGCACATCTGGGAAGATAGTGTATTTAAAAATGTTCATATTTATTGAAAAATGCTAAAGTTGTTTTTGTACTAAAGGATTACATTTAGTTTTATAAATGTGGTGAAAAATATAAAGCCATTTAATGGAAGAGATTATAGGGAATAATGATAAATTTAGTATCTATGAATTTATAATCAATTAGCATAGAGTAATAAAAGAGAGAGTAAGAACAAAAATCAATCTAAATTTTCATATTTTGGATATGCTCCAATTTATTGATGTATTGTTGAATGTCAACTTAACAATTACAGAAACATGAGCCCAGACATGGACAAATGGTTTTGTTTTTCTTTGGAAAGTAGAATGTACTTTTGACAAATTCAGAGAAAAAGGTAATTCTGTGAAGGACATTTAATAGTTAGGAAATTGTGAAAACCGACCTTTGACAAATACTCCAACTTTGCAAAGACAAGAAGAGTTATGAAACTTGAATGGTTTGTAAAGTTGTGCAGAAGTGTCAAAATCTCAGGGTAAAGAATGGTGCCTATTGTTTAAAATAGATCAATCAGTCATAGCATCCCAACTTAATTAGATGGCTTCCAGTCAGCAATTTATTAAACTCACTGTATTGGCTTTGCAAATGCTGCCTCGTAAGCGTCTGGAACCCACTGGCCCAAGGCTCCACACAGTCCCTTAGCCCCTGGCTCTGTGCTTGAGACTCTAATGTAAGAGAGGATATTTTTAATGTTTTCAGACCTTTGGTAAAAGGCACCATGACAGCCTGGGAGTTAGGGAAATGGCTGGTTCATGATTCTACTGCACTTGTATGATCTATGCCCACTTCCCGATTTGGGGGAGGGAGATGAAGGAGGAAAAACTCACTGCGAAGAAATCTGCTTTCTGAGGAAGAAGTAATCAGCGCCTTTGTAGTTACTCCTGCAGGCTTTCTTGGTGGTAACTTCTCTCCCCATTTTGTGCAGAACAGCTGCGTTTTGAGACCACTGAGAATGAGAATAAGCACACGACCATTTGTGGGATGGGGGACAGAATTCCAAGCACAGATCAAAATATCTGACACTAGTATTTGATAGCCTTAAGACTTTTGTTGTGAAAACAATTGGCATGGCTATGGGCTTTAACTCTGGTGTCTAGTTTTGAAGTCCTAATCTGAAGTTAGCAAATTTTACATAAGAATTTGCATATGTGTTTAACATATGCATGTAAAGCCTGATTGCTACATATATTTTCACATGCAATGTGCACCGTGTGGTTTTAGATTGGTGTAAGTACGTGCAAAAAACGTAAAATGGTCTTAATACTGCTGAACAATGCAATAACCTAACAACAACAGAATAGTCCAAATCATCTGAGAAGACTTTCATTGGACCTAAGTGTCCCTAACATTCTCTACCTTTGAGAAGATGCAATGATTGGAATGAGAAGGAAAATTAAATTTTAATTACTGAAATCCCAAGAACTTCTTATAGCATTAAGACAAGTACCACTTGAAAACCTCAAATATATATGAAGAATAGAAACTAGGAATCTTACACAAACCTCAAATAAATTAAAACATAAACAGGAAGAAAGGGTAAACTATCCAGCCCTATATCATTTATTCTCTTCCATACATATGATATTTCAGTGGATCATAAATCACATTACGACAACAGCATAAAGAGAACTTTACCTTATGCTAGTCATAAGATTATCTTGCAGGGTTCACTGTGGTATAAAGTACAGAAATTCGTATGAGAGTTTAAATATGGAGAAACAATCCACTCCCAAATCAGATTTTTTTTTTTCATTTTCAAACACCCAAATGTAGGTGGCAAAATTAAGATTAAAGAAGTTGTTGCCACTTTGTATTTTGGAAAAGCTTAGCCTCATACAGAGAAGAGCTTCATTCTAGAAATTTGGGGTAAACCATTTCAGGAGGAAAAAAAGACAACAACAACAACAACAACAACAACAACAACAACCAAAAAAACCCCCAAAAACCAGTACTGACCAAACGGGTAGACTTGGTTTCCTCAGAGGATGCTAGTGCATAGGAAACTCTGCTCTAGGTAAGGAGAACTATCATCTTATGGAGTGAGTGTGTGCTTTCTTTAAGTCCACTCTCACAGAGCTGAAGTGGCAGATATAGTAATGCCAGAAGGTTATACCAATTTAAGAATTGGTCCAGAATTTTAAACAAAGGAAAGAGAGACAGATGAAAGACAACTAGACAGTCTGAATATTCATTTGAATCTCTTTGTGTTACTTCTCTTGAACACCAGTTCATGTCTTTCAGGAACTCAATCTCACCATGAGTTGGTGACATAGTAAATAGACCATGAACTGATACAACACACAGTGGGTTTTTTCATTGGTGGATAGAAAAATATCATATAATCATGTGATCTTGGTGAAATGCAGTTACTTTCAAAATGATATTTAAATTTCTTTTTAATGCTAAGTATTACATAATGGCTTGGATCTTGAGTTTCTTTGATGAAAGTATTAGTTACCAAAAGAGAAATAAAATGGGGATTTTCTAATTTTATGTTTCTATCAGTATCATTTGGACATACATGATTTTTACTGGGTGTGTTTGGGTAATGAGAGTTTTATTTCGGTGGGAACATTTGTGGAGAATTAATATCATTATCAGGTCTAGATTCATCACTGGTAAGGAACAATGATAGCTCTGTTAAAAAAACATAGGTAGAGAGGCAGGGGGATGGGGGATGGGATGGGGGTTTCCATAGGTGAGACCTGGAGAGGGTAAAACATTTGAAATGTAAATAAAGAAAATATCCAATAAAAAAAGAAAGAAAAAAGAAAAACATATGTAGAAAATTCAATATGATGTTAAATGCTTAGTTTAATTCTTTTGGCTTCAGAAAGAATTTAATTAGTGCATTTTAGTTAAGTCAAGTCTCAGGTTTTAAAATGTGTTCCAATATTACACACTGTAGTCTTTGTGAAGGGTGTGGTCAATAGGCTATAAGTAACAAAATCACAATATTACACTCTGTAGTCTTTCTGAGGGGTTTGATCAACAGGCTTATAAGTAAAAAAGTCACATTATTAAAAACTGTTGTCTTTGTGAAGGGTGTGGTCAACAGGCTATACATAACACAATGAAAGAATAGTATAAATTGAAAACTGAAAGAGTCATCCACTTTAATATTCAACCCAACATCTGTAGCTTTGTTATATATGCCATGATCATAGACACAGTAATATAAATATTAAATGGACAGAATCTCTGAAAAATGTAAAGTAGAAGTATAGGAGGGCATACAATAAAGACGCTAATTTTTCTGTTTATTGCATGGGATTCAGCACTGGTTATTTAACTACTAATGCAGGAGAGTCCCTGATATGATCTTAAAACTTAGCCATGAATTTCAATAAACACATATATAGTACTTCAGAATTTGGATCAGTGCTGTGACTTCCAAGGAAAGCATACCTAGTCTTGTCTACTCTTAGAATGAAGAAACAATACTTCAAGAATAGAGGCAGGCAGCAAAAGTCTCTCATGTGTTTTAAACAAACAATGGGTGCAAATAATTATTGTTGGCCATAAAAAGGCAGAAATTCTCTTTCACTCTCATGCATTCTGTTTTTGCTATTTTAAATGGAAGCCAAACAAGGGAAATGGCTAGTTTTTGAAAAGATACCAAAGATAATATATAGAATACAAAACCCCAGAATACAAAACCCCAGTTGCGTTTTAACAGTGCTTTCTAAGAGACAACTAGATTTTACTGTCCATTTAAACAGATTTGCAATTCAAGAGCCAGGAAGTACAAGTCTTTGATGGACTAGATAATGGATCATGCCTTAGTGATCCATTCATAAGTTTACACTTTGAAAACACATTTATGAGTTATCAGATTTTCATGCTTATTGCAGCAAATGGTAACAGCTGTAGCCAGCCAGATAGACAACACAAAGTTCAAATTTCTATGGACTCTTCCTTTGAGAGAACTATGGCTCATTTATCTGAAAGATATCCTTCATCTTGGAAATGCCAAGTTGGAAGAGATGGAATGGAATGCACCTTGTGGTCTATAAATCCCAGTGTCCTTGTGTTTTATATTTGTGCAATGAGAGGTGTCAAGTATAAGTATATTGACTACAAAGTATTTGGTTGGTGAAGAAATATATTAACTCCTAACTTGGTCCTCATGTGAACACTTGTGATGAAGGAAGTAGTATTATCTTAAATATTCTACCCACCTGTTTCAAAGTAGAATTAGTTTATCAAGGAGCCATGTTGTTAAATATAATAATTTTCACAGTTGATCCAGTATGATGGCTCAGAAGTAGAGGCATTTTGTTTGGTCTTATGACCCTAGTTCCATGATCAGATTCTACAAGTGGTGAGAGAAGTTGACCTCTGACCTCTATAATGGCAAGCATGCCTGAATTCAAATCCACACACAGACATTCAGGCACACAAGAATACACACACACACATATCAATCAATAGCTATTTTCTAAACAAGTTTAATTTAAACACTACTAGGAGGTTGGTTGTTGACAGATGGCTCATCTGGTAAAGGCACATGATAGTAAGCCTGAAAACTTGATTTGGATCTCCAGTACCCACCTGATGGAATACAACAGCCAATTTCAACTTGTTCTTTCACCCCCACATAGATGTTGTGGTATACTAAACCTCTAAATTAAAAAAAAAAATCCACATGTCTGTAATTAAAAAAAAAACATTTGATTTTAAAAGAGAAGGTGGAAGGCTCTACTAGCAATATCACCGTCAGGCTTACTGGACACATATACAGTTTTTTAACTAAATCCTCATGATGTTGTCCATTTCAACTGCTATCAACTTTTAAATGTAAAGTGAAGTTTAGATGTGTTAGTTAATGCAAAAACATAGGCTAACAAATAACTTATTTGAGATTTTTAGAACACACAAACAGAATTCTAATACATCATATGCTAATTTCCATGAGTACCAGCAAATGGGATACTGTGAGCTTCATCATTGACAGGATGCTAATCTTATTTTAAAGAATATGTGTAAATGTTGAGAAGTTTTATCTTTTTATCCCAAAAGTAGTGGAGGTAAAGGATGCATGGACAGCTGGTGACATAAAAAGGACCAGAATTAGACAAAATGCATTATTCATTCTAGACTTCTACTACATTTTGACATTTAGCACTGCATTGTTGCTAACAGGTGTCCAAATGGAATATTAAATAGATAAATTTAATATTAATACCTTCCTAGAGGTGGGTATGGGCACATACATAAACATGCAACCCATTTATATTATGTGAAGTTTAAGTTGACAAGGTGGTTAAGTCTCATCTCAAAGAAATCCACAGGATTTTTAAAAATATCTTTTGCATGTATAAATAGTTTGCAATAATATTATTTCAAATTTTTCTCAGAACAACAATTTAATCTCCATGTAATCAGACAGGCCATTAATAAAGATACTTAATGTTCAGAAATAATCAACTAACCTTGTTAATAATTACAATATGTAGACTGTGTAAAAATCACAAGGATTGGTGGAAAACCTCAGCTAAATAAATAAATACATAAATACATAAATAAATAAATCCAGTTTGATAATCATGCTTCTTGCACCTGGGAGAAATACAGTTTTGCTGGAGGGCGGAGTGGGAGGAATTCTAGCCTGAGGTATTACCTCTAGCATGCTTATAATACTGAGCTGGCTTGCTTAACTGAGGCAAGATTAATTGTCATAAATTTAGGCTGGTCTTTTTTTAGCCTGGAGTACCCACTATGGATATTCTTCATGCAAGTGAATTCCTGACAGTGGTAATGCTTTAGATAGCTGGAAGACACTTTCCTGCATTCCTCTCACCAAAATGGAATTCATTCACAGTAGTAACTTTCTTCTCTTCTAGGTGCCCACTATTTAAGCATGTAATCTGATGGGCTGATGTAAAAAATACAATTCAATTGCATTATGTCGTTGGAATTAACAGACTACTCAGCTTTATCCCACTGGAGCTTGGAAATCAAAGGAAACATAATAAAAAAATTTAACATAAAGATCCAAAGGCAACAAACAACCTTCAGCTTATAAAATGTCAAAGACTGGGAAGGAATTTAAGATCATCACGTGATTCAAATCTGGGTTAACTGGTAGCTAAAAGGCTAATAAATTGTGATATGAAATGAAATTTTCATAACCGCAACCTAGGTTATGAAGTACGATTTTCCTTTCAGGATGATTATGATGTATACTTAAAAAAGAAACATCAGGATTTTTGCAGTAAATAGATGGGCTGATCAACACTTCTATGATTTTCAAAGGATATAGGTTTTTGTTTGTTTACTTGACAGATAGGTGCCATACACACTTCTATCAGTTTTGTACACCACAGGGAATGTAAAATTAAGGAAGTCTCATTGACCTAGAAGATAAAAAAAATATGAAATTTTGTTCTTTATCATTGTTAAGGCAGTTTTACTACCTTAACTTGAATACTTGGCATGTTCTTCAAGACCTGGTGATTTCTAAAATTTCCTGTTGAGTTATCAACCCATCTACTCCTCCATCTATGCATGAATCCATCATCCATCTACCCATTCATCTATGATGCATCCATCTACTCATCCATCTATGCATATATGCACCCACACATCTACCCATCCATCTATACATACATGCATCCATCTATTAATCCATCTGTGCATGCATGCATGCATCTACCCATCCATCTGTGTATGTGTACATGCCTTCATCTGTCTACACATCTTTCAGTGCATGCAGCCATCTATATAGACCCATCCATCTATGCATTCATACATGTATCCCTCTACCCATCCTCCTATGCATGTATGTACCCATCCATTTACCCAGTTCATCTATGCATGTATTCATGCATCCATATATTTAACTACCCATTCATTTACATATGCAGCCATCTATACATCTACCTATTCATCTATGCATGCATCCATCTACATCTACCTATATATGTGTCCATCCATCTATCTACCCACCCATCTACTCATCCATCTATGCATGCACTCATCCACCCATCAGTCCATTCATCTACGGATGCATGCACCCATCCATCCATCAACCCACACACCCTCCACATACTGATATTGTTGACCGGCTTCTTCACTAACATTACTGTGATGTTAGCACACTTTAATGTGCATAGGATTGTTTAAGTCTACTCTAAATTCTTCATAATCCTCCCTTCTACTAATAACAGCTAGTGGGAGCTAGTTTAAAATATGGCTTGATTTTGCTTTGATTTGTCAGTTACTGCTCCTGTGACTTAAGTTTTTAAAGACTGAGACTTTTCATTAGTGATTCTATAAAGTTATCAAAGCTATTGCTACCAGACTGCTGAGGTTGTAATGGTTCTGATAATACACAATATGTGCTCACAAATAGTATAAAATAATTATATAGGGCCATTTTGGAAACAACACAGGGTCACAAGAGTATTCAAATTAGATGTCAAATTGTTTTTCCTTTATTGATGTTAGATTTTTTATGGACATTTTAGATTTATACATTTTCACTTATATATTTAAAGAAAAATGTAACTAATTTTTTCTCAAATATAACTTAATTTTAATTTAAATATGCATGAACATGTCATGATAATGAAAATATAGAATTATTGTATTACAAAAATACATTTAAAGAAACAAAATTATGACTGTAATTATACAAACATAATATCTTCAGATCCAATATTTATGCATTCATAGGTGGCAGGACAGAACTCTGGTCCTTTGTTCTGCTGATGTGGCTGCTTAGATGACACATTTGATGCTCAAGTAACACTCATTTCATGTTATTCCAATACTCTGGGCACCTCACAAGATATTTTCCTCAATGGAAATCTTAATTAAAATGTATAAGTCTTTTTTTTCTTTTTTTATTGGATATATTCTATATTTACATTTTGTTTCCCCTTTTCTGGTTCCCCACCCCCCAAAGGTTCCACATGCCCTTTTCCCTCCCCCTGATCCCTCATCCACCCCTTCCCACTTCCCTGTTCTGGTACTCCCCTACACTGATGTAACCCAGTCTCAAAAAAATACCCATGGTATGCACTCACTGATAAGTGGATATTAGCCTAGAATCTTGGGACACCAAAAACACAATTCACATACCAAATGATGTCTGACAAGAAGAAAGGAGTGGACACTGGTGCTGGAAAGCATCAAAATGTATAAGTCTTAATCATTTATATTAAAATTAAGCTTCATTCAAGGGAACAGAGAAGGCTAAAATAATATTAATGGACCATGTTTTTTACATTCTAATATTTTCATTAATGGTCTTCTATAACAAGTTTATGCTCTTACTTGACATAACTTAAATGCATTTTAAATAATTAATATATTTAATGTGTAGAACTATATGGAAATGAGTACATGCAGGCCATGGTAATGTGTAGAGATCAGAGGTCAACTTGGAAAGTTAGGTATGTTCTTCCACCTGAGGAATCTGGGACTAGAGTCCAGGGCATTAGACCATCCATCAAGCTCTTTTACCCACTGAGCCACCTTGATGATTCTTAGATGTTCTAACTTACCAGGGCTACATATATCTTAAGAAGTCTGGGAACTCACTGGAAGTTTGAGATGACATAATATGAGGGATGAACTTTACATCCTTGCTAAGGGTATGATGTGTTGCCAATCTGCAGAAAGCATCCCGTCTCCATGATACCTTCCAAGATGATGAGTGCTAATCCCGAAGAAGACCCTTTGGACACTTTTTTCCAGTATATTGAGGATATGGGAATGAAGGCATATGATGGCCTGGTTATTCAAAATGCATCTGACATTGCTCGAGAGAATGATCGCTTGAGAAATGAGACAAACCTGGCTTACCTGAAGGAAAAGAATGAGAAACGTAGACGACAGGAAGAAACAATCAAACGGTAAGCATAAGGCACACTGCATTTCCATGGGGGTGGGGGGGGAAGCTACAAGTCCAAAGACTGTGTTGCTGACACCTGGCCAGGAAGGGTTTGGTCAGAGTCTTGGCGGGATCCATAGTGAAACAGACACCTGGGCTCTACCGAAAGCTCATCTATCCTGCTGACAGATCCTGGCCTTCGTTAACGACAGTTACTTGCCTGTGCTTTGTGCATATGGTGGTACAGATGGGATGAGGAGAGAATTCAATTTTCTCCCCATAAAAGCTTGTGTTGAACAACCTCTTGATAAAAGCACCAGGGAGCACAGACACATTTTTAACAGCCGAAGTTTTATGAGAATGTCCACCTTTAAGGACCTATGTTTATAGTTCTCACCTTAAAATAGAGTTCATCTTCTTCCTACAATATTACCAAGACCAGTGAATAATGAGATGTTCATGAGCCTCTGAAGGCAGTTGGAATCCTTGGTGTGTGCTCCTATGCAATTTTTATGGCGATTATACCTCTTGGTTTGGTACCAAGGGTCCTGGGTTTGTTCAAATGAAATTGCTTTCATGATGTAACACCTACTAGTGACAAGCTAATGAGTCCCAGACTGCAGCCTTCCAAATAGAGGTTAAACTCCTAGTGCATGCACATAAAAGAATCAGACACAACTCTTTTGTTGTTGTTGTTTTTATAGAGAAAAATAAAGCAGTTTTTTTTCCCTTGTGTGTGTGTTTTCCTGCAGTCACACACTGTGTTTCATAGAATCCTGTTTTATTACTGGAATTGATTTACTGAGTTCAAATTTTCAAAATGTGGAAAATTACATCTTTCAGCTATCTGCATGACTGAATAGTGATTGGATGCTTGGATAGTTCATAGAGGATTTTCTATCTAAAATGCTACTCTGTAAAGTCTCTCAGAAGATTACAATATTAAGGAAATGAAAATATTTTTTCAAGTTCAATTGTTTAGTTCATAAAGAGGTGAGGTAATATTGTATAAAATTAGTACTTTAAAGAAAGTGTTTTACATGTTAGAGAAAGATGGAGGGAGGAGAAAGGAGGGATGGAGTGAAAGAGTAGAGGGAAGTAGAGAAAACTAAAACAAAAGGTGTTTTAGAAAGAGCACACTGTTTTACCTCTGCATTATTAAAATTTACTAAGCTTAACTTAAAGTTGATTTTTTTTTTTGCTGGAGTGTGCTAAGTGCCTTTTCACACAAATTTTCCTATGTAGAATATCTGACAAATTTCTGTGTGTACATGTGTGCTTTACTTTAATTTTGAATGTTGAGTTTTTTTCACTCAAAGCAAAGAAGGTAGGTAACTAATTACGAAAGAATTATAGCAGTCCAATCTGAAGCTTTGCACTCTTACAGTTGTAGATAAACAATTAATTCTTTTGATAAGTGAGCAAATAGAATTATTTATTCCAACATCCTGTTGGTCCCTCGGAGCTCCACAATGCACATTTCTTTCCCACTAGCTTCTATATTGCATTAACAGCCTTTAATAGGCTTTTGCAGAAATATCCAGACACAGTGACCACAGAAGTGGCTAAGTGTCAAATGCTTTTACTGACAGGTGTTTAAAGAGGCACCAAAAATGGGGTGGAGATCTGAACTCTAAGGCACTTGGGTGCAAGTGTCTAGATACATAGAGATACAATCAACTTCTGTTACTACATGATGAGCAATGTGTCAGAGATACAGTTGTATGAACTTGAACTCATTATGCTGGACCAATCAGATGGCTTTCTAAGACTACATTACGAAGCACAGATCACTTACTAAGCTGAAACAAACAAACAAAAAACAAAAATGGTCTGCATTGGCTTCCACCTTGTATATTAGAGTTAAGTCTAACATATTTTGATAATTGAATATAAACTACATATAAATCAGCTCTCCTGACTGGTTCTAATTCATGAGGAATAACAGTGATTAGCTGCAGTGAAATTGGGTACAGTAGCTAAATTCCAAGCATGATATAAACTTTCAGATTGATGAGTCTTAGACATTGAGTAGGGAGAGTGAATGGTGAGGAGATATGGGTTGGTCTGCTATTTTGCTCTCTGCTATGTACTTTTATTGTTTGGACTGGAGGGATGAAATTTCTAATTTAGGAAATGGACAAGCCTGAATGTGATGCAAGTTTAAGGCAAATAGCAGAGAAATGGGAGCCAATTTTGATGTGTAAATGTCCAAAGGCCTTGTAACTACTCAGTAGAGATTTTGGATGGAGGCTTAGATAAGAGGCCCAGGTGTTGGGTAGAGATCATAATAATAAGAGTTCTATACCAGCTTAATGAGAGTGACCTTAATCTTCCTGTAAGTTTGTAAATCACGAGTTTACATTACAAGGACACCTAGAACTTAAATTTTAAAATGATCAACACCCCAGTAAAACTCCCCCAAGCCACATAAAACGTCACAGGATTGGGAACCTGTGAAAGAGCCCAACAAATGTAGTCAGCTGGACACAAAGGATGACTGGGCAATGGTGGAGCCACGGCATTGGAGGAGAGTTAGCAGGGAAAGAAGGTGAGGGGCAGCCTCACTCTCTCTGATCTGCACCCTTCTTTCTGCTCTGCTAGAAGCTCTCCCAACACAGATCTGAAAGGGGTGGGTCACCAAAGACCCACAGATGTCACCTCTCTGGGAATCATTCACACCTGGTAGAGAGGCAATGGTAATGTAAAGCTAAGTGCACATCAGAGAGAGGACTATGAGGCATCTTCTAGTCCTAAGTGAAGATGATCATATCCCAAATAACATTTAATCCTTACCCCATAACGGTTGCATGTTTTAGGAATTAAAAGATACAGTATGTGTCTTGCTATTTATAAACCCAGTTCTTCCTTATTTCAACCCTGCCCAAAATCATTTTTCTGGAATTCTAGTTTAATGTGTAAATATCTTGAAAGTGTAAAAAATCCTATGAGAGCCCGAAATTGTTGACACTTCTCCAATGCACTTTTCTTTTCCAAAAGCAAAACCCAGTGTAAAGCAAAATGGCATAGATGTCCTCGGATGTGATGGGGGAGGGGCTTGGAGAGAAAAAAAGTGAACAAAGACAGACCAGCAATGCTTCTGTTTGAGGAGAAGTCTGAAGGCCTCCCTCACTGTCTTGTGAGAGGACAGGCTGTATTATCTCCACAAACCATCTAGTCTAGGTACCACAGTAATGTCTGGATTTGGTTTTAATTTGTGTAGTGCCCTGGAACAATTTTCAAATTATGATAATCTCTCTTCAATGTGTGCTTCACTTCACATTCCTAATGAGACATGTCCACTATTTACAAAGTCCATGAACTGGGTTCTATTCAAGCAAGCATTTAAGGGTTTCTAGGATACTGGCAAAAACAGAACACTCCTATTTAAATCTAACACATATTTCAGTATTTTTTTCACCTTGCAATTAATATCAAGTAGAAAAAAAACTCAACAAGGTATTAATGAACACCATCAAATTAATGAAAATTACTTCATCTTTCTGCTGAGTGCCTTCAAAATATATTCTGTGATTTAATGTATGGGATATAAATGCCAGAAATTCTAAAAGGCAGCACATTTGACCTTGAAAAGGCATTGATGATAATTCCCTGTGAAGTGCGCCAGTTGCAATTTCAAAAATGTGCAGACTGCCAAGGCATGCTTAAAACATGGAAATCGGATTTCATGTGATTGACTTTCTGGAGCACATACCGCTGAAATGCCTTTTGTGCTCAAGATGGGTATCTTAACAGCAGAGCCCTTAGACAAACAGCATCCATACCCCTTGCTTGCTCTGTGATCTGAGACACTTAGGGTTTCTGAGCCCAGTTCCTTGTTTTTGAACCAACTTGAGCCCTTGTCACTATTAACTCCTTGCATCTTCTCTTCTATCTGTCATATGGGCTTTACTGAAGAGACTTGCTGGTGAGAAAAACAATACTAAATAAAGAAAAAGAAATGCTGTTCGTAATGCTTCTCTTAACAGTGAAATTTCTCTTAAAGTGATATTTGGTAAGAAACAGAGAAATGCTTAGAGGAGAGAATTAGTGGAGAATGAAAATGATTATTTTGGTGCCTCATGGTCTATGCTATTTTAAATCCCAGTAGCTTTGGACAGGCACTAGCAACTGAGATTCGTTTTGATTCGGTAGCCCATTAAAAAAACCAAACATGCAAAACTGCCTTTCCAAAGGTAGTCCATTCTAGATGAGTTAGTGTGTCCTAAATGGCCACCAATAGGGGGAAAGGTATGCTCAGAGTGTGCAATTCCAGCCAGTGAGAAGAAAGGCAGTGGTGAATGAGAGCTGACCTGGAGGGCAGCGTCTGCATGCACCTCTAAGCCACGCTTTCTTTGGAGGTCCTGTTTATATGTTACCCCTTGTAGGTCATCAAATAAGAACATTCACTGAAGACAATGAGTAATCAAAAGGTTATTTTACACACCAATGACACGACAGGGCTCTGGAATTCCTTTTAACTAATTTTTTTTTTTTTTTTGAATTCTGAAATGAGTACTCAGGCCACCTCATTTGGCTGTTTTGAAACCAATGTAACAAGTATCCCCTAAGTTAAAGGCAAAAAAGAAATTTTTATGTCTCACCAACTACAGTTTTTACTGTAGGAAGCAGATGTGTATTTTTCCCCCTCTAATTAATGAAACACTACATTAGCGAAATTTCTCCAAACATTGTGAGTCTGGAAGACAGCTCTTGACTTCAACAAAGTGGTTCTGACACAGAGGACTACTTAGGCTGATTACCAGTGTCTCTATTCCCTGTAGGTGCCCTCAGGGGATCTGTATGAGCTTATATTTCCTCTTTAAAAGTGACAGTCAGAAATGGAATTAGATTACATATGGCTCCCTTTAAAGGGGCAAGCGATTGTATATTTGCGTGTGCACTTGAAAACTGTGAGGATTTAAGAGTTTCAGATTTCCTGTTATGCAAAGGGAATCAAAGCACCACTACAGTCTCTCTTGTACACTTGGGGAGAAATTTATGATACAAATCAAAAATGTAAACTTCAATTGATTTTATTTACATAAACTCATAGTTACAGAGAGAATGTTTATCAGGGAAATATGATCCAGTACACTAAGAGTCTTTAGTTGTTTTTGGCTTTTGGAATTTTATTTATAACATGACAGAAAATATTGTGGTTACAGAGAAAAATGAATTGATGTGCATTTTTGAACGTTATACCTACTCAGTGTAGCATGAGCAGCTAATATAGTCACATATAACTTTCCTCAATGAGTTTGCTCCAACGCAGCATGCAGTGATGTGAAGTTTCCTATATTTGTATCAGAAAGGATACTAAAAGCATCATCTCATAAGCAGAGTGAAGACAGCTAAGTGAACAAAGAAAGGTTCAAAAACAGAAAGCTCTACAGCTAGCTTTATAGTTTAAAGAAATTATCTGCAGGTTGTTTGGGGATAGCCTCTGGCTAGTCATTGCTTCCAGGCTTAGAAGAACACTGGAGATGAGCCCTTGGCCATACACAGCTTGTCAGATGCCTGGGTTGCCATGAATCTGTTGATCTGATCTAATGTGAGTTTCTGACCTAATTTTACTGTAGGATTTAGTGTTCAGGCAGAGAAAACAAGGTTAATGTGTTGATACAGAGTGAGATTAAACAGCAGACACTCTCATAATAACCCTCTCTAATTTTGGCTTCCTCTTGTGAATGTCATTAATCCAAACCACTTTTCCATTAATCATTTCAGAGTACCACAAGCTGTTTTGCTTGTTTTTGAAGTAAAAAACTATATATCCAGATTGTCTTATTCTGAGTTGAATGAGATACAAAAACATAGTAATTTGAGTTACTTTCCCAAATACATAGGAATGTTTTTTTTTTTTAAATTCATAGAACCCCGGGTTTGGAAGAAAAATTTCAGAAGCCAGCCTTGATCATCCCTCCCTGAGTATTCTTTAGTAAACGAGAAACCACTTCTATGAGTATTAGCTATATGTACATTAATTTATTTTGGGTTTTTCAGTGATGGTGGTGGAAGATATTATTGTTAAATATCTGAGAGCGTTTTTGTGATAGGCAAATTTTGATGGTTTTCCTATCCTACTGCTTTCAGTAAAGGTCACCCTCCTGTCCTAAGATGATTAATATATAACCCACAAATCAACAATGTGTGATTTACATGATGCTGATATTTGTAATGACAGTGGTCGATGACCCTACTTAGTCACCTGCCATCACAGATTAGAGACCAAACTAACTAACGGTGTCCTTCAGATCCACTGCTTAGGTGTTGCCTATTTCAGCTTCTCACGGACTGATTTCAGAACAGCTAGGTTTTCTCTTGCTCCTTTTCCCAGTATATCCTGGACCAGTTACTGGCTTTATGCTTTAAGCCGATCAGTAACTGTTCTGTGTCTGAAATAAATAGACAGATGCTAGCAGGAGGAGGGGCTGTTTAGAACACAGCCACATCCAGACAGGGCATTTCCCAGGATGAGTTCTTCTGATGCAGAGGGAAGTCAGCATGGAGAATGGACATTTGGAACCCCAACTCCAAGACAACTGAGAGACTTACAGGAATCTCATTGCAAAGGTGAAGGTACCCTTTCCTTAATTCGTAGTACTAAACTATGTATAGGTTCTTATGGGGGCTTTCTATTTCCTATCTAAGATTATTTTGTTACACAGTTTAAGCTATGGGGAAATATTCTCAACCTTTTATGTAAAGATGGCATTTATAAATGTTTAAAAATAATACATACGGGAAAGGAATTAATGTGGAACTAGAATATGAATCAGGAGATGTATTTTTTTCTTACTGAATTTGAAGTAGCTCCTGGAGATCATGTTTAATGTAATGAAATTGCCAGAGTAGAGCCTAAACATGCTAATAAAATTGCCTCTGGGGCTTCAGTCCAACTTTGAGGTGGCCTGAAGAAAATGTCTGCATTACAAATGTGCGGGTTACCTTAAAATTAATCATAATCATAAGTTGGTAGAAGGAAAATCAAACCTTTCCCCAGGAATATCTGCTGGGGTCATATCCTTCCAGTTATTTTCTGTGTTGCTCATACTTGAAAATATTCATGATCTTGCTAGAATATGGACATAGCCAGACTGCCAAAATGGAGGGGTTTGGGGTGTGTGTGAATCTCCTTCTCTGTGTCTTAAAAAACAAGCACCTTCAGCAAAATGTACCAGCAAGACTTTTAAAAACACAAAATTAGACCAACATTTAGAAGCCATTATTCTAATTAGTAAATTGCATTTCAGTCTTTGATTTGGCGCTATGTCAAGCACTCAGTACATTTTGGTGTTAGAATAAGAAATGAAGAGGCTCACTGGAATGAAAATGACCATCACCAAAGAAAGGCAGTTTTCTATCAGGCTGTGCGTTACACAGTTGTTTGGTGTCTGTATGAGTTTTTAATTACTCCATTATTGAGCATCTTTTATATCAACCATTAATCTCCATGTCTAGGTCAATGCAGTAACAAGGTTGGAGAGAGTGAGCAATAGAAATAGAGAGAGAAGGAGAGACAGAGAGACCGAGACAGAGAGAGACATGGAGAGACAGAGAGAGGCAGAGACAGAGACAGACAGACAAAGACAGAGACAGAGAGACAGAGAGAGGCATTATTTTGGTGTATCTAGAGAGTGTAGTTTAATCCAGGTTGCTCAGGCCATCTCAAATGATATGTCACACACAACCTAAGAGCTGAGAGGGAGTGGGGAATCCAGGAGGAGCAGGCTTATAAGAAAAAGAGATACTAAAAGAAGAGGTCAGAGAAGCACTTTTGTAAAGAGAGAGAAAACTCAAAGGTGTGGCTAGAGCAGGGCCAAGCCCGTGAGATTCAGAAGGGTAGGCAATTGGATCTGGGTGGGAGGTGGATGTCCTTGCAAAGACCATGGGGTTACTGACAGGACTTTGACTCAGATGAACGGCCATGAAATGGGAAGCTACTGGGGTCATTTGACATGAAGACTGGCTGGCTCTATAACTGAAAAATTGGCCTCCTAGCTGCTTTGTGGATCAAGGAGAGAGGTAGCTGCTCCAGCCCTGGGAAGACACTGAGTTGAGCAAAGACTGGTCTGCAAGGAAGGAGCTGAGGTAGGATAGGTCAACTGTCTCAGATTGGATGTGGAGTGTTAGAACACCATTCAGGGGGTGATGGTGGCCTTAGAAAGGACTGAGAAGACAGAACAAGAGGTGTGGTCCTTACAAAATATGTCATACATATTGTTTCAAGTGTCCACTGGGCTGTCGTTGATTTAAGAATTTTGTATTATTTATGTCTCATTTTCAACCAGGTAGGTGTAAACTTGAAACCCTTTGAAGGCATTTCAAATGTTTACAAAATGCTAACAGGTACATGAATATATGTGCACATGTTTCAGCTCAAGGAAAATTTACTGTTTTTGTTGTTATTATTATTATTTTTTTAAAAATAGTGGCTATAGGTTCTATCTACCCTCATAACATTTTGTCAATGTATGAAACAGTAATTTCACTTAGAAAATACCTAATGCATCATGGGAATGGAAACTTCTAGTCATTGAAGACTAAATGAGGGTGCGCTTTTACAGCAACTAGAGCAAATGGACAATTGCCTAGAGGAAGTGCTGCTGTGCGTTTATTGGTGTCAGTGATCTTGTTTCTCAGAGCTATGTGATCCATGAGTTGGGGGTGGGGTTGCACATGTAGGCTAAAGCTAACAATCTTAATCCTGTAATTTAAGAAGCAAGATAAAACGCAGCTGGAGGCCTCTGTGACATCTGACATCTTCAAATGGGAACAATGCTTTTATAAATGAATGGATTCAATCATTATTACCATTGATAATGTTACGGTCTTTTGGCAACTGTGGAGAAATGAATAATTAGTCTTCTAATTGATGTACATAGGACACATTCTCTGTTCTAAGGTCTTTTGATAAACCTGCAATTTCTACTTCATTGTAAGGAGGAAATTTGGAGACCTGCTGTGTATGCCATCAGAGTGAAGCATGGCCTAACAGTGTTGAAATCTGAGTGTCTAAATACAAGATGATATTAGAATCTTTACTTGTTGGATTTAGTGAGGTCCATAGCAAGTTCTTTAACTCCTCTTAAACTTCTAATTTTTTTTATTGAAAAAATATTTGTTTTGTTGAATTGTTAGAAGACAGGACAGGTACATGCACCATGTGGATCTCACTGGTTTGAGGGGCAGCCAACACACATCTGCTATAGCTGGTACCCTCTGTCATTGTGTGCATTATTGTTGATGTTGGTATGTTTGCTTCTGTGACTGTGTTTTCCGTTCTTTATCATATAAGACTACTCCATGATTCATCACATAGACCTCCATATTCAAAGTTGTTATATTGCTATTGGGGGGTAAAAATCAATATAGAAGTATCTCTGCTTTTGGTATTAATAAATGGCACACCCTGCAAAAGCTTTCAACTTTTTATATCATATTTCATCACATCCACATATTTTGTTTTTTCCCCTAAAATTCTTAAAATTGCATGAGGGAAAACTTGATTATGTAGATTCAAGCAGATTCAGTCATCAATGAGTTTGAATCTTAGATATTAAACTGATAGTAAGACAAAGGAAAAACTATCGCTTGTGAAAAGTAGTTTTCCAACCTTTTTCAAAGCAAGTCGATGAATGCTCCTACTGTGGTCATGTAACATAGTCTAGCAGAATGCTTAATTCTCATTGTGAGTTTCCAAATATTGTAAAGGAATCACCTTAAATGTTTTCCTTCTTGGAGTGTGAACCACCAATATGTTTGCACTTTTAATGAAAATGAATTCTTTTTGTCCAAGGGCTGTAATAGGTTTTGCTGTAGTTAGGGAGAATTCATCAATAATGACGTATTAAGACAACTCCCATATATCTCAAGAGCTCACATCTAAAATGATGCCGTGCTCTGCTTTGCACGTGGGTTCCTCTTCTGTTGGGCAGTGCATTCTCAGTGCCAAAGTATAATCACCTCCCAAGACATTTCTTTACCCTGCAAGAGTTTGGGCCTGTTGGGCAAACTGGCCCTGCTGTATTCCCAGCTGCCCTTTGACTGGGGAAAAAGCTCTTTCTGTTTCTTCGGTGCTGTTACTGTAACTCAGGCATGTTCAGCATCTTGACAAGATATAGCAGACATACATGGAGGAACTTGAGCTTCTTTAAATTTTCCTGGGGAGATGCTTTCTTCCAAGGATTCTTGCTGCCAGTTTTCATACATTATTTTAAAAATGTTGGTGTTGATGTTAATAGTTGAAATATACAAGTATTGAAAAAGGATGGTACTTTATTTAGAAGGTGAACAATATTTTGTGACTTACAAGAAGTGTGATAAAGGTCAGTAGTAAAGAAATTTAAAAGAAATACAATGGAGAAATAATTGTATGAGACAGAACACATGCTGATCCTTCCCTCAAGAGAAGAAAGGGAGCTAGCTACCTTTGACTTCCCTTGCATTCCTGTTAGGAAGGAGTTCATAACAGGTGACATAATGTTCTGAGATGATCCAGAAAAGTTTTTAGAAAAGCATCAGTATTTTGACAAGGTCATAATCAATGTAGATTATTCTCTCTTCCGTATTGACTCTGGTTGATTAAACAGATAGCTAAGAGACAAGTAATTGATACTTTTTCTCTAAATGTCTACTGTCTTCTCTTTGAAGTCCATAAAGCTTATCTGGTCTCAGCAGACCAATGAAAAATGGTTTATTTTATTTATAAAGAAATCTGATGATGTGTTCATAAGCCTTGTTAGCATAAACATTCAGTTTGAGAAGTTAATTAATTCAGATGTCAAATATTTTTCTTAGATTGTTTCATCCTGTTCTTATAATTATACTCTCACAACTTCTTTATGTCTCTTTGGGATCTTAATTTAATTTTTATGTTTCCATTTTTATACTCTATTCCAATTCAATATTTCTTTTTAAATTTTGTAATTGTTCTGCTCAGTTCCCCCGTAGTTATTTTAAAAGCCTTGGCATTTCAAGCAAAAACAAAAAATAGAGAACACATTTTAAGACATGGTACATAGTTCAACAGATTAAATGGGATAAAGAGAGATGGGGGAGGGGATGAAAGTGACTGCCCAGTAAAAGGCTTTTTAGCAAATCATATTGAATCTCATTAATAAAGAATCCACCCACTAAAGCTGCACAATCAATCTACTATGTGCATTAGTGATGTCTAGCCCAATTCAGGTAGATAAATTTTTCTCTAAGTGTCGGTCGGCTGCCACTCCATCAAAATATCCGTAATGCATGTCTTGCTGAATTTTCCCTGATTCATGACATTTGTTGCTCACAGTTAGACCAGACTATACAGGTAACAGAAGAGTGAAAATAAGAAAGAGTATCTAACTGGAGAAAGATTCAATAACATAAAGGACAGTGTCTGTAAGCAATCTACCAAAAGTAAGCTGGCAGGGAATAATACAGCTGAACATTATTGCCAAGTGTCAGCTAAAAAGAAAGGGGGGAGTGTGTAGCCAGTATCAAGCTGGAGAACTTCAGTGAGACGATTACTAGAGTGCACTCTGATATCCATAACTAGGTAACATTAGGTCGTAGAGAATGAAAGTGGAAGAGAAAGAGAAGGAATATAGAGTCACAATTTGCTTCCTTGAGGTTTTTGAATTACATAGTTGTAGTCTGTTTTCTAACCATGAATGATGTATTTAATGAGGAGGACCATGACTAATACTCTTTCCAACGAGCAGCTGTCAAGAGTACTCATTGTTATAAACAGATAATTTTTACAATCCCAATACAATGTGCCTTTGTGAGAGTCTGGCTTGAATTGATGCCATGGGATTTTTTTTCTAAAGGAGTCAATCAATTTCACATGTGTCCTGAAAAAAAAAAAAAACAAGCACCTGCTTTTGAACCTGTAGTCAAAGGGAAAGTGTTCTGTCACTTTGCAAAAGATTAAAAGTCTCCAAGGAGATATTGTGCATAGAAGAGAGCATTTTGAAATGAGTTGGAAACACTAAGCCTGCGCGGTTATATGATTGTATTAAAGTAGAGGAATGAAAGATTAGAGTGTTATTGGGTTTTAGGAAGGAATACTGCTTGGGGATTTGCCCTTAATGCAGTGACCTTATCTACCCAAGTCTTTCCATTTCAATGTGACTTAGAAATGTAAAAAGAAGTCGGCTTAAAGGTATCAACACAGCCCCTTGTGTATGTTCCCTCTAGCAAAGAGCCTCTATCTTTAGCTCAGTGCAATTGGCAATCTTGTTTTGAGACAGACCATGATTTAGTTAACAGGAGAAGAGAATGACCTTTGTCACCCCGGAGCTGAATGAGGAGCTCAGTGCAAGTCTGAAGGCATGTCTGAACTAATGCAGCAGAGATAACCTGAGAACACAGCACAGCGGCTATTGTGAGCATGAAGAGAGAAATCTACCATATTGGGACATGATGCTGTCATGCGCCGGCATGTGCACGTCCCCTTTGAAATGACAACCTTTCATAACATACGAATGTGATATCATTACCTGTCTGTAACGATCAGTCTTGTGATGATCAACCTCTGAGCAATGACTATCTAAACCTAGAGCTTGAGCCTTCTGCGTCACGATAGTAATGATGCCCTGTTCTTGGGCAGACAACACGACAGCGTGCAGTAGATATATTCACCAGTCTCAATTCCTTGACAGAGTGCATTTAGTTAATGAAAACTGCATGAATCATGAATGTGTCAGGTAGAAAATATGTCCATTTATAAGATTGTGTCAGGTGGGCACATGGAGCTTTTTTAATCCTTAGGTGCCTGATATCATTCTTAAGATTATCAATGAAATGCACCACCATGAATTTAAGGTCAGAGCTACATGGTTCAGTCAATGTTTTATTGCATCTACATTCATATCTAGGCTTTGGGGAAAAGACTATTCATTCTTATGCTTTTTGAATCTATGCAAAAGACTGAAGTAATTGAACTAAAAATGGTTTTTTGTGTTTAAAAAATGTTAAAGGGCAGCAATCATTAAAAATAAAGTTCTTAAAACATTAATATTCATATTCTGTATAAGCAATTTGAATACTTCCTCTAAGTGTTTTCTAGTCTCAATTTGTATTATTCAAACCCCAATTATCAAATAATATAACACTTATAGCAAGCTGAAATAATTCACATCGTGTGGTTTAAAATTAACAAAGAGATTTCAAAATGTTTCTTTTAACTTTGAAGTCCAAAAGTTTGCATGTTTACATGTCAAGACCTTACCTTTAAATATCTTCAATGTAATCACTATTCATGCCCAAATACATAATGCTGTTACTAACATTCTTCTGTATAAAACACAAAAAGTCAACCTAAAAGCTTAGAACTATGTCAATTTACAATTTTGCTTTTATTTCTTCTGACATTCTTCCTCTCTTAGTTTTCATAAGCTTAAAGCAATAGATGGGACTAAATCTATTAAAAGAAAATAGTGAAAAAGGCACAGAAGTCAATATTTTTTTTCACTTTCTAAAATGACATGTCTTAAACCCTAGCTTCAGTCTCTGAGTATATAGGTTTGGAACATGCTTATAAAGCATGGCTATGATAAACAATCTTTGAAACTTTGTGAAATCATAAGCAAACTTTAACTAACTCCCAGTTTCATATCTAAACTGGTATTCCTTTACATTATAGTAGCGTTCTTTTCTAGAAGCTAAACCAGAACTACCCATAGCCAAACATTAGATGGAGCTAGGTGAACCCCATGGAAGACAGGGAGGAAGGATTGTAGGACCCAGGAGAGGCAAGAACACCAGGAGTACACAGTCCATAAAATCAATTAAGCAGGTCTCATAGGACATTATAGAGACTGAACTGACAATCACAGAGCCTGCATAGGTCTACGCTAGTTCCTCTGCATATATGTTATGATAACATAGCTTGGTGTTCTTGTGGGACTCCTAAAAGTGGGAATGTGTAATGTGTGTATATATGTGTGGGGGGAGGATGTCTCTGAATTTTTGCCTGCTCTAGGGATCCTTTTCCTACTATTGGGTCACCTTATCCAGTTTTGATATGAGGTTTTGTGCCTGGTCTTATTGTAACTTATTATGCCATGTTTGGATGCTATCCCTGGGAGGCCTGCTCTTTTCTGTAGGGAAATGGAGGAGGAGTAGGTCTTGGGGTAAAGGAGTTGTGGGAGGTGCTGGGAAAAATGGAGTAAGGGGATACTGTGGACAGGATTAATGCATGAAAAAAGTATTTACATTTTTAAAATAAGTGGATATTTTAATTATATTTTTTCATATACTATATTTTAATTTTCTTTTCCTCTACCTCCTTGCAGATCCTCTCTACTTTCCTTCCAAATGAAGTCAATCAATTAATTTTTTAGAGAGAGTGTTTTCATGAGAAAGTGATAGGAACATATTGGGTTCATGTATAGGAAACAATCACGTTCGCTAACTACTGAGTCAATAAGGCATATCTACACCACGTCTGCAAGATTAGCAGCTTGCACACTCATAGGAATGATGTAATATTTGGGTAGGCAGAGTTGCCTCCAACTTAACAGCTTGCTATGTCAGTGGTTTTTTTTTTTTTAATTTTCTGTGGTTGTGATGTTGTGGTGGTCAATTAGTGTGTGTGAGTGTGTGTTTGTGAGTCTGTGTCTGTGTGTGTGCATTATTGTATATGTACATATATATTTGCATAGGTATGTATATGTTTATTTGTGCATGTATGTACATGTGTGTGTATGCTGTGTGTTTTATACACACATGTGTATCTGTGTGTATGTATTCATATATATACATATTTGTGTCTGTATATGTGTACATTGTGTAAGTGCTTGTGTCTATACATATATGTGTATATATGTGATGTGTGTATTGTATATCTGTGTGTATTTAGGGGTGTGTGTGTGTGTGTGTGTGTGTGTATGTGTGTGTGTGTGTGTGTGTGTGTGTGTAATTGTGTGTAATTAGGTACAAGTGTGTGCACATTTGTGCATTGGTTTGATCCATTAATGTTTTGATGGATTTCCCACAGAGCACTTCTCACCAGGAATTCATCCAATGAGTAAGGGCACTTTAGTTATTAAATTGAGGTCCCATGTTAGAGGCCATTAAGCAAATTATTTAGTGCATTCTACTTTAGAAGGCAAGGGCACAAGTGCAATATTTTATAACTGGTTAATTTCATGCTACAATTAAATTCTTGACACACACTAAAATGAGAAACAATATGAAAGCAGAAATTAAAATGGCTTTCTACTGTCAGATTTTTGGATGAAAATGGATTTTTCTAGGATATACGTGTAATATATTTAATACATACATTTTTGTCTATGAGATAGTAAACCTCCTGTTATATAAAGAACCATCATAGTAGAAATAGTCTTTATTTTTGGATTATTTTCATTTTATTGAACCAGTAGAAATTTTATTATAGTAGACTTTAACTGGCACTTTGATGAAGATAATTTCAAAAACAGATCATTTATAATATAGTAACATTACATGGTTAACTTATGTATGCTTAATAGACATTTAATTTCCTGTTTGATGACAAGATTATAAGAAAGAATAATCATATCTTTGTATATTTGTATGAGTGTATATGTGAATGTGTGTGCATCTTTTGTGTGTGTGAGACAGAGAGACAGAGAGACAGAGAGAGGCTGAAGTATAAAGTTGTTTTCATTTATATAGCAGGAATCATTAAGATTGATAAAAATCAGAATGTTTTCCAGGAATTTGATACAATAATAAAATCACAAGAAAGATCTAGCTAGTCCTAGGGAATAAGGCACACAGTACACATACCTTTCTTATGATTCTTATTTTTCCTCTCTTGTTATTTAGTGTCTTCAGTGTGATAGTATGGTTTACACTGTGACATTTCCTTTGGAGCAAAAGTTTGACCTTTATTTGGGATTATAATTATTGACAAATTACTGAGACTCTAGGCTCTACATATTCTTCATATTAAAGTTACCCTTGTGTTCATAACAGTGTATACCACTGAGAATTCTGTAAGACATTAATGATACCCATCAGAGAGAAAACTGCATACAAGAGCCTAGAATAACTGTTGATTCTAATCCTCTGAACCACATCCCTCTCTAAGAGCAGGGGCCTGGATCTGCTCTATTCTCCATACCAATAATGGTGAACATTCAATATGAATATTTGAATATTCACCAAATGTTTGTATCATGGGTCTTATTTATGAATGTATTGGAAAGTAGTTACATGCTAAAAAGTCAGGAAGTGCATATTAAATTGTCCCCCATGGGGGGAGAGGAAGAATTCTTTTGATTGACATATTATAAAGCTATCCTTTTGGTTTGCAGATAGCCTCACTATTTGAAGAGGACCTACAGAAACTGCATGGTAACATAGTTCTAATGGTGATAGCCATCTTTGCCTTACAGAGAATTATTTTATAAAATCTCTTCCTGGTAGCAGTAAAACACACACATGAGTAATAAAATGATTATGGGCTTAAAGGAATGAACCCTGTATTTCATACTATTTTACAAGTTTCCTTAGATTATGAGTAATGTAGAACTAGAACGCCAGGCAAGAAGGGAATATGAGCCTCTCCCTGTAATCATACAGGACTCCCTTAAGTCTTCAAGGAGAGGTGCGGCTAATTTCCTGATACTACTAATCTACAGTAGCCATTTTACATTAACTTTTTGTTGGACATAGAAAGCAGGTGATAAATAGAATCTTCAATGAAAATTTAGGAACTTTCAAAAGACCCTACTCTACTGCAACTTCTTTATTGTTTCCTTTCTATACATAAAATTAAACCTGAGCCAAATTATGTTTAGACTCTGGCAAAGAGTCTTATTTGAAGAGTGAGAGTCAGTGACCTGGAATATTTATGAAGTGAGTCAGATAATAGTCAAATGAGGTTTCCATCCAGAAATCCACCACTATGGCCCTCCTTCTCACTGAAAAACTCTATAACAGATAACTCCCATTCTCACCTCTCTACTCTATCCCTTGGTTAGCCTTCTCATTCCACACATCAAGGGAATTTTCTGGATTTTGTGAGTCTTGAGAAAAAAACAAGAGACTTTTCTCCCCTCCTTCAGTCTTTGTAAATTTCTTCAAGTCTGTAAAAGAAAGAAAATTCTCCCCATGTTGTCTTAGTGTGAAAATACCCTTACTCCTTTGGACGTGAGAGAATGACTTTGGTATCATTATTTCTGACTTGGAATCTTAAACTTTGTCCCATAATCACTTATTTCTCTGTTCTCTGCTGTATTTTGGGTATATTCTCAGTAGACAAATTAAGATGGGGCCCTGAAAGATGATTCCAAACGTGGATTCTGAACATTTGGAATATTGCTCTTGAAGACTCTTCCTCTGTGTCTCTACACTTTCCTACTCATGTACCATCTAGTCTCTGACTCAACAAATATTTAAGGTAGTTATAGCTTTATAATTTTCATCTAATAAGATTTAAGGTGTAGTTACTTCAATTTTGATCTTGTACGTAAAATCACACCTACCAATTCATAACTACAGGGGCATGGCAGTGTGTCAACAAAGCATTGCTTTTTGAAACAGGTAAATAGGTGATAGGCTACTTCTGACCTAGTTGTCATTTTTTCTTACTGCTCTATATATCAATAGTATTGATCTAAGTGTTTCATTGAGGCAAATTCTTCAATGAGGAACTTATTTCCCCCTTGGTGCCTTTGTTCTGAACTCACTGTTGAGTTTCTAGTTTGTATCTTGATCTTGATTCACAATAGAACGTTAGTTTCTAAGCATTTTCTAAGGTAAGATAGTTTCTAAGAATTCTTATAAGGTGAGAGAGATATGTAAGGAGTTACAGAGAGAGCACAGTGGCTATTGGTCTCGACCCTGTGCTTGCTCTGTGCACTCTCCTATGAAGCTGTCCATAGTACATCCACTTGACCTCAATGATAGTCAAATTAGATCTATTACATTGTTTGTTTCAAGCTAAGTCGCAGGTATACTTGAGTCCAAAGAATAATTCTAGGGAAGAAAAGAAAATAAGACAGTAAGAAGGCATCACCTAGGGGGCTCAGAAGGAAGAGCATATAGTGGCCCCACTGTCATTGGTTTCTCCTTGAACCAATAGAGCAGACCTCAAAGGCAACCGGACAAGGTCCCAAAAGTCTCATCCAAACCTAGGATGAGTGGTAGTGTGGAGTTGAGAAGACTTTCTATATATTTAGAAAAGTCAGAGAGCAGCCAAATCCAAAGATCTGGACCGTAGAGAAACTATAAGTAAAAACCTGTAACACTGTTTTCAGATTTTCTTTTTTCTTTTTAAGTTGAAAGTAGATGTTATTCTCATACAAGTCATCTCAACTACAGTTCCCACCACTACCACTCCTCTCAGCTTTCCTCTTCCAGATCTACTCCACTCATCTGTTTTGCTTCTGACAATAGTGGACCTCCAAAAGCCAACATCCAAACAAGATAAAACACGATACGATAAAACAAGCGGAAAATCTTTATATGGATGCTGGACAAGGCAACCCAGTAGGAGGAAAAGGGTCCAAGGAGAAGGCAAAAGACTTAGAGACATAACCATTCCCACTGTTAGGAGTCTCATTAAAAACCACCAGCTAACAGCCATAACATGTATGCAGAGGATGTGGGACAAACCCAGGCAGGCCCTCCTTGCTTGTCACTTCAGTCTCTATGAGCCCATATGAGCCCTGCTT